>VZTU01009554.1:8937-83892 GCA_013400835.1 Zapornia atra
GGCCCCGGGGGGAGGTAAGGGGGAAGGTAAGGGGGGGAGGCGTTCCCTCCTTTTTATCTACCCCCAGCGCTCCGCGCCTGTGCCCGTGCTGGTGCGCGGCGCCGAGGGTCGTAGAGCTGCCTCGTTGCTTTGGATTCGGAAATTCTTTTGTTGTTTCAGATAATCCTCTCTCCCCCCTCCCCCCAGCCAACCCACGCCGCCAAGGCAAACCTTAATGCTGCTCAGAACGAATTTTTTCGTCACAAAAAAGTACTAATTTTGGTGAAAGCACCCTGCTCCTTTCAGCTAGCGCTGGCTAGGTCCGGTGGGGTGTGCTTTCCCCACAGAGGGGGGCAGAGCGCTGCAGGTATCCCTCTGAAGCCGGGACAGGTTGTTCCAGGTGTCACACCGCGCTGAGTGTCACATCCTGTCATCTGAGTCCACTCCTGATGCAGTGACAGGATGCTTTATAGCTCAGTGATGTATGTCAAGTTCAGGTTTTCTCCTCCCCCCTCTCCCCCTTTTTTTTTCTTCTCTTTTTTTTTTTTTTTCCCCATTGCCTTTCCCTTTCTTTCTTCTTTCCCCCCTGAAGTCAGGAAAGGTCTTTCATTGTCACTTTGTGGTGAAAAGTTTGATCCTTGCCCTCCACCCTTTGCCCTCCCAGAGGAAAGTACTTTTCTTGTTCCCTCGCATTTCGGGGACTGAAGCGGGCAGCATCTGCGGGGCATGGCGGGTTTACAGGTAGGATGGAAGGCTCCACCGCCGCTCCCTTGTCACCGTTACCGAGTCAAATAGCTCAGCGCAGGGATAGCTGTGCCTGGCTTTAGCACATCCAGACTGTCCAATATCCTCAAACCAAATTATCAGCACAGCGGGCTCTCCAGTGACACCCGGCTGCTTCTTTCCCATTTTGCCTGGGAGCCCTCAGGGACCACCGCCCCGCTGTGCAAGGTGCTACACAAGCCACACAAAAAATGCTCCGCGCCCAGAGATCTCTCTGAGCGTACGAGCGGAGGCGGGGGATGGCACGGAGATCCGGGAAGCCACAAGGAAACCCTGAGACGAGTTTGGTCAGCGGGACATGCAGCTGACAGATTCTGTCAGCACTGTGGAACAGGGGAGTTTGAAGGGAAGGCTTCAGAAGCGGCTCGTGAAGTGCAAAGCGCAGGCTGGCCGCTCTCAGCCGCGGCACCGAGGGCTCCAGCTGCAGCCGGGGGGCGGGCAGGGCACGCAAAGGGTGCTGCGAGGGGGGATAACGATGGAGAAGATGAAGATTCCTCCAGACACCAGACCGGCACCTAAACCACAAGGTCATAGCGTCGTGCAATTATTTGGGTTGGAAGGACCTCTGGAGGACATCTGTTTCAACTCCCAGTGACTTGTGTCTGTGTGAGAAAGGAGAACCTCCCAACGCAAAGTAGGCACAGACCTAGTTGCTCCGGGCATTTGTAATACAAAATACGTGTTTCGTGTGAGGGGTACATCGAGCGGTGGGAGGCACACAGCCGGCGTGTGGCGGAGGGAACACGAGCAATAATAAAAACAGTTTGAAGATTAAGTCTGGCTTGTTCTGCGACTTGTGAGACATCTTTTCAAGCTGGCTTGCAAAACCCAGAGCCCCAG
Organism: Zapornia atra; assembly: GCA_013400835.1. NCBI lineage: Eukaryota > Metazoa > Chordata > Aves > Gruiformes > Rallidae > Zapornia > Zapornia atra. Next base: position 10,540 of record VZTU01009554.1, read on the forward strand.
TGGGTTTCCAGAAAAAATGAAATACATTTGAGATCATGATTAATAGTCATAGTGATATGTTTCTATGTCATCCAAATAAGGAACCGCTTCCAGAAGTGACTGGCATGTCTGTTCCAGAATTCAAAAGCTGTATTTTTTGCAGTCACCCTGTCCAGTCTGTACAGGATAAATGTTCTGTGCTCCGTGTCATCTCTCTGACCTTTGACTTGTTTAGGCTTCCTCGATAAGAAGACGTTTGTTTAATGATCACATCTGCGAATGACACAGAGGGCAGGGGAGCAGCAGGTGTCACCTTTTCCCCCAGACATACCCATTGGGAGCACCAATCCAGGGCAGGATGCAGAGGGTCAGTCATACGGGTTGAAATGGCTTTGGTGGGTTTTATACTCCCCTTTACCTCCCCTTTCTCGCATACCATCGCTTCACGTCGCTGGTTCCTGTTGATTTAAACACCCGCTCTGAGGTGGTTCCACTTGGCAGCAACTGGTGCCGTGTCACAAGCTCTTCTCAGATAGATGGGACGGACGCTGCCATACCTTAGGACTCTCAGATTTGTTTGCTTGGCTTTTTTTAAATACATACTCATAAAGTAGAAGCTATAAAGCAAGATAAGGGCAAGTGACTCATTTCGCTGAGAGACAGTACATGCATGCTCCCTTCTTTATCACCATGTGATGGAACAAGAAAATCAGGCTAACAGAGGCAAAAGTGCAGAGGCAGAAGGCTTGTCTAACACAGATTCTCTCTGGCAGACACAAAAAATATCCCAAGCCCCCTCCAGAATCCAAAGAGACTAAATTTGACTGAAATCCTCAAAAAATGAAACAACCCCAACGCAAACCGAAAATTATTTAAAACCAAATGGACAAAATCTAACAGCATCCCCCTCGTCCCCCATTGCCTTCACACAACAATTAAGGGAAGCCTTCAGAAACCCAAAGTCAGGAATTTTTCTGCTGTGTGTGGCATGACCAGCAGCCCCCTTTATTGTTAAACTGGTTGATAGGATTCATTAGGAGATCAGCTTTTCAGTTATTTATAATTTTGTCAAAATATTTGAGCTAAAATTTCCTCTGATGGAGGTGGAATATTTATAAAATGTTCCAGGTAAAAATAGTTCCACTATTTTCAGGAATGAAAATATAATAAAATACTATGGTGTTTTTTTTTTCATGTTCCTTTTGAGAAGTTCAGTTCTTTTTTAGAAGCTCTGTGGTGGGTTCTTTTTTGGGGAGGGTATACTGTATCTTTGGCAGAGGAGCAGCCTCTTCCAATGGAGTGGGATCTGGCACCTGACATTTCATTCATTCTTGGCAAGCTTGTAGGCCTTTGAAGGATCTCTGTCCCAACACAGTAAGTCTGATGCCTCTCTGAGGATGCCAGCTGCAAAAGTATGCCTCGGGGGCACTTGGAGAAGGGTGGTGCACATGCGTCCCAGACATGTCCCGTGTCACCAGGCACCAGTGTCCAGGGAGCACCACCCTTTGTGCTTTTGCTGATGCTTCCCACTTATTGGGTGCTGTTATCAAGAGTGCAGCCAGGAGGTGGAAAGAAGGGATCACTGCTCTTTATTCTGTCCTGTGTCGGGTCCACAAGTACAGGAGAGACATCAGCAAACTGTGGACAGTCCCACAGGTGGTAACTGCTGGAGTGTGTGGAGGAGGGGCTGAGGGAGCTGCCTGTTGAACCCGGGGAAGAAGAGTTTGGAGGGGACCTAACTGCTGCCTGCCTCTACCTAAAGGAAGGATACAGAGAAAATGGGGCCAGACTTTGCTTGTGGTGGCCCTGAGAAAACACAAGAGTCATGACTTGCAATGAGGGAGATTCCTGCTGAGTACTAGGAAAAGCCTCTCCCTGGAGCATGTCTCAGGACTGGTGTAGGTGCTCCAAAGTGCTGAGCAATCTCCATTCTTGGACGTGCTCAGAAGACACCTGAACAAAGCCCTGAGCAACCTGAACTAGCTCAGGGTCCCAAGTGCATCATTCCTGCTCCTGGGACTTTGCCTGTGTGAGCTTGAGGCCAAATCAGAGACAGTGGGGCTGAGGGCTGCCCCTTCCCTCACATTCTCAACCAGGGCTAACCTCCTGCCCCAGGTGCTTTTGCCCTTGGCTCCTGCCTGGGCAGCCTTGCATGTGCCTGGCAGGCTCTGTGCTGATCCAGACCCATGGGTAGGCTGTGCTCCCTTGACCCGAGCCCTGCCTTGTCACAATGGACTTGTCTGGCAATCACTAAACTGTGGCTCACCCTGGTTACTACCTCCGGACCTGATCCTGATGCTGACTTCTTAGTTTGACCTTGGTCCTGCCTCGTCAGCATGTGCTTGTCTGATGATCTGAATTCTCAGCTGAACCTGGCTACCATCAACATACCTGCCTTGCTCACCTTGCTGAGGCACTGTAGGATTGGGACCTTGTTGTTGGGGAAGCCCTTTCTTTTGGGCAGCAACCAGCCCTTTCTGGTCCAACAACCTGCTGTGAGCAGGGAGTTGGGATAGAGACTTCCAGAGGTCCCTTCCCACCCAAATCTTTCTGTGAATCTATGACAGTCCTCTAGCCAAGTTAAAGGAAAGAAAGAAATCAACTTCTCTGGGCAGGAAAGAAAACATAGCAGCGAAGACATTGTGCTGATGCTCAGTTGCATGGTGTATTAAATCTAGGGAAGGGAGAAAAGACCAGAGGAACAGGGACAAGGAAAGGAGTCTAGGAAGGAGGAAGGTTGTGAGGAAGATGTGAAAATGGACAGCAGTGCAGCTGCTGCAATATCACCCCACTACTGGAATGAGAGAGTAGAATCAGACCCTAGCAGAAGGTGTGCACACAGCTTTGTTTCCTCTCCAGATGCTCTGCATCACAAATGATTCACATTCATGCCTCGGTGCCAATTTTTCAAAACAGAAATACCTACTGCCCTGCAAGCCCTCCTCCACCTCTCTCACTGCATCTCTCGCACTTAAATGTCCTTCATCTGCAGTCATATTTCAAGGCTGGTCTGCTGGTGATGCACGGGCTGAGAAAGGGGAGGGAGCTGCCCTACCTGGGGCATATGTCTCCCAAGGCAGCCTGTGACACAAGGACCTCTCAGTCAAGAGGCTCGTCATCTTCTACTAGTCTTCTTGAAGACCTGCTTCTACAGTCACCTGTAGTAAAAGAGAAGGTCTTCAAGGGAGACTGGAAAGATGGATTAAAAACCCCCTGTCTCCTAAACTGTAGTGTGATACAAAGCCACAATGCATCACAATGCATATATTCCCACAGCAGTCATGAGGTAGGGACTGGAAATAAGATTCATTGCTAATATAGAAGTTGAAGAGCCAGGACATTACTCTGAACAGCATTTCTTTTTGCTTTTCCTTACCATTCCTTTAATATTAAAAATAAAATAAAATAATATCTTAATGGACCCCCTCTGGGGCAGGTTGAGTCCTGCTGGAGGGCCCAGAGAGGCTGTTTTGCAGTGCAGGTAGAAAGGCATCACTCGGTCGTTGGCAGGAGTGAGTAACTGGGGTTTCTGGCACTGCCCATGCACAGCTGGGTCTTTCGCTTCTGGGGAGATTTACAGGGCTTTCACATACAGCACAGGCTAAAAGCGAGTGTACAAACCATGCAAGCAGACATATTTCACTGCAGCCTCATTCTGTAATGCCATTTCTTTTTGGCAGTGAAGATCACTCAGACCTGAAATCAATCACCCCATGGCCGAGCAACAAGAAAGTGCAAACCACCAACGTCCGTGAGAGCTTCAGGATCAGCGGCAGCTTTGGTATCCTCCTCTGTCTCCTGGGGCCATTATGAATGCTGGGCATGTTTTGAAGCGTGCTGGTGGTTTCCCAAGCTGTTTTGCTTTAGGTAACTGTGTACCCATTGTGTTGCATGTGTGTGAGGACAGCTGCACAAGCACACTTGACATACCTCCTAAAGATTGTTTTGCTGAGGTCTGTGACTTACAATTAGGAAACTATTTTCTGCAAGGGTATTAAACACTCAGCTATTCTCCTTGACCCCAACAAGGGGTCATTGCTAAATGTTTTAACTCTTTTGGAAAATCAAGACACTTATTTAGGTGCCCCAAGCTAGACTTAAAACTCAAATTGAAGCACCTAGTTACAAAGCCAGCAGGGTTTCCCTCAGTCATTGCTACTAGATTCACTCGTCAGCGGTGAGTACCACGTCTGCGTTCCGATTATCCCTAGAACTGCTTCACACTACAGCGCAGCTGCAAAGTGCTCAGTCAGGCTGGGCTTGCTGTAGGAACCTACACTGACCAGACCCACGTGCACAAGGTTTGCTTCAAGTCCTTGTTACCTGTACCAAAAGAGTCAGGTGGGACCGTGTCACCGAGACATCTCTGTTTATGCAGAACAACCTTTCATCCTTCAGCTTCGCATCATCACGCCCACCCGCACGCAGTCTGCTGTGCTCTCTCAGCTACCCTGGGCTGCTTCCCACAGCCTCGCTGTAACCACTGGATGGGTGACTCTGCAATGTTATGACCTCTCTGTGGTTATATTTCCGAGTCCTCGATCGGGCCACTCAGAAATACTGCAGTAGGAAGTGATGGCAGAGGTTCTTTGGGACGGATAAAGTTTTTGGCTGGGAACTGTTTTACTTTTGAGACAGCACGGCCTCGGCTTGACTTGTTCTCCACAACCTGATTCTTAAGCGTCACTGTGTCTGAGTCCCAGGCTTGCCCCCGACGCAGCTTCTTAAAGGTGTTGCGGAAACCCTCAGTACTAAAGTAGTAGATCAGGGGGTCCAGCATGCAGTTCATGCTGGCCAACAGCATTGTCATAATTAACACTTGGCGCACGGAGGCCTGTGTTTCCTTGTCAACCTTCACCACCCGGGCCTTTATCAGCCCATAAACTGCCAGGGTAGTATTGTAAGGCACGAAACAGATGATGAAGATGACCAGATTGACCAAGAGGAGACGGATGGTCTTCTGTTGTCGTACGGTCTTTGTCTGGCTGTCCTGGCAGAGCTCCTGAAAGACCCGAATTGAGCAATACGTCACAGAGCTGAGAGGCAGGAGAAACCCCAAGATTTCAGCCAGTACAACGAGGGGGAAGAGGTTGTTCTGCCACATGTTGTCACTAAAGCTTTCAAAGCACAGATAAACGGTCTGGTTCTGTACCTCACAGTGGTTTTGCTTGTGGACTATAGCAGTGGGGATGGAGCCCATGAAGATGACAATCCAGACGATCAGGCAAAGGATCTTGGCCACCTTGGGTCGCCGCAGGTGCCGCCAGCGAAGTGGGTGGACAATGGCAACATAGCGATCCAGGTTGATGCACAGAAGGAAGAGACAGCTGCCATACATGTTGATCTGGAACACAGAGCCGGAGACCTGGCACAGGGTGTTACCAAAGGGCCAGTGGTGGTGGGAATAGTAGTAGAGTCGCAGCGGCAGAGGGAGTGTGAAGGTGAGGTCACTCACGGCCAGGTTGAACATGTAGATCAGCACTACAGACTTCAGGCGCAGGTAGCGGATGAATATCCATAGGGCTGTCACGTTCAGCACCAAACCTGTAATGAATATCAGGATGTAGCCAGGCAGGAGGAGGTGGTGGTTGAAGCTGTAATCCTTGCATGTCTGAGACGCATTGGAAGCTGACATGCCCAGTGGAGATTGTGACTGTCTCACAGAGATGGCTGAGCCTGCTGGCGGGCTAAGGCAGCAAAAAGGGAAGCTCTGGGAGAAGTCATTCCCCTCTAAGAAGCTGTGGGCAGGCCATTCGCCTCATCTGCAGGTGGGAGATAGATGGGCACATGTCTCTCTTGATTGGTGCTGGTCTGGATGGCTGGTCAGTGGTCATCTGGCAGGGATGGTAACATAGTCAGCTAGAGTCAGCTTCTGCCTCTAGTTCAGCAATACTTTCCAGTGGTTATGGGGGTGCTGATGCGATGTTCACTGCCAGGTGTTGAATGTCAGCACAATCGCTGGTCAAAGTGAAAGACCAAGACAGAAGAGTTTAAGTGAGAGGGAGATATCCCTTGAAAGGTCAAAAACCCACCATAATGGCTTCTGCTGCAAGAACTCACGAAGAAACCAAAAAGACTAAGCAAAATGGACAGTAGAAAAGTAATTACATGGCAGAAGAAGCCAGATCACAGAGAAGGTAGTTGTTGTTCAGAATCATTTATCACTCAGCCCTAGAAAACGCATGTCGCTTTGATCACCGCTGAGAGCACGTGTACACAAGAAAGGGACAGCACAGTTGAACACAGGGAAAGTAGTCAGGGCAGTTTCAGAAAAGGAGAGAGAGAGAGAGAAAGAAAAAGAGGAGAGCAAGCGTTCTGAGGGAAAAAATGCTGACTGGAAGGAACTTAAAATAAAACCTGCATAGTACAGTTTTGTATCAGAAAAAAACAGGACTTTGTACAGCCATTGCAGATTAAAAAAAAAAATTATACTACACGTAGACTTGACTCCACCCTATGTCCTTCTGCTAGGTGAAACAACCCAGACAAACCTGAGCCTCAGCTAGTTAGAGTTCCTTACTTAGCCTAAGTTCATACAGTTCCTTTGGTGTTCTCTCTTGCATGGGACCAGTGGTGCCTATTTGGATTGGATGTCCTCAGATCATTTTCCTGCTTACAACACCATAAAGCATGAAGCAACCTGTCCCACAAACACAGAGCAGCAACCCAGGTAAGGGAGCACGCAGTAAAGTGGGAAGAGCCATGGGATTCGTGTGGACAAACATACCTGTGGCTCCAAAGTGGTGTGTGACCACTCTAGATACTAATGGTAGCACTGCCCTGGTAACAACTGGAGCAAGTCCAGTGGAGGGCCACCAAAAATGTCGGGCAGCTGGAGGACTTGCCCTGTGAGGAGATGCTGAAGGAACCAGACTTCTTCAGTGGGAGAAGAGAAGGCTCCAGGGGATTTAACAGCAGCCTCTCCATACCTGCAGGGTGGTTACTGGAAAAGGACAGTGTCCTTTTCTAGCTTTGCTAGAGTCAAAACCTTGCACTGATTGCAGACTCACCAGACTGGTGAGACCTTTGTCATGCCCGAGACTGAGCGAGACAGACTCTGTGAGAGACTGTGACTGGCTCTAACGTACCCAGACCAGCCAGCTGTTGGGTGAAGGTGACTTGTGTCCACAGAAAATTTATTTTTATCATGAGATATTCAATAAGCACCTCTAGAGAATGCCTAATATGTCAGGATGGTGTATACTGTGTGAGATCAGCAGTCTGTTTACAGCTAGTATTCTGTTTCAAATCATGGATGGTGAAGGTATCCTGAAAGAACAATGCAATCAGGTACTGATGCTCCCTGAAATTCTCTTCCTGCTTCCACCATATTGTAGCCCAGGGAATTTCCTGAGCCAAAGGCGAGGTATTTGTATTCATCAGTCTTCAGGGAATTTTTCTTTCATTATTTTTTCAAATTTTTTTTTTCAGTCCATGTAAAATGTACCATCTATGACATACAGTTCCAGGAGTGCCAACAAATCCCACAGCTTAATGGCATTTCAGGTGAAGAACTACTTTATTCTACTCACTTTTGAATCAGTGCCTGCTAGACCCAGTTCCTAGATTTAGTACTGGAAGAAATAGTGGGAAAAACATTCCCACTTTCACTTTATCAGTGATGATTTTATAAACATCTAATGTGTTCCCCCTTCAGTAACATTTTGGGTTTTTTGAGGCTAAAGGCTCATTGTCTTCTTCCTTGCAGAGGAGCCGTTCTGTCCCTGTTACCCTTTTCAGAACACTTTCACTTCTGCTACAGCCTTTTGTGAGCCCAGTGATGGGGTGCACAAAACCTACACAAGGTGGATGATGTGGATCCACTGAGCTGAGGAGGCGTAGATGTCATTTGCAAGGCGTAATGGTCAGTTCAGGTTGGTTTTTCTCATCACTTAGCTAGATGAAATTTCTATCGTTATTTTATGACTAGGCACTCACACTTCTCTTAATCTCTGTAGTCCTTTGCAGCCAACCTTCATCTTTTCTGGCTTGAATAATTTTGTGTCTCCAACAGATTTGTTATTTCATTATTCATCCCTCATGAATAAGTCAAAGAGCCCAAGACCCAGCACTGCGTCTTAGAACCACACAGAGAAAACCCACCCTCATTCTCTGCCTTGTCTTTTAGGCACTTTTTACCCAGGTAGCAATTTTCCCTAAATTTCTTTATGTGGCACCAATGAAAATCCTTTTCAAAGACTTCTGGAAGTCCACATGGGCCACTGTTCACATGCTTGTTGACTCCTTCAAAGGACTGTGAGGCACAGCATCCCTTTGTAAAAGCCATGATGATTCTTCCCCAATAATTAGATCCAACTTCATGACAATTTATTTTTTTCCCTTTATTATAGCTTCTATTAATTTGTTCAGCACAGACATGAAGCTCCCTGGTCTGGAATCCCCCAAGAGCCTTATCTCAAATCAAAGATAAACTAGACAGACTCATGAACATTAGGGAGGAGATGGAGATAGATATGTGGAGCCAGGTTCTGTCCTCCCAGCCACAGAAATGTGAGTACAAAGTAGATAGTGTCCAGGACCAGAGTGACCCTGTACCCTCCCCCAGACAGGACAGTCTAAATGAAAGGGATGAATGGAAGCAGGTACGTGGCAAGGGCAGTAGGAGACTGCCTTCCATGACTGTCCGTCCTCCCCAAGTCCCCCTGAGCAATAGATACGAGGTCCTACTACAAGGGGACCAGCCAGATAATGAGATGGCTGGTAGGAAAATTACTCCTGAGGTTGTGTTCCCTAGGACAAGACCCCCTAAGCAAACCATCAAAACAGCCTCTGTTAAGAAGAAAAGATGGGTCATTGTCTTAGGGGATTCCCTTCTGGAGGGAACTGAGGGCCCGATCTGTAGGCCGGACCCTTTACATAGGGAAGTCTGCTGCCTGCTCATGAGCCTCTAAAGGCAGTTTTAAGCAAATGTCTCTAGGCCTCGGTTAGTCAGGTCTTTCACCCTTCAGCTGTTTTTGGACCTCTGGGGTAGGAGCCACGCTGTTTCAGACACTGCTTAGAGCAGGCTGCTGCTCCATAACCACTCCTGCTGCTGTTTATATCAGAGACAGCTCTTTGGTGGATTTTCCCCTAAGGAGAGCTGCTGCAGTGAAAATCTCCCAGGCTTCCCGGACATGAACATCAGGGCAAGAAACTTACTTATATTTTTTATCCTGCCACTGTCTTTTTGTCTGAGTGGCCTTTCCTTTCATGCTGGCACCTCAGCCTTCCAGACACCGAACAGTAGAGTTCTAAACTGGCAGCAAAGATCACCAGGAGTCGAAAATCCACTGGGCTTTTTTGAGGGGAATTTTTTTGTTGTTTTTGGTGGGCATATGGAAACACTAATCCACTAATGGATCCACTAATGGTGGAGTTAGTGAAGCCAAGCTGATGGTCTCAAATTTGACATAGCAGATACAGTCATCAAGATCTGAGAGGCCCGAAATGAGGTGTGTACATGCCTTTTGTGAGCCCTGTGGTGGGGTGCACAAAACCTACACCTTCCTGTGATGTTTGGGACGACGAAGTTGTGGAAATGGAGCACTTCTCCTCAGAGCCCTGGACAGGTACTGTTTTGACTGTCACTCACCAAAGAGGAAAGCTGTGCATAAAGCAGGCTGATAGTGGGGAGAAAGAAGAGCTGGAACTGGTTGCATTATCCTTGTTGGCTTGAGAGCCACAGGCCACATTCTTTGTAAGTGCCTCTGAAAGAATCTCAGGTAAAAAGCTGCTGGGAGGTCTCAAGTCATGAGCTTCATAAGGAGGCAAGGGTACCACAATTTAATCATCCTTCTCCTCACAATGAGATGCTGCCCTGAAATCCTGAAGGAACTCTCTGGCGACTGACCTTATGTGAAAGTGGAGGAAGCATTGTTTTACCTCTCAGTGAAGAACAATGTGATCAGCTGAGGGCCGTTTGCCCAGATCATGTCCTTCCTCATAGCAGCTCTTTTCTGAGCAGTTCAAACTGCGGATGCTACCTAGGCAGAAACTAATTTTTTTTGGGGGGTGGGGGTGGGAGAGTGGAGGTGTTTGGTTTTTTGTTTGTTTGTTTGGTTGTTTTGTGGGTTTTTTGTTGTTAGTACCTTTGCGTTGGGAGAGGGGGACAGGGCAAATGACATGATACATTGCACATGTGCATGTGTACACACACTCACTATGAGCAACTGCTGCAGGGGGAGGAAGAACTGCAAAAACTGGAAAACACCAGTGAGGGAGGAAGCAGTACTGGTATAGGTGTGAGATGGGGGACAACGCTGACTGCTGTTGCTGTCTGAGGGGAAAGGAGAATGTGATGCTGGAGGATGCATCACGACCCCAAAAAACCAGCTGTAAAGAATACGCTGCCCTACTCTCCCACATGTCCCCTCTGTGACTTCCCCACTTAGAAGGCAGCCTCAGGCCTCCTCTGAGCACTCAGGAGCTGCCCAGGGCCCTGGCTGGTGTGGGGTGACAGACTGAGATAAGTGAGAGATTAGGCCCAGGGTGGGCACTTGTCTCCAGGGACAGAAAAAGAGCTTTTAGGCCAGGAGTCCCCACAGGACATGCAAAACCCATGGGGGAGGTTGATTTTTTCCTTCTGGGCTGTGGGAAACCCTAGCTGTACTCGGATACGAGGGCTGGAGCAGGCAAGGATGCCCTGAGGTGAGATGTATGCTTGGCATCTCAGTGCCTGGTCCTGGGCATCTTCCCTCCTGACACCATCTCACCTATCACCACTGCCTTCCTAGCATCACAAACAGACTGAAGGAGGACAGTATGGCTGGGACACAGAGTCATGTGTGGAGCTAAGAAGTGAGGTGGGAAAAGACAGCTAGAAAAATGATGGATGCCGAGCGTGCCGCGGGGTCAGAGTTTCTGGGTGGCTGAAACCCTGGAGCACTTTGAAGTTGCCCTGTAAGCGCAGGCAGAGTGTAGCTTTGGGGTGCAGAGGGGAGCGCTGAGAATGTAAGCTGCACCAGCTCGTTTAGTAAATCTGAAACCAAAAAAACCCCCGAACCCACACCAAACCTTACAAAACAACCGACATGCTGCTTTGCTTTAGAAATGGAAGGTACATTTTTTCATAAATGCAGACGCTTCTTACCTGATGTAGGTGATGTTTAAGCCCTATTTCTCACCTTTTTCTAACCAAGAAACTGGATTATTGAGATGATTAGAACCACAAAGATAGCTTATTTTTAATGAGATATGTGACATCAAAGCGGAGACCTCCGTATTTAACTCATGAGGTCTGTTCACACTGCTACTGCCTAGTCCCCAGAGGTGTCACCCCCTCCTTCATCTCCCAGGGGCCCCATGGAAGAGAACTTTCATCGTGGGCACCTTGGCAAGTGAGCTTGGCAGGCTCCCCATGCTTTTAGTATTAGAGGATCCCAAAGAAAGCCTCCATTTGAATCAACACTGAGATTTGCCTTACTAGATTCACTAGGCAACTGAAGAGGTGCAGAGGGTTCCCTAGTGCCTCACGGTCAGGTCCGGCAGCACATGTGCAACTGCCAGCAAGGACCAGTCAGTGCCCCAGACCATCCAGCTCTCTAGAGGTTGTTGTCTTTCTTACCTCTGTGATGATGAAAAGCCAAAGGTGCACGCTGGCTAGCGGTCACTGTCACTGCAGAGGCCTCGATCCGGGCACCAAAACTGCACGGGGCTTGAATCAAAACAGAATGAGGTGGGGTCTTTGCCTGCTTGCTCATCCAAATCACAGACGTGCCATGGCTGGCTCTACATCTGTCATGCTGCAGTTCGTCTCCCCTCCTTTCTCACTTCCTGATGCACTTCTGGCTGGCCACAAAGCATGAACTTTGCTATCCAAAGCTGATAAGCTAAAATACATCCTATGAAAGCAAACGTAATCATGAAAAAAGAACCACCCTGGTATCCTTGCCACTGAGGAGCCCTGCCCTGGGTCATAGTGCCAAATACTTGCTCACATTTGCTCCCATGCTAACTCAGACACCCTCAGGACTGACAAGAGAAAATGAAAACGTTTCCCTACCCAAAATATTACTGAACAGGAGGTAGAAGTGAAATATGAGAAGTGAGAGCAAAGTTGATTCAATTGCTGGCCCGTGCAAAGGCTCTGAGACCTGACAATCCTATGGGCTTGGGTGTTCTGGGGACAAGCTCCTGCCCCCAGCCCTGGCTGTGCACCGCTGGCGTGTTTCAGGGACTCAAAGAAATGGGTGAAGCTCAGCTCTGGAGAGATACCAGTGCGAAAGCATATTTCCCACAGATGTCAGTCCCCCTCCATGTGAGGCTGCAGAAGGCATAGTGTTAAGTGCAAGGGCTGATTTAGCAGGACATCTGTGACCTAGCACTGCCAAGTGTGGCTTGGGAAGGGTTTTGCAGAAGTGCATCTGGCACTCTGCTGCCTCAAATCCTATTTCTGGTTTGCCAGTCCCAGGACACCTGGAAGAAGACAGGGGCCACCAGGACACCCCTAATCCTACTGTCATCCTCCCCTTAGGAGCAGCTGCCCCAAGAAGGGGCTGTGGGTATGGGCTCCCTCCTTGTCTGCAGCCCCTGCCCAGCTCCTCTGCCTGCTGGCTATTGTTGCTGGTGTTTGACTTTCTCACTCCCTGCCTCTCTTGTTCTGCCATCACTGCCTTCTCATTCAGGGAATGACACGCCAAGCAATGTGTGCTCCTGCTGCTCATAAATCCTTGGAGGGTACAATAGCACCCAAACCACTGATCTCACCCTGCTTCTTTTTAGTGCCTCTCCTTTTTGACCAGACCCCCTTTCTCACTTCCTAGTTTATGGGTTCTTTGTTCTCACAGCTTTTGTGTATCTTCAGTTCCTGTAAAGGGTCTGGTACTGATAGAGGCCTGCAGATTCCTTCTCCCTTCGCAAAAGGAGTCCCTGACACACTCTGTGGAATCTTTCCCCTGCCCTGCAGCCCTTGCCCCGCACACTCATGTGCACTCACCCCGCTGAGCCTGTCAGTCCCGGCTCTAACGCGTGTCAGAAGAGGAGGGCACAGTAGCACCTAGCCCTCCAGCCTGTGCAGCCCCACAGCATTCCTCACCCAGCCAGGTTCACTCACCTCACTGGGGCTTGGTGCGTCAGACCACGAACTCCGTCTCTCCCCCCTTAGGTGGACTCACGCCTCTGCCCCTCACTGTGTTTTGGAAGCTCATGGGGAAGAGCCGTGCAACCCCGGCATTTCCTCGCCACTGCCTGAGTCGACAGCAGGTAAGACCAGATCACTGGGGGGTGTGTCAGAGGCTACACCCTGATGCTGCAGATCCCAACATGCCTGTCACCCCAGAGTGCTGACTACAGAAAACAGAGCAAGGACCCAACAGAACAAGGGACACAGGGAGCTGGGAAGGCAAGGAGAGTGGGGGAAGGTGTGTTGCAACAGAGGGGCTGCTTGGGTTTGAAAGGATGACTAATAACCCCAGTACTCCTCAGGTCTCTTTGTGCTGGACAATGTGGAAGAGCACAGCAAAGGGGTTAACACACCGTTGTGGTTTAACCCCAGCTGGCAGCTAAACCCCATGAAGCTGCTCACTCTCTCCCCTTCTGGTGGGATGGGGGAGAGAATCGGAAGAGTAAAACAGAAAATTCCGTGAGTTGAGATAAAGATGGTTTAATAGGTAAAGCAAAAGCTGTGTGTGCAAGCAAAGCAAACCAAGGAATTCACTCAGCACTTCCCATGGGCAGGCAGGTGTTCAGCTGTCCCCAGGAAAACAGGGCTGCATCATGTGCACTGGTTACTTGGGAAGACAAATGCCATCACTCTGAACATCTCCCCCTTCCTTCTTCTTCCTCCAGCTGTAAATGCTGAGCATGACACCAGATGGTATGGAATATCCCTTTGGACAGTTGGGGTCAGCTGTCCTGGCTGTGTCCCATCCCAACTCCCTGTGCACCCCCACCTCCTCACTGGTGGGGTGGTGTGAGAAGCAGAGAAGGCCTTGGCTCTGTGTAAGCCCTGCTCAGCAGTAACAAAATCATCCGTGTGTTATCAGCACTGTTTTCAGCACAAACCCAAAGCACAGCCCCATACTAGGTACTATGAAGAAATTAACTCTATCCCAGCCAAAACCACACCCACATGTGGGCCCACGGTGGAAGAACTGCAGCAGTGCCACAGCAGCCATGTTTCACGTTGTGAATGATTTGGACAGGTAAAGCAGAAACCTCCATGCCGTGTAAGGAGTTTCAATGTCCAGGGTGGCAGGGACAGCTGTCACCTCCTGGGCCTGCTGGGGAATGGCAGGCTTTTCTCCCAGCACAATTCTGCTCCCCGGTCACACAACTCGCATTTTCCTGGACTCCTGGGAGCTCTTAGGAAAGGGCTAGCCACTGTGAAGAGGGACAGCCACTCCATTATGCCTGCTTAGGAGAAAGGCCAGGACCGTCCCTCTTGCTATGGGGAAGAAAACAAGAGGGGCACAAGGAGAGCTGCCAGGGAAAGAGTTAAGAGAGCCAGGGAGCAGCCAGGCTGTGTCTGTTTGCTGTAGCTATGTGGGCTGTGGGGTAGTAAAGAAGAATCTCCAGCCTGGAGGAGGCAGACGAGGGAGGGTCCTCAAGGACAGCAGCTGGGGATGAGGGAGGCGGCAGTCCTTCCCCTCTCTGCTCCCAGGAGCTATCACCGCAAGGAAACTCTCTGGCTCCCTAAAAGGCTTAGTGACAAAGTGATGATGAGCTGGTCAGTCTAATGGCAACTGCTTGGTGCTTCCAGGTTTTTCTTGTGAGGAAGGCTCTACCTGCTGCTGACCAGGCTGCTTCTTGGTGATGAAGTGACTTGACTGCAGAGGAAGACAACCAGATCATCTGCTGATGGGACACCAGAGACCACGGGTCTGACACTGATGCTGTCTCCAGCCATGTGAACTCCCTCAGATGGATGCCCACCCCAGAGCCCTAGTTCAGAGCTCTCCCACACTGCTGCCTGAGCTGTACCTCGGGAACAGCACTAGTGTGGATACCCTCGCAGGGCCAACCTACCAGGTTGCTGTAGGCCACGAGGTCTCTGATGCTGGCAGGCACACCAGGGCAGCCCATGGTGATTGCCCAGGGCAGGGTCTACCCATGCTTTGCAGTGTTGGGCTGGAGCTGCTGTGAGAGCAACGGTCGGGCACAGACAGTGGGCTGTGGAAGGAGGGAATTCAGGTGGCTGCTATACCGTGGTTGAAGGTGGAGTTTTGCCAGGGACAGGATGGAGATGGTGTGGCTGTACATGGTGCTGATCCCTGTGCGTCACGTCCTTGCCGTGACCTGGCTGTAAGTATGCTTTGCACTCGTGTTACCTGGATTGGAAAGTCCCTGGAGGAGGTGCTGTCCCCCAAGAAAACTGGTGGATCTGTGAGAAAAGGGTGGAAGAAGGAACCTGGGTAACCAAAAGCAGCACCACATTAGGAGGGCTGTTTCTGGGGGCACGAAAGGAGCGGGATGGTGAAGCTGAAGAGGTGTGGATAAGGATGGGGAGCAGGAATGTCCAATTTGATACAGACAAGAGGTGGCATATCCCCTTCCCTGCCCTGTTTCTGCTTTAAAGTAAGGCTGTAGAGGACTAGTCCCACACTGAATGTCTTCCCTGTTCCACAGGTACCTGGCCAGGCAGCCTTCTCTGCGGGCAGTCCTCCGGGACCCCCGTGGCTGTGAGGGTCTAACAGGGCTGGTAGAAGAGCAGGTCCGTGTTTGCCAGCGGCAGGTTGAAGCCATGGATGCAGTGAAGCGCGGTGCAGAGCTGGCTGTTGAGGAGTGCCAGCACCAGTTTCACTCTCGCCGGTGGAACTGCTCCACTCTGCAGGGGCTGCAGGTCTTTGGCAAGCTCGCAATCCAAGGTCAGTGCGGGGGAGATGGTGCAGGCAGGGTTGGCACGAGGTCCCTTCAGCATGCCCACAGGGTCCCCTTGACACATCAGCCTTTCCTGGCCCAGTGTTCAGTGGGCCACACTGGAACCAGCCCAGGAGTAGCCAGTGCCTTCCTCCACTGGCTGACAGAGCTGTCAACACAGAGCATACTGAAACAAATGCATGTGCTGCTGCAAATATGAATATTCTGGGTAAACTTCTTCCTCATTTGGCCAGGCTTGTCTTTTTTGGTCCCATCTGGACCACTCTGGGCACCAGCTCTGCAGACAGATATATCTTCTTCCTGACCCTGTCACCAGCCCAGCCTTCCCTGAAGCTGCGGCCCCTTTTTGTTGAGTGCCAGGGAAGAAGGATCTGCCTATGCCTCCCCAAAACAGCCTGTAACAGATTGCACATGTGTTTGTATAGAAGGAGCTGTACAGGGAGCTTTGGACAGGGTCTCTCTGACTCCCAGCCACAAGGCATCAGGCTCCTCCCTGAGAAATCCCTCTACACGGGAGGCTCAGCCCCTGACATCCCCCACCATCCTCCCCATTCACTTCCCCTGTGGGCTGCTGCTTTCTCTCTCTCGACCAGACACCCAGCCCAAGAAATGAGGAGGCTAAAGGTGAGAGCACTGAGACAAAGGACCCCACAGAGCTGCCTCCTTTGCTGGCTCCAGGCTTCTGCAGCATGTTGACAACAGTTTCTCTTGAGCAGTCTCCATCTGAGCACATCCTTCCCACATGCAGTCACAGACTCTTTTTGCCCCCTCCAGCATGTCCCATCAGTGCCTTCCCCTTTCTCAGACTGGTGCCATTTCTCGCCCCGCTGCAGGCACGCGGGAATCTGCCTTCATCCACGCCATCTCTGCTGCTGCCCTTGCCTTTGCTGTGACTCGTGCCTGCAGCCGTGGAGAGCTGGAGAAGTGTGGCTGTGACCACAAGATACGAGGAGTCAGCCCTGAAGGTGAAGGAGGAGGCTAGTGGCAGGGAGGGAGTGGCAGACAAGACCCCATGCTTTCAGCCAGTGTCACAGAAGGGTCCTCACAGTCATGGGTCGCCATTTGACTGCACCACTACTCCATCATCAGGCCTCTGAAAAAAGAGGCATTATGGCAAGGAGCAAAGGGGTGGGATAAAAAGAGCCTCTCCATGGGGGAGACTCTCACCAGGGGAGGAGACACCTCCCTTCTCCATGTCTCTCAGTCCTTTGGGAGCTTCTCTCAGGGTTTCTCCCTCTTCATCTCATGGCCACTTTCCCTCTGCAGGTTTTCAGTGGTCGGGCTGCTCTGATAACCTACCTTACGGGATTGCTTTTTCTCAAGCCTTCATAGACAACCCCGAGAGAAGCCGCAGTGTCTCCTCCAGCCAAGCACTCATGAACCTCCACAACAATGAGGCTGGAAGGAAGGTAAGGGCAGGAGCAAGGGCTGGTGAGCAAGCCTGGCCCTTCTGCTTCTCCCTGGCTAGGTAGAGCTTGGTCCAGCCCCCTTACCCTGAGGAACGGGCAGCCATGAGTTCCCAGAGCTGCATTTCTACTGCCCAGCACTGCACCAATCGCACCAAGCTGGCTCCTTGCCAGCTTCCCTGCTCACCTCCCTGCAGAGAGAGACCTATTCCTCACAGAGCCCAGCTGTGATTTACCTTCCTTGGCCTCTTTTGCAGAAGTGAATGAGTTTTCCCCACTCTGCTCTGAAGGGGCTTCCCTCCGGTGCCTCCTGAGCAAAGACACCATCCTTTCTAAAGACTGCTATTACATCTAGTCCCTTGCACATCCTCTGCCTCTGGATAGATCTCTTCTCGCCCCCCTCCCCGGCCCCCAGCCCCATGGGGCAGAGCCAGTTCCTGTTTCTTCCACTCCCTCAGGGATTTCTCTTGTAGACCCAAGCAGGCCTGTTTCCTACAGAGAGGATCCTTTCCTGTTTCATACCGGCCTGGCTTAAAAAGACTTTTTGCTTCCCTTCCCCTTGCTGACCCTACCCTCCAGCTCCATGCGAGGTGTGGGGGAGGAATGGTGATGGCTGGGGGTCCCACAGGTATTGGAGCCGTAGGGCAAGATGTGCTGGTTTTGGCTAGCACCTGCCTCCTGTTCCCCAGGCTCTCCTGGCCCACATGAAGGTGGAGTGCAAGTGCCATGGCGTGTCAGGTTCCTGCGAGGTGCGCACGTGCTGGAAGGTCATGCCCCCGTTCCGCAAGGTGGGCAACATCCTCAAGGAAAAGTTCGAGGGGGCAACAGAGGTTCACCTCAAGTGGGTTGGTTCCCGCAAGCTCCTGGTGCCCAAGAACTCTCGCTTCAAGCCCTACACTGCCCACGATCTGGTCTATCTGTCGGCCAGCCCAGACTTCTGTGACCAGGACTCCAGCCGTGGGGTCTTCGGCACCTCCGGCCGGCAGTGCAACCGGACGTCCCCCGCCATGGACGGCTGCGAGCTCCTGTGCTGCGGCAGGGGCTTCCGCACGGCCCAGGCCGAGGTGGTGGAGCGGTGCAGCTGCAAGTTCCGCTGGTGCTGCGCTGTCAAGTGCAAGCAGTGCCGGCACCTGGTGGAGGTGCACAGCTGCCGCTGAGGGGGGGCCACATCTGAGTGGTGGGAGGCCCCCGGGGGAAATGCCAGGTAGCCAAGGAGAGGACAGCCCAGGGGGAGAGAAGCAGGGGAAGGCCTGGGGGAGACATACTGCCTGAGAGGGAGTGGAGGAGGTGTGGGGTTTTGCTGCCCTGGTGCTGGGGGTGCCCCCTGCCTGGTACCATCTCACCAGCCTCATTGGGCTTTTTGTGGTTTGAATTACATTTCTGGATGGAGGGTTGGAGAACACAGACCCAATAAACCCTTAAACTCTAGCAATAAACCAGTTGCAATGGAAAGCAAAGTGCATATGTCAGCTCCTTCCTCGCATACTGCTTGTGGTACCAGGAGGGTACCTGGCTCTGCTCCCTCTGGTAGGCTGGGAGGGGACAAGGCCACACTGGAGTCCCTGTGCTGAGAGGAACACATGAGCTGCAGCAAGTGAGAAACATCAGGGTGGGGAGCATGGGGACCCACCCTGGAGGAGAGAGGGGTCACTGAAGGGTGTAAAGGAGTGGCAGTGTCAGAGAGGGGGGAACAAACGACATTCGTGAAATGAATGAACTCTTTATACAACTAAGGTGAATCCTTGGGAGAACTACTGACTGGTATAAGCATGCAGGGAGTGGGAGGTGGGAGGTGGCTGGGGATCTCAAAGATGCTTGGGGCAGTGGCTCTAAATCCAGGTTCCCAGGGCTGATGCCTTCTCCAATGCTCAGCTGCTTGTTTGGCTGGAGAAAATGTTTACAAGGGGAGTTCCAGCGAGCACCACAGTGAAACGCTGTCAAGTGAGGCTCCCCTCCTGGTGTGCTGCTGCAGAGTGGGTGCTGTCTATGATGAGCTGGCTGGCCAGCACGGGGTCTGGGAAGAACTGTCTGAGTCTATCCAGTCACCACAGCCCCAGAAAGCCTGCTCTGGAGACCAGTAGTTCCCATGCACCCTCTTGTCACCCTGCATCACTCTGTGATGAAGCTCAGGAATCTCTGGCGCCACAGCGACACCTCCTCCTCTCCCTCCATCTCACTCAGCACCCGGTAGATCTTGTTTTTCTGGCAGACAAGACGAGACACCTGCAAGGAGAGCCTTAGTTGATAGGACTGATACTAGTGCCCATCATGGGGAAAGGGGACCTTCATGATGGACAGCATCATCCAGCAGCTTTGGAGTCTGGGATGATGGGAGCACCAGAGGGAAGAAGGGAGAACCAGCTGGGAAGCAGGAGGATGATAGCTGAACCATGTGTGTTTCCTCAGAGGCTGGCTAGTCCTCTGTCCTCCTCTAGTGTTTTTGGATTTAGTTGCCACCTAGGAAGTACACAGATGGGGGACACCCTCTCCTGCAGGGATATACAAGGATAATCTGGTGAGTGGGAGGGTCCCCACAGCTCCTCTGTCTCAGAATTAGTTTCTGTCTCTGCTGCCTTACAGCATCTGTGCAGATCCCACTGCTTCAATTACATGTCAGCTGCACTTGGGTCACTTTTTGTCCCTCCCCCCAAACACACCCAAGTGTGTCCTACTGGAGGGAAAAGCAAGAGGCCAGTGAGGGGACTGGGAAGGGGGACTATCTGTGGAGGGACCATCCATGGAGGAGAAGGCTGTGCAAAGGGCAGTGCAGGCCACTTCTCACCTTCCTGTTGTAGACAGTCAGCTGCAGACACTGGTGGCACTTGAATGCGCAGTAACTGGGGTGCTGAACTCCATCCGAGTCGCAAATCTGGGGAGAAGGGAATGAAAGCCAGAGAAAGAAGAGGAGAAGGAGGGACAGCAGCACCCACTGAGCACCCACCTTGCTTGGGGAATCTCCGTCTTGAAAGGCAGCGTCCTCTGCCTTCAGCCAGAGTGTCACACGAGGGTCATCACAGCTGTTAGTGGCCATCTGGCTGCACCAGTACTGCATTGTCTGCCCTTTGAAAAACTGCATTCCATGGTGCTCCAGGGAGCTGCTCTGCAAAGGGGTGGGAGAAAAAGAGCTGTGCATCTTCTTCCCCTTCCCAACCACCCAGCCCAAGCTCCTTTCCAGAGGCTAGCAGGAGATGCAGCAAACTTAATACCTTGTTGCTTGCAGCCTGGTTCTGGGCTGAGATCTGAGGGTTGATGTAGGTGAGGAAGTTGCCTGTATCGCAGCGAACACGGTTCAGGGTTTTCATATTCTGACACTGTTCCCTCTTCAGCGAGCAGAAGGCACAGTCAGGACACAGGTCCACATGACGCCGCCCAAAGCTGTCACACACCTAGGGTGGATTTAGTGTGGAGGATGGGAAGGGTGGAAAAGGACACTGAGAAGATCCCTTTGCTTCCCTGGTCACCCAGGTCAGCTTCTCCCAGGAGGTGGCATCTGAAAGGACAGTGCTGTTGAGCTCTGGCTGCTGGAGCATCTTGGTCAGCACTGAAGGGAGCCCTGCACATGGTGAGGGTCAAAGATAGACACCAGTATCTTTACCGAATCTCCAAATCCAAAGATCCTTTCTTCCATCTCCTTCCAGGCCTGGGTCATCATTGATGAGAGACAATTTCCCTCCAGCACTGAAAAGCACAGGATCATCACTGCCTCATTGTTCTGCAGGGCTAAAAGGCTGACAGAGAAAAGGATGGGAAAAAAAAATCAAGTCTGTCTCTTGTCACAAGTTGAAAGCTGGACAAAAACATCAAAAACTGAAAGGGGG
This sequence comes from Zapornia atra, assembly GCA_013400835.1. NCBI lineage: Eukaryota > Metazoa > Chordata > Aves > Gruiformes > Rallidae > Zapornia > Zapornia atra. The sequence goes on from VZTU01009554.1 coordinate 31,559, forward strand.
GAAAACAACTCCAAAGCATGGGAAAAAACCCCTCACCAAAGAAACCTGTGACACTTGGCCAAACTGCAGGGAGAAACAGGGGTCTCTGCAGACTGTACACGCCGGTGTAACATGGAGGCTGTGGGGGGAAGGGGAGGGCGTGTGTGTGCATTCGGGAGCACATGAGAGGGACTGGACAAGGAGCACAGCTTGAAGAACTTTCCCAGGGGCCCTCAGCAGCCGCTGCCTGGTTTTGCCCATCTGACTGCACAGCGAGGAGATGTTTGTTAGAGGTCTGCTGAGTGCATAGGCAACGCCTATGGTTGGGGAGTACATGAATTATTAAGCCTCCCTCCTGCCTGAGCCAATGTATTTGATGGAAAGGGGAAAAAGATGGTAAAAATGAACTAACTGTTCATCCAGACTGACATGGGAAGCTAAAAGTAGAAAATTTAAGGACAGTAGGTTAGGGGCAATAAGAATATTTTGCATCTCTTAGGAATACTAGAGATTGTAGACATGGTGCAGAACTGTTATTAGACAGGGATGGTGTGAATTATCAGCAACAATGCAGAAGAGGTAAAAATGCTCAATAAATATTTGTCTTATGTGTTTGGAAACCAAATCAATGGTAAATAAACATACTTTGAACTGGCAGAAAGTAAGAAAAGATAAGAGCAGAATTGCTTATGTTAAAACGCTCATGAAATCCATGGGCTCATAAAAACCAGTATGGAGAAGTTTTCCTAAGAATAGCCAAAACTTCTTGGAGACCTTCAGATTGGCCTTAAAAAATAAAATAGGGAGTGGAGAACCTGGAAGAAGGTTGTGAAGATGAGATTTCCTAAGGCCTGGAAAACGTTCACCTGGAGCAAGAAGTTGAAGAAGCTTTACATAGCTGAGCAAAGACGTTACTGCATGACCACTCAGTCAATCTGTACTTTTACCAAGATGGGGATCAGCTGAGAGGTTCTCTTCATCAACAGATGGAAGAGTAATGATTTTTGGTGACTGCAGTTTGGGGTGAGATCCATTCAAACTAGAAATTATCTGCATTCTCCTGACACAAAGGGTATTTAACACAGAAGTAACTAATGGGGAGGTTTCTCTGCAGCTTGGTGACTTCAAAAAGATACTCCAAATTCCTCTTAGGAGAAGGCTCTATTGCTCAGCCACATGATACTGTTTTTCCTTCAGGTCTCACCAGGCATGGCTCCACATCCCATGCTGAGCTGGAAGAGCAATTGCTAGGCCTGAAGGTTAAAAGAGAACAATCTCCCCACCACTAAGCTCTTGCAATTACATAGTGTTTGAAGAAACCAAGCTGTAAGAAGCGATTAGTACTCATAGATCCATGGACATGGGAGAGGCATGTACTGTAGGCACAGGAACCTGCAGATGCTTGGCATTTGCACTGTGTTTGGGTGTGAAGGGGAATGTGTGTGAGCATTAGGCCTACCAACAAACCTTTGTGCACCACCTTAGTGGATCCCTGGGCCCTGTCACACTCTGTGGATGAAGAAGCTTGCAGCATGTGCAGCGGGTCAGAAGCAAGTGATTCTATATCAGCACAGTTCACATTAACCAGCAGCAATTGAGCTTGTGAGAATCTCTGAAGGCATCTCTCTCACCTAGATACTACAAGAGAACCTGGAAAATCTTGATCACAGAGAATATAATGAGTGCTAGACTTCTTTTAAAGACCTTGCAGTCAACTTGATTTATCACAGTGCAGCAGATGCTGCTCTAGCCTGCATCGAGTCAAGCAAAGATGTTCCTCCAACACACCGCCCCGTATTGCACTGCGGGCGGGCTGCAAACTCTCTGTATACAGATGTGAACACATGACTGTGGTGCTGACCCACAGCACATTAACCACATCCACTGAAAAACCAAGGGCAGATGAAAACCTAGAAATCTATGTACTGCAAGCCCGTGGGGCTCCTTCTGCGCCGCACCACACTGAGACCAACTTGGTCAGAGGTTTGTGGAGGAAAGGCCTCAGATCAGAGAGGACAAAAGAATGCAAACCGAGGGCAGAGGTGACAGTTAGCAACTCTTGCAGGCAAAGCTAGAAATAATTAAAAGGTGCCAGTAAAAAAAGAGAAACAAAATCCACTTATTCTGCAGAGAGCACTTCCAGAACCTGTAGGACTCTTTATGTCCACTCCTCTACCCCATGGGTTCACAGGATCCTTTTTTTGTTGTTGGTTTTGTTTGCTTGTTCGTTTGTTTCCTCTGTACAGGGTCAGACCATTTAGGATATCAAGAAGAAAAGGAAATTTTAAACTTAGAGCAGTAAGTCTGTGCTCATCTCACCTGAAAATTTTGTCTAAGGTTCAATTCAACCCTCTTGGCATTTTTCTGTGACCAGAAGCTGGACACTGCTGAAAGACCCAGCGACAGCCCCAAGGAACACCTAGCATTTCTCTTCCACAAACGACTGCTCATTGTGTGGAGGTGACCTAGCACTGACAATTTCTCTCTTAAGCAGTTGTAGCCCAGGAGAACAAGTGTTTCGTCTACTTTGCCCATCCATCTCTGACAGCTGAAGGGAGTCCCTGCCACTACTCAGATGCTTGACTGTGTAGGTGCAGTTGGATCTTTGCCCTGAAGATTTGGAAAACTGGCTGGGTCATCTTGATGAGGCTCACAAATTTCAATTAATGACCCTGATATTATACTTCAGACTTACCCAAAATGACTTAGGGGGAAAAATGATTAGGAGGAAGTTTTTTACAGAGAGAGTGGTGAGGTGCTGGAACAGGCTGCACAGAGAGGTGGTGGATGTTCCGTCCCTGGAGGTGTTCAAGGCCAGGTTGGATGGGGCCCTGGGCAACCTTATGTAGATCCAGGCCTGTAGGTTGGTGGCCCTGCCTGTGGCAGGGGGGTTGGAACTCTTTGATCTTTGGGGTCCCTTCCAACCCAGGCCATTCTGTGATTCTATGATTCTATGATTTATCCATAAATATGTCATTATTGGCTATTGCTATTCCAGTGGCAAGTTGTGATTTGATTGCTTCTTCATCACACCAGGATGATCAAGCCAGTAAAGTGAGAGGTACATTAACAGTCATTAAAAATGATATGAATAGCTCTGGTGTTCTCATCACCCTGGTAGAAAAAAAGAAGAAAACTGTCCAGCTTGCTGTACTTTTTAAAAATAAATAGCAAATAAATAACAACCTGAGGGTTAGAAAACAACATTTAAATAAATGGGTTTAACATTGCTTTCTCCAGCACACGTACTGGCACAACAAATGCAGCCCGAACAAGATACAAATAGAGGATCACAGGCAAATGGGGCAGTAAAAGGGTACTCGTCTCCAGCCTTTTCTAAAAAGAGTACTTCCATAAGTAGTTCATAAGGAGTGATAGAACATCTGCTGAGTGTTGATGACCTACTTGTTCAGAACAGATGCAAAGTCAGACGTGGGTAGGAGCCTTTGCTGCACGGCAAACTTTAGATTTATAGACTGTATTAGATGTGATCAGCTCCTGGGGATCAGAAAGCCCTGTATCCCTGTGCAACACCTACTGACACTTTGCTGGTGGCCAAGGATGCAGATGCACATGGATCGTGTCCATAACATCTGCTGCCCCCCCAGGAAGCTGAGGTCTGTCATCAGCCAGAGGTTCTCAAGAAATTCGATTGTGCTCTCTATCACATTCATTTCCTCCTCTATCTCTGCTCTTCATCTCTGCTGCATGGCTTTTGGGCCTTGTGGTTGCAAATTTATGGGTTGATTACCACTTCTGAGCAAGCAGAGATACATCTGCATCGTCCCCAAGTGACAGCTAGCTCCTGAAAGCAGCTAAAAGATGTCAAGGGAAGGGGTCCTACGCCCCTTCACCAGACCCAGGGAAGGGTCCCAGGCTCCTGCAGTCCATTATGCCGTGGTGCTAGGTGTGCCCCTGGGCTATCCCTGGTTCTTCTCCTGGTGATGCCCAGCACCCCAGCACTGCTCTTTGGCATATCCCACCTTACAGCAGCGCTGGGGCTTTGTGTCCCATCACAGGGGCATTAGGGACAAATGGTACAGACCTGGGACAGCACTGCTGGTCTCCTGCCCTGATCCACATGCTGCTGTGTCTGTGGATGTGCAGATTATCAGTGGTTCAGGGAAACTGATAGATCTGTCTAAAGCTTTGTACTTCCACACATAATGTCTTAACTGCTGCCCTGGAAATAGTCTAGCAGGCACTGGGAGGCAATGTTTCAAAGGGAATGTGGAAAAATACAATTAAAAAGAATCTGTGGTCCAAGATCAGTAATTGCTCAAAGGAAAAAAGAGAAAACTTCTGCTAAAAGCCTGTCTTGCTTTAGCATCTCAAGACATGGAGCAACACACACAGAGCATACTTCAGCAGTATCTCTCACGAGTGCTGGTTAACAACATCCAGCTCTCAACATAATGACAAGGATTTGGGCCATTAATTTTCAGCTGCTGAACCTCCCTGATACTGGCTGGCTCTGTGAGGTGGTGGCAATACCTGAGGCAAGCAGAAAAGAAGATAAGGAGCAAACAGCAGCCTTCCACCACTTCTAAACTTTTTGGTGCTGAAGAAGAAAACTAAAACGACTGAGGAAAAAGACATTCTTAACAGTTTTGGAGTGAAAAAGAGACCTTGGCCTGCATGCCAAGAAGACAGGCAGACTGGCTAGGTACCTGATAGATCAATCCCAGCAGATAACTCAACACAGGACCACGAAGTGGGAGAAAAACTGTATTTTGTAAATATATCTCTCCTGCTGACCCTGAAGAATATTGCAGGAGATTTTAGCCCTGCCCCTCCTGGGACACAGAGCCCCCTGCTCTGAAAGTCCCAAAAGCCTGTGAGCATTCACACTTCTTCTAGCCTGGTGGAGAGAAGACCACATGCCTTGTCATGACTCCTCTTTCTTAGCTAGCCATGCAGAGTAGCAATACAGAGACACTAAATTGGGCCCTGGCCTTACTGAACAGCCAAAAGAGATATGTCTGCACCATCCCCAAGTGATAGCTAGCTCCTGAAAGCCTCTGAGAAGCGTCAGGGAAACAGGTCCCCTCCTGTACCACCAGACCCAGGGTGAAAAAGAAAAAGAAATGATTGATGATAATTCAAGGAGAGCGTTTCTTTCTGGGGATAGTATTTTTAATGAAGGGTCTGGGTTTGAGATTAAAGGCTCTGGGGATGAAGCATGTGAGACCAGAATGGCTGTTTGGAGGAGTATAGCAGGAGGAGAAGAGTGCAGCTGCTGGCAGGACTCAACTCAGCATTGCTGGGGAATCTGGGCTCATGCGAATCATGAGCAAATACCAAGAGGATGGGGGCTGTATCCAGGACAGCCGTGATGCTGAGAGGGGTGTAGGGGTCACAGCAGACAAACAACACGACAGCGGGAAACCCTGGGAAAAAGGGCAAATGCAATTCTAGTGTGCAAACAGAAGAGTAGGGAAGGGAAGGGAGGTTGACCTCCTTCTGCACACTCAGCTGCTGAAACCCATCGCTGAATGGTGCAACAGAGACGGAGCTTGTGGAGGTTTTAAAGGGACACTAAAAATTGCCACAGAACACCAGAGTTGCACAGGCTTTACAATGTAAGGGCCACACCGCTCTTTTTAGCTCATTGCAAAACTGACTCATGGTATACAGGTAACTTTGAGGAAAGGAAATACTGGGAAATAAATAGAACTCTAATTGCGGAGCAGAAAGCGCAATAAGGACTAAAATGTGAAAATCAGTGCAATAAGAGACATTTCCCCCACTCAGTAATGATTCAACGCTAGTAGAAAGACCACCAAAGCCTGCTGCAAATTCTTCACTGGGCTTTTCTCTAAAGGGCACGGCTAGGTTCCTCAGGTACCACAAAATTTGGTGGGGCTACCACAGCAGCTGCCACAAGCGGGGTTGAGTGAGAAGGGATGGATGTCCCGCTGGACATAAACACAGCGCTGGGTACCCATCACAACTGTGTTAACACCCAATGTTAAGACAGGCCTGTGCACACCTAGCACCGCTCCCCTCACTGGAATGGAAATGCCTCGCAGCATTTTGCCCCCTTTTTAGGTCATGCTTTGAAGTCCCTTTGAGAGGAGGCAGGATGTGGTGAACCCCAAAGCTGACAGCCGTAGTCTATCTCGCCTCCCTACCCTCCCTGGAGTTTAAGCTTTGCTTAGCATGATTGATGGGGCTCGGCTGCCGGGTTGCAGGCACGCAGTCAGCATTAGTGTCTTCGAGAAACCGCAGCAGAATGGCGAGTGTCATCTGCAATCACAGCAGTCCCTCAATAATCCCAATAAAGCCAAATCAGAGCAAGCAAGGCTCAGCTTCAGAGGCAGGGAAAATGAACACATCCTCAAAGAAATATAATTTTACCTCAGAGTACATAACACCAGGAAAAATTTGCTGGGCAGTAAAAGCCTCCTACAGTGTTAGGAAGGAGGATGACATAAGTTACAGCCTTGCAAGAGAATATTTACAGCTTTAACAAGATGATGCAATACATTTTTACACACAGAAGTGGGATCTCTGGTTTAGCTGTTGTTCTGTGTAGTGTTTTTAATAGAAACAACAGATGTGCACTCATGTATGTGCTCTCATGTGCTTACAGGAATACCACCAGCCAGCAACGGGGCGAAAACAAAATGACTTCTCCATGAAAACCACATCTAGACAGCATTTTCTCTTTTGTTCTTGGCAAGCAAAATAATCAGTATTTCAGTCAAAGAAAAGGGGCGGTCAGACAGAAAGTCCTCAAGATGCTTGACAAGCTCCTAAAGCATCTCTGGGCCAGAGGAACTAAGAAAGGTGTGTAAAAGGCTTGTGGCAACCTGGACTGTTGCAGGACCCTCTGCGGAACTGGCATGCTGCTGCTTCCAATGCCAGAAAGAGGAACCAGAAACCCTCTAGGAAGATCAATGCACAGATTCAGAGTGCAGAGAGGTGCAGAGCAAGGTGCTGTGCTCCTGCCTCTTTCCTAGCCCATGGCTGCTTTTGCTCTACCTGGGTGCAGATGGGGCACCCTTTGGAGGTCTCCTCAGCTCAGACTTTAAAGAAACCTCTGCTTCACATGGCACACTGAGAGGCACGGAGGATGGCAAGACATGTTTACTCCAGTGTCCTAGGACCAGAGTTAGCAAATAAGCTATTTCTGTGTGCCATCCGAAACCCAGGAGACCTGAGCTGGGAGGAGTGTGTGCAGAGGTGACTGCACACTGCAGGTGGTCACAGTGAGGGAATACATGTGCATGGGATAAAGACCTGCTTGCAGTTAAGGCCCAGCCTAAATGTGCTTTGCTCAGTACACAAGGGCAGTTAGTTACATTGTCAGGTGCCTGCAGTGCTGGGTCACTCTGTGCTGGGGTGGGGGGCATCTGAGGGGCTCCTTCGGTACCCTCCTTGCTCCAGGAAGCCTGCCTGTGCTCACCAGCTGCTTGGGGCAGAAGCAGATATGGTGGGGCTCCTAGCTGTCACGTGAGGACAGCTCCGCACAGGTGGAATGCCCAGCCGAAAATGGAGTCTTTCCTCACCTGCCACGAGGCACTGCTTCCTGCACCCCATCCTCTGTGCTCTCTGGCTCTAAATTGTTGCCAAGGTCAGGAGAAGAGCCCTCGGTATCCATGGAAGCATCCAAGGAGAGGGCCACGTGGATCAGCTGCCAGACGCTGTTCTTCAGGCGTTGTTCCCAGGTTTGCTCTTCACTGGGAGGGGATCCCAGTCTGGGAGGCAATGAGGTAGGGACAGTCTGGACCTGTGGGGTCAGTGTGGGCCAGGGCAGCCTTTTGTCACGCGGGGGTTGTGGCAACCTTGGCGTGCCCGCGGCTGTGGCCATGGCCATGTCCTGGAGAAGCTTCTTTGGCAGAGGTTCCTGCTTTGACAGAGCATAGGCATACTTCAGGAGGGTGTACACATTGGTGTGCAACAGGTCATCAGTGTCCGAGTCAGAAACCTGCACTGGAGCTGGGGAGAGAGAGGCACATGGGAGGGCTGAGGAAACCTTTCTGAGGCCAGACAGAAAGCTGCTGGCAGGGGGAAGAGTAGCTGCGAGAGATCAGCCCGCACATGAAGGTGCCCAGCACAGCTCGGTGCATCCGTACCTTCTTTCGTAGGGAAGCTTTCACCCTCTGCCCAGGACCCCACAGCATCGGGTTGCTCCGTTGGGAGGAGCTGGTTTTGAAGAGACAAATTCTGACATGGGATTCTCTGAGCAGAGGAGAGAGAGACACACACAAGTCCCACGGTACTGTCTCCCCTTCCTCCCCACCCCTTCCATCTCCCAGAGATAGTCCCTCCCACCTAGGCTCCCCACCTTGACGTAGAACTGGCGTTTGAAGCAGCGGTACTGGGCAAAATGGCAGAACGTCTCAAACCATGGCTCCTCCGGGAGCTCAGAGCAAACCGGCCCTGGAGACGGGAGAGAGAGGCATGAGGGATGGAGTATGCCACAGGCTTAGACATCTTTCCCCTTGGCCTGAACACAACAAGAGGCGGGGACCTCTGGGATGGCTATTCTCAGAGCAGCTTGTGGTTCAAGGGAATGCCAAAACTGTCTGGACCCCCGAAGGGGAGATCTCAGCCTTGTGCTCCTACAGCTTCCTATCCCAGATGCCACGCGCACTTTCCCTCCAAACCACCCAGTTCATCCTTCTGCCCTTTTTCATATGGTTATCTTCCCTTTCACTGAGACCCAAACCTTCACTTCCCAGGATCTGATAAGGTCTCTTGCTATTAGTCCTTGAAGGATTTAAAAAATAAAAGGCAAGAAGTGATGTGATGGGTTAAAAAGACGACCAAACTGGACCTGAGAACACCAGAGGACACAACATCTTTAGGATAAAATAGTTTGACAGTGATTCCAGCCACGCAGGTGATGGACAAAAGTCCACAGGGGCAAGATGCTGCTGGCAAAGCCCCCGCCTGGAGAAACATGCACTGCAAATAGTACTGGTTCAAAAGCTGCAGCTCTTCCTGCAGTGATCACAGCGTAGCTGAGGCCATGCAGGAGAGCTGGGACATTTGCGGAGGGGGGTAATCTTGTGCTCCTTCTGCTCCATAGACCAGCTAGCATAGCCAGCCCTTTGCACTCACTGGACAGGTCAAATGCTGCCTGAGACAGAGGAGATTAGCAGTGGGATTGCACTGCTCTCCTGCATGTAGCTTGTACATCACCTTTTACACTGCATACACTTCTTGTCTGGTGCTGAGGATATGGATTCAATGGCAAAAGTAGAATTTCAGGTATCCACCAGCCCAGAATAATGCCCAACTTGTAGGGAACTGCCAGACCCTCATGTTGTCCTTTGGTGATGCCCTGTGAAGTCCTTAGAAGATGTGGGAGACACAGACACAGCCAGTGCAGTAGAATAGGAGCTACAGTGTTTTACTCCACCCCACAGATACTACTTGCAAAGAAGCATTGCTGCCATGGGGCAGGGGAGGAAGCCCAACCCTTTGCTAACCTCAGCATTAACCTGGCTCTCCTGGGCCAGGACTACATCACTAGCAGCACATACTGGGACAGGCTTGGCATGTTGTACCTTGTGTCCTGTCACAAACTGTTCCTCTGATCATAGAATCAATACCCTGAGTTGGAAGGGGCTCACAAGGGCTATTGAGTCCAACCCCTGGCTCCCCACAGGACCAGCCAAATCAGAGCATGTGACTGAGAGCATCATCCAGATGCTTCCTGAACTCAGCCAAGCTGGGTGCTGTGACCACTTCCCTGAGCAGCCTGTGCCAGTGCCCGACCCCCCTCTCAGCAAAGAACCTCTTCCTAATAGCCAACCTAAACCTCCCCTGTCACAGCTTCATGCTGTTCCCTTGGGTTCTATTACCGGGCACCAAAGAGAGGAGATTTGTGCCTGCCCCTTTGCTCCCCCTCATCAGGAAGCCATAGACCACAATGTCTCCCCTCAGTCTCCTTTTCTTCGTGCTGAAGAAGCCAAGGCACATCAGCATCTCCTCGTAAGACTTCTCCTCCAGATCCTTCACCATCCTCACTGCCCTCCTCTGGACACTCTCCAATATTTTTGTGCCCCTCTTGTACTTGGTGCCCAAAACTTCACCCACTACTTGAGGTAAGGCTGCACCAGCACAGTGCAGAGCGGGACAGTCACCTCCCTGGCCCAGCTGGCAGTGCCATGTTTGATGTACCCCATGATATGATTCACCCTCCTGGCTGCCTGGGCACACTGCTGGGTCATGTTTAACTCACTGTTGACCAAGCCATAATCCCTCTCAGCAGGGCTGGCCTCCAGTGCCTGATCCCCCAGTCTGTCTGTGCAGCCAGGGTTGCCCCTTCCCAGGTGCAGAATCTGGCCCTTGCCCTTGTTAAAATTCATGCTTTTGGTGACTGTCCAGCTCTCCAATCTGTCCAGGTCTCTGCAACACCTCTCCACCTTCAACAGAGTCAACAGCTCCTCCCATTTTGGTGTCATCTGCAAATTCACTTAAGACACCTGCTAGTCCTAAGTCCGGGTCATTTGTGAAAACGTTAAAAAGAACTGGACCTAAAATGGAGCCCTGGGGAACCCCACTGGTCACTGATGATACAGAAACTTTCCATTTTGGGGTGGGGGGAGAAGAAAAGTACATTTTCATTTCACATCTGGAAAATGAAAAAAACCAACTTGACACATATGAAGTTTCCTCTTTGCCAATCTCTTGATTTTCAACATGGTTCAGCTCTCTCACAGCCTGTTGAACACTGTTGACATGGCTTGATGAGCAGCCTGCCTCCTTTGGCACTGAGTCCATCTCCTCTTCTCTCTCAGCTCATCTCCCCTGTGGAAACGCTTGTCTGTCTTTGAACCCTCTGACCTTGTTGCCAAGGGGAGCCCTTCCTAGCACCAGCTTCTTAGTTTAATCAATATGATCCTTTGCTTTTTTTCCTCTGTTCCTCCTGCCCGTGCGTTTGCTGCAGGGTGTCAGGAAGCTGAGTGTCAGGAAGCCACCCCCTCCTTGTGCTATGTGGCCAACTCCACCTGCAGGAGCTCCCAGCATGGGGAGGGCAATTAATTAACAATTGCATCATCATGAAAAGATGGACCTGGCCAAGATATTTGCATGCACTCATCGTTATCATGCATCAGTATCATACAACATCCATTCTGACCCCCAACAAGTGGGTTGAAAGGTCACATGTAGGCTTCCCTTGTTTAAAACACAAGGTAACTGCTTTCCTTAGCACCACACCTCAAGAGACACAATTAATGCTCACTAATTTAGATGTGTGCCAAACTAGTCACAAAACTGGAAGAAATGGAACTCAGAGGGGCACAAAGCCTGACAAATGGGTCTGTTGAGATGGAGAAGAGGAAGATAAACAGGGCATCCTGCAAAATTGTCCCATCTCCTGTCAATCCCAGATGCTCCTGCTCTTAGCAGCAGAGATTCCAAAGGCAGGAGCAGTGGGAGAGTGGCTGGATGAGCCCAGAGCAGTGCTGGGGTGCTGGACATCCCCAGGAGAGGAACCAGGGATGGCCCCCAAGTGCACCTAGCACCATGGCATCATGGATTGCAGGTGCCCACAAGCAACTGAGGAGTGCAGAACCCATCCCTGGGTCTGGTGATGCAGGGTGGGACCCATTCCCCTGAAACAGCTGCAGAAATAAGCAAGAAATAGTTGCCCTCAAGCTGCAGTCCAAATAAGCAGAGTTGGCTGATCATTCAGTTCATTGACGTTTATAGCTAAATATAAAGACATATTTTTTTTATGAGAAAATTGTTCCTATTTTTTTTCCTCTGAAGAAAAATACAACAGAAGTAGTCCCAAGTTTTTCAGCTGCACAGATATAATTATGCCACTTAAATTCTCTGATGCAGGGGTGCAGGGAAAGTACGACTGGAGAGATTTAAAGGGTGCTGTTGCTATGGAGCTTTCTGAACTGGGATGTTTCTTGGCTCCTGAAATGTTAAACACTTAAAAAAGCAGCTTATCAGCTCAAGCTTTCTTAAAGGCCCATGAGAGCCCAAGAGCCAAGCTTCTGCATTAAACCCCAGATCAAGCTGGAAGGAGCCAGTCAGGATGTAAGATGTTGGGAAGAGTTGATGAGCTTCAACAAACTTCAGAAAACTGTAGCCAGTTTTTTACCCCTGCCACTCCCACCAACAGAGATGTGGAAAAACTGAAAAACTCAGCAAAGGGCCACCAAAGTGGCCATGGCTTTCATTTCACAACCAGTGAAGAGAGGTTGGGGCAGCTGTGCTTGTTCAGCTGAGTGAAGAGGAGATGGGGAAGTGAGTTAACAGCAGCCACAAGGACCCAAAGGAAAGCTGCAAGACAATAAAGTTAAACACTTGGTGATGCCAGACAACATAAGAGGGAAAACCCACAGATTCCTGCTTGGGAGGTTAGGAATGGTCATTGGGGAGACTTCCCCTCTGCGCACACCTCCAGGAAAGCAGTGCAGCACTGGCAGGGGTGCCCAGAGAGGCCACAAACCCAAACTCCCTTGCACAAAGTCAGGGTGCTCTAGTGCTGGAAGTGTCCTTCTCCAAGCCAAACTTTGTGCTAGAAATCCCAAAATGACCCATCCCACCACCATTCCTGTAAATCTGTAGCATTTTAAGGCAAAGAAACAGCTGCCCCTTCTCCGGCTGGGGCAAAGTCCACCTCTGCCACAGGATGCGTGCTGATGCCCCTACCTTTGGGGACACGGCCACGGTTCTCATCCTCATCCATCTGCAAGATGGGAGGGCTGTTGCAGCCATATATCTGGCGCAGCAGGCAGGCCAATTCCGCCTTCCAGGGAGGGTTCACATTGTTAAAGAAGAGCCTGTACTCTCTGTCTGACAGGGGGCTGCCTGGAACTGTAGGCACCGGTCGCGCAACAGAGGACATGAGCAAGGTCAGCAGCCCTGGGGGAGAAGGCAAACAGCATTTAATCCTCCTTAATGGTGGCAAGCGGTGGGTGGAAACAAAGAGAAGCTGGCAGGGCTGCCTGCTCCTGTCTGCTGGTGCAGACCTGAGGTCCTCCCACGATCCCTTGCTGGCAGGGACCTGTGAGAACCAGGAGCTCTGGCGAGAAAGAGGGAAAAGAATGGAAAAGAGAAGGAGAGGGGCGAAGAGAAAAATGGGGNNNGGGGGAGGGGGAACAAAGAGAAAAAGGAAAAGAAGGAAAGAGAAATAAGAAAAAAAAGGAAAAAAATTTAAAAGTTAAAGTTTGGGTTTTTTGTGAGTGTGGTTTGGATTGAGGGGAGGTGTTCTAATTTTTTACCCATAAAGGCCTCAGCCTCACTCGCCCGGTGCCTCCACAGGCCCGTGTAACGGCACCGGGTCTGCCGCCTCCTCTCTGAGCTGCCAGGTCCCGTGCCACTCCATGGGAACATCCCTTCGTTCATTCCCTCCCCTCCTTTGCCTTTAGCTGAGCCCCTCCCCCGGCCCCGCCTCCAGTACCCTCCCCAGACCTAGCTCCGACCGCCTGGGCTGGCCCCGCAGAGACCCTCCAGCGACCGTTAGGCCCGGTGGGGTGGTTTTATCAGAGCTGGAGGGCAGAAGCGCGGGGCTGTCAGGAGCAGGAGCTTCTGTCCTCCCTCCAGCCCTAGCCTTGGACTCTGAAGTGGCCACAGGAGGATGGGTAGGGGCTGGATGGGGTCACTCACCCGCCAAGCCGGGCAGCGTCAACATGACTGCCCCTGGGACGCAGAGCACTCCCGCCCTGCGTGGTGCCTCTGGCAACCGCAGAACGAGGAGGGAATAACGGTAACAGTTGGGGGGGGGCGGGGCGTGGAGCAGGGAGCGGAGCCTAGGAGTGAGCTCATACCTGTGGGGCTCTGAGGGGACACCAGCTGCCCACCAGGTAGGAGGACAAGGCCAGAAGAACAAGGCAAGCAGGAGGAGTGGGAGCCCACTTGGGACCTTCCCCCCTCTGCTCAGGGACATGATGGTGACTGGCAACAACCTGCCACAGCATCTGAGTGCCACTTTCTGAGCCCACAACAAGTCACAGAAGCACCAGCTGGTCTTCCTCTGCCTCTGGCACAGGTGCCCTGAGCGCTGCTCTCTGCACATTAAAACCTTGCCCAGCAAAAGCAGGGACAGTGCCTGCATAAGAGGCTTTGGGGCTACCGGCGCTTCCCTTTTCTGATGTGAGAGGCAAGGCAAGACCATAACCATCACAGGCAAGCAGCTGTCCGGGTGGTTGGAAAGAAAAATGCTTGGCACAGCAGCTCCAAGAACTGCATCCATAAGCAAAATTCAGGTTGGCATAGAGGCTTTGTGTACCCATTGCATTACCCCCCAGCCTCAGCCTGGCTGTGAAGTGACACCCTTGCAGAACCAGAGAGGAGCTGCAGGCAAAACAGACAAAGTTTTTGAAGGCATAGCAGGATGTTGATGAAGATGACACTTCTGTCACAAATCCCTGGAGATTTGAGCGGCTCTGCCAGATGTAATGGCTGCAGAGAGTGCTGCGGATGTGCTGGCGGTGATTGCAAGGCTGACACATCTGCCACCACCCTGAGCATCCATACCAGCTATCAAGGTGCACGCTGAAATCACGGCAGCTGGGCAGTCTATTAGAAAGGTGTATGGCTACAGCACATAGCTCTGCCATCCCTTGCAAGAGACAAGCTCTCAGATGGCTTGTTGGAAGGTAATGTTTCTGAGGAGCTCGAGCTGTTGAATGTTGACCATTCAACAACAGCATTGAATTTTAGGATGCTTTTGCAGCTTCTTACAAACATGGTGTATAGGAGATGTTTTCCAGCTAGCTCTTGCCACTCGTGTTAAAACAGGCAACACTGCTGTGGCTTACAAATTTTCACCAGTTCCTGAATCACTGTATCATTGAGTCATTGGTCTCCCAATATGTTGTGATTTTAGTCAACTCAGGGCCTTCAGCTCCCCAACTCAGCTAATCTCCTCTGCTCCTCAGTAACAGCAGGGCCCCGGCTGAGTTCTGTCGTCCTAACTTGAGCAGCTTCCCAGGGCAACTCAGTACTGACCTCAGCGGAGGATGGAAAGGCATGAGCCAGGAAAGCACAGCAGCGTGGCAGGTCACGCAGTGCTATTAGTGTCTGACAGGTGCTGGCTACACGAGCCAGCAAGAGATTTATGGTGTATGAAAACTGGAAAAATGAATGAATGGACCAGAGTCCTCAGGTGTATGCTGAGAACTCAAACACAAGACAGAAGATGAAGGAGCTGTCAAAGAAGTCATCCTTGGTTGATGCACAAGTATCAATGCCTGTGGGGAGCTGCTGTGTATTTGAAGAGAAAGCAGTTAGTGCTGTGAGGATGGGCTGGCTTCTTAGCACATCACATGCACTGTGGCATTTACTGGATTTGGTTCCAGTCGTCAGGGAACTCTTATAGCCCACAAGTGCATTCAGAAGCCAGCTAGTCTGCGGCATGCGCTTGCCAGAGACTGTGAGTGCAGGAAGCACTGCTGTGCTATTCAGCTTTCTTCGGGGTGTTTCTGTTTAAAGTTTCTGCAGAAAAGGTGTCATCTTTGGAGGAGGGATGAGGACAAGACATGAGGAACAGTAGTTTGGACAGGAGGCATCAACGTTGCAAGCTGGGGATGTCTGCTTCCTACTGTGGTGTCAAGCAGTTGTAATCGTCCGTAACGCGCAGCAGGGGGGTGATGTTAATTCCGATATTTTCTGGTTTTGAGATATTTTGAGAGATTTTGCGATATTTTCTCAACCCCCAATGACGCATTACAAGCTGTATAATTCACGCACTGAAGCAGATTTGCAACCTTGTTTTCAAAGCCACCACAAAATGGCGCTTCCCGCAGATGCTGTTCCTGCACCAGCCTGAGCTCGGTCGACTGGTGTATGCAGCTGTAACCCCAAAGCCTACAGCATGCCTGACACCAGCAGTAGGTACATGTAACAGTGGGTTACAACTCACTGCTGTTACCACAATCAAAGCATTTTCCACGTTGCTATCCGATCACTGTGTCAATTCTGAGCTTTGGAAGAGCCTGTCTTGTTTGTGAAGGACCACCCTTCAGCATACAAACTCCTCTTCCAAGTTAGTCTTCTTGTTGTCTTCAATACCTCAGTTATTTCCCACTATTTTATGGTCTGCATGTTCCACCACAAACACAACCACGTAGCTGGAATGTCTGAAAAACCTCTGAAAATCCCAGGACCATGGCTCACAGACCCTTCTTCCTCTGCTGCAAGGGTTATATTGCCACTTCCTTCATCAGGCTGATAGAAAACGTCCCATGATCAAGGGGAGTCCCCAAAAATATAATCGTCTTGGACACCACATAGTGTTCCAGTCCCCAAACCCTTCGTTTCTTTTCTATTTTGTGGCAACACATGGTGCGAGGTGCACAACCCTCAGGCCAGGACAGCTGAGGGCCATGGCTACTGGTGGCAAATACGGGCAAATGAGGCCGACCTCGTTGTAGCAGCAAGTTGTCATGCTGGGCCCTGGCTCTGCCACACAATGGACCAACAAGGAAAGGATGACTGCAGACCCAGGTCACCGAGATGCATAGAATGGTTCCCCAACATGCACACAGGCCTAATTTGCTAAAAGAAAAGCAGAAAAGCAGGAAAAAAAAAAAAGGACACCCCAGGCACACTTAACTGAAGGAGAAGAAAGGATGGCTAATGTGTGCTAGACTGTGTCAGCTCTGTGAGGTAAATTGGTGGGGGCGAGTGTGAGGGAAGTAAGTCTGATCACCTCAAGAAACTCTTGAGGATGGAGGCTACAAAGGTCAGGTGTGAATTCCAGGCTCAGTGCCTTATCCCTAGAAAGCATGTCTCTTAGTTTGAGATGTAAACAGAGGTGATAGAAAAATGCTTCCAAAACTGCCTTTTTGGGGGTGGAAGTGATTTCAGAAAGGAAATTCTGGTAAAAATACATAAATCTGTCTTGTCATGTTAGCTGGAGTGAAAAACCAGAATACTGCTACAGCCATAATGGTACCGTTAACCTCAGTATGCTTTATATATCACCATGGTGCTAGAAAATAAGCACTAGGCTCCTTATGGATGAAGCCATGAGTGATTCAGCTTGTACAGCTGTTAGGGCAGACTAGGGAAGGGCCCAGTAGAGCCCCTAAGACACACCAGGTTATGTACTGCTTCCAGAGCATCAAAGGAAAGGGAAAACTGTGATGCCTTCACTTAGTGACACTGTGAATGGGTAGAGAAGCCCATCACGGTTCTACTCTCTCCCCTCTATGGATGACAACATACAACAATGGCTCCAGCTCTCCTTGAGGTACCCTCTCTTTCCTTGCCCATGGGGCTCACTTCCTTCCTAGATCCCCTTTCTCAGGGCATTTGGTCTTGCTCTGGTCTCAGCAACCAGCAATGACCTGGCACCTCCCAGGAACTTGGGCTTGCACAGGTGCCTGCACTGGCTGCAGCTCTGTTGGTAACACTGCTGGGTCTCACTTGAGGGTGAAGCAGCTGAAGTAAGAGCACATTTGCTCTGTTCACATGAGGAGTCAGACAGCAGAGAAGAGCCGCCCTGATAAAGCAGTGCTGGCACCTACAACACTGCCCATTGTATGTCTGATGTCCCTTGTCTATGCCCCTGTGCACCGGCCCTACCAGTGACCATAAAGTCACAAGAAAAACCATCTTCAGAGCCAGAGTTCAGCTGTCTGCCCACAGATCAATCGTCCTGGTGGGGAAATTGGGGAATCCTAGAATCATCATGATTGGAAAAGACCTTCAAGATCATCAAGTCCAACCGTCAGCCCTACACCACCGTAACCTCTGAAACACCTCAAGGAGAGGTGGAAGATGGGAACAATGTTAGTCTGAGATGTGGGACAACAAAGCTGCTGGCTGAGACAGCAATTCCTACCCCAGTGCCTATGGGACATGGATTTAGAAGTCTTCCAGTGCTGCATCTAGCCAGTACTAACGGAGGAGTGGACAGCCTAGAAGCCGTCAGAGCCATTGCACAGCAGCCACGTAAAGTCTCTCTTCCGTTTCTGCTCTAGGTGTTCCATGAAGCAGAAACTACTTCAAGATCCCCAGGCTGAACACTTTTCATCCTGGCAGCTATGGCCCCATGGGAAGGGACATGGCTGCTGGCCCACTCAGAGCAGGCTGGGATCCCTGTGTCCACAGACACGGCGTTAGAGGCTGTGCTGACTTGAACAAAACCAATATGAATTACTGACTTTAATCACAGGCTGAATAATCACCCTTCTGCTGTTGTGCTTTACTTTGGTAAGTTTACTGATACTGGTTGAGATCCATGCGAATATCCTGATAAATATAGACTTTACATTAAAACTGGCACTTAATTTATCTTGGTGGATATGTTAATCTATTCACGTTTATCCAGGCAGCGTACGGGTATGACACGCATTAATTCAGATGCTTAATTTACATTTTATTTTGTAAGGAAATAGTTAATGAAGCATTTTTTTACTTGCAATTTAGAAAACAGAATATTTAATTGATTGCAAAACCAGCATTTAAAAATGGATTCTTGAATTAATAATACAACCTAAAATAGAGTGGGTTCATAACGGCGTGCTTCAATGGGCTGTTCTAGTCTTTTTAGGCAGGCTGGTTTAGTACACAAACAACTTGACCTAAACATGAAGGTATCCCTAATGGGAGCAGGGGCTTGGACTGCAGAGCTTCAGAGTGGTCTCTTCCCACCTAAATCTTTCCATGGTAACTAAATGAGTTCTTCCCATGAATGGATCCTTCAGGCTTTTGGAATGAGGAAATCTCATGGTCTCACACTTTTTTTTTCCTTGCTTGTTGTCGATATGTAAAAAATAATTCCAGCCTTTTCTCCTCCCAGCCTGGTTTCAGCTTTGAAGGAGTTATTTCTTCAATGGCAGCAACCTAAACCACTGAAATGAAATTGTTTATCTGTAAAACATGACTGAAGTGGGTGACTTGCTGAGCATTTTTTTTGTTAGGCTTTAGGAGCTTTGGTTTGCCTGTTCTTAAGAATAGGGAAGAAATGTCTTTTTTTAAACTAAGGCTTACATTTCTTTTATGTATTCAGAAGAAACATAAATTAGCATAGATTAATCAAGGTGTTTGACTATTTTTATAAATTAAATGCATTTTATTTGATAAAAACAACTATGTTTCTTCTGATACTGCAACTACTAGGCAAGAGAGTTGGAGAAACTTCCTTCATTTGTCTTTGGAAAGAAAGATGGGACATTTTATTTCCCTCTACCAATCTTTAACTCTTCAAATGCTGCAGTCTCCCTTGCTTACTGCCACTGCCTTAGAGCAGCCAGGGATCGCATGGCCCTCAGGTGTTGGCACAGCTTGTCCTCCTGATTCACGTGGCAGGGAAAAGGTAGAGCTGCCATTGATTACGCAAAGGACAATGGTTCAGGAACTCTCCAACCATTCAGGCCTGCTCTGTTGCAGGGACCTCTGGTCTAAACTCACTCAGAAATGTGGGTAATCACACTATGTTAAATGATGTACCGATGCACCAGGAGAAACAGAACATCAGCGTTCCTGTCACCAGCTCGCACAAGTCAGTTCACCATGGTTGGGTTGTGGTCTGGGCTCAGTCACTGCAACGTCCTGCTGTGTTTCGGCTAAAACTTCACTTAGCCAAGTGAGCGAGTAGGTAGCCTTTGTGTCCCTCCTTTCTGGGACTTGGCAGAAGTTCCACCCGTTCAGAGGGGAGTGATCCTCATGTCATCGGTAGCTACCACTGCCCAACAATGTGTATCTGCATTTCTGTGATGAGCAACATCTGTTGGGAAATAGATACTGTCAGGCATAAGTGTACTGTCAGCCCAACGTAACTGGGTGAATTTGCCGAAACCTTAGGCCACAAGCTGTGAGCTTGGACCGAGCTATGTTGAGCTTTTGTTGGAACTTCTGCCTGGTTAGCTAAAAGAAGGCTCCAGAGCTGATTCAAGCTGGAAGATAAGGAAGCTACAACATCAGCAGAAGTGGCAATTATAGAGATAAGAGAAGTGACCTGGCTAGAGGTAAGGAAGGGACCCAGCGAGGAACGGGAAGACCCCAGACCCTAATATTGCTACTGGTCTGAACTGTCATGTGAGGGGAGGGGAACTTTGATTCTAAGGGTATAATTGTGCAGGGATATCTTTGGTCAGGGTCCCTCTGCAGGGGCACCCAATTGGGCTGTCATGGCCACTGTACTATTCCAATAAACTATCTTGTGAGACTTCAAATCTGGGACTCTGCTGTGGGAAACCGAGGGTGAAGAAATTTCCTTGACACATCCTGGGAGGACCTGGTCTTATTTTCAGCCAGTATAATCGAGTTAGCTTTGGGGAATGTTTATCTTCTCTGCTGCCAACTTGAGATCTCTGGACTGATTTGGCCAGCATTTGAATGAAGCCTTACAATCTTCAGCAACGTCACCTTTCACATGGAGCCACGCAATGCAGCTTCTTATTCTACTTGCTCTGCTACAGAGCATCTTGCAGCCCAGCATATGTGGGTAGGTTTAGGATTTAGGACTGACAGCAGCCCTGCTTTGAAGTGTAAGCTGGAGCAGATGGCTACCACAGGTATCTTCCAATCAGTGGTTCCAAATCTAATATATATATACATATATATATTTGTATGCAGTAGTTGTCTCAGAAGAAGTCATCCCTGATAATCTAAGTGAATGCCATCAAAATACACTCTACAACTCAGCCTCAAATGCTCTGCTTCAGCACAGAAGGCTTACACCACTTTCTCAACGCACAGTAGCAGACGGCCCACCGCACGGCTCTGGAGTGTGTAGTTAGGTAAACAAAACCTTATCAGTGCTTAATTAAGGCTGACTGTTGCTGAGCTGTGGGGCTGGTTAATCGCTTGTGGTGTTTGGAACAGATGAGGAAGGTGGTTCCACTGTTGGAAGGCGATGGATGTGGCTGGGACAGTTTGTGTTTCATCACACAGCAGACGTGGTGGCAGCAGAGCTTGAGGGACAGGAGTTTGCTGAGGGTGTCTGCTCACTGGAGAGGGGGATACTTTCCTAAGTGGCCTCATGCTTGTCCAGCTACCTAGTAATGATGTCCACAGCTTGGGCAATCACACCTGGACAAGATAAACCACTCATCACTTGTGTGCATAACCAACTGTTATTAATAAATGAGCTTTAAGAGGCTGGCAAAAGTCCTCCCTCTTGTCATGTTGTAGAGCTACAGCTTCCTGAAACTCAGACTTGACTTTACTCATCAGCTAGGTTATTTCCACTCACTCTAAAAGGGCAATTTCTCCAGCTCCATTTTAGAAAGTGTTTATGTTGCACTGACAGCTGTTCCAGGAAATCTGCAAGCTAGCCAGTTCTTTAAAGGAGTTCATGATTACTTTAACTTAGTGTATCCCCTTTTTATGCACTTCAATTCTAGGTGAAATAAACTTTTCAGATCCTGCTACCACTACAATGACACAGGTAACTATTAATAAAGTGATCTATTAAAAAAAAGAGTAGCAATTTTTTACTGACCTTTTTTTGCTGCTTCCAGTCAAACTGATTTTATTTCTTTCTCCTGAATTTCTTGCTTGTTTTAAAGAGAAGCAATTTGCTGTTCCAGTATTTCACACCTGGACTGCTACGGCAGCCTCCTTGACATTGTTAAGGACCAGCACAGAGCTGTGTCTTTTCCAGCCTTTCAGGCTTTCCCTAGCAGCCCAGAGCCTGACAGCAGACCACAGACACCTTCGGGTGGCTTTCACAGGACGACAAACACCATTTAGTGAAGACTGCTGATCAAAAAAGCATTTGCCCCAGTGGATGCTATTTAAAATCCTCCTTACTGCTTGCCTAGGAAGTACATCATCCCCATATGACAACAGCCCCAACACAGAATAAATATTTACAGAACACTTCCCCCTCCTCTCATTACAAACAATTCTGCTATCTGCAGTTGGTAATGGACATGTGCCATGTTCAATTATATCAAAAACAAAAGGCATTCTAAAAAAAGCTGCTTATGTTTCTAGCCTTGTCACTTAGAGGCTTTGTTCCCACTGGCTTCATTTCTGGACTTTGTAATTTCCAGCTTCTATTGATTTGATGATTCCACCCCCAGTGATTAAGTATTGCAGAGTTACTGCCCTTATCCCTCTCTTCCAAGGTTAGTTTTAAATGTCCTTTCATTTGCCAGTTCAAAATTCTCAGATCTCATCTGCGTTTTTGTTTAAATTCCCTCTTCCTGCAACTCCCCTTCAGAGTGTCCCCTGAATGCTCCGTGCTGATGGTCGAAGCAGGACTGGGGGTCAAGGTGGAACTTCACGCCTGTCACTCCCCACTTTTCTGGCACTGAATCAGAAGCCAGTCTAGGTGTTGCTCATTGGCCTTTTACATGGAAAGTCCTCAGGGTGTTCCAGTTCTGTGTCTCAAGAAGCACATTGGAAACCCTGTGCCCAGGCTTGAGCTTAAGAACAGGAGCACTCTGGTCTACATCCCCCCATCCACAGCACCCTTTGCTGACTGCAGAAGACCCAAGACTCTTGCTTCTCAAACCAGAGCTACCCTGAATAGTGACTCCTGTGCAGTAAGCAGCTGGCTGGTTTGGTGCACAACACACCCCTGCCTGCTCACACTGCTTTCACACTGCACCACATGCACTTACAAACTACTTACCCTTCAGCAGCAGTGGCTTCATTACAGGGCCACCACTTCAAACACCTTTGTAGCCCAGAGTTCCGAGGAAGCTCGCTGCTAATGGTAGCCCTTAACGTCCAGTGTCCCATCCCATCAAAACCAAACCAGTGAGAGGAGCGTTTGCATCCTCCATCACCCTTGCACTTTGCTTGAAGCCCATTTGCAAGCTCAGATCATGTCCTCCTAAGCCAAGCACCCACTTGATACCTTGATAAACCCAGCTGAAGAAACTTGTTCTGCCACAGCCTTCTCACCCATTGGATGACGGCAGAGCGTCTCCTGTTACGAAGACCATGCCAGATGCATAACCAATAGCTTCCAAAATTTTCTGCCTCTTTCTTTCAGGAGGGAAGCCCCAAGAAAATGGTCTAAGACAATCTGGACATTGAGATCTAGACTGTGGCAGTGGTACCACAAACCATATGAGTCATCGGCTGTGGAAGAACTGACCTCTCTTTCCTTTCTGTGCAACCCTTCTTGAAGCAAAAGCGAAGACTAACTCAATGCTAACTCACTCAAACAGAAGACTTAACACCACTGTGGTGGGCTGACCCTGTCTGGATGCCAGGTTCCCACCAAAGCCACTCTATCACTCCCCTCAGCTGGACAGGGGGAGAGAAAGTATAAAGAAAGGCTTGTGGATCGAGATAAGGACAAGGAGAGACCATACAGCAATTGCTGTCATGGGCAAAAGAGACTCAACTTAGGACAATTCATTTAATTTATTACCAACGAAATCAAGAGTTGAGCAATGAGAAATAAACTCAAATTTTAAAACACCTCCCCCCAACCCTCCCTCCCTCCCAGGCTCAACTTCACTCCCAATTTCTCTACCTCCTCCCTTCCAGCGGTGCAGGACACGGAATGTGGGTTGCAGTCAGTTCATCACACATTTTCTCTGCTGCTCCGTCCTCCTCAGTGGGAGGACTCCTCCTTCTCTTCCCTGCTCCAGCATGGGGTCTGTCCTATTGGAGACAGTCCAACTTCTCCACTGCAAGTCCTTCCCACAGGCTGCAGTTCTTCATGCACTGCCCCAGCATGGGTCCCTTCCATGGGGCGCAGACCTTCAGGAACAGACCACTTGTGTGGGTCCCCCACAGGGTCACAAGTCCTGCCAGCAAACCTAGTGCAGCCTGGGCTCCCCTCTCCATGGAGCCACAGCTCCTGCCATGAACCAGCTCCTGTGTGGGCTTCCCATGGGGTCACAGCACCCTTTGGGCATCCACCTGCTCCAGTGTGGGATCCTCCATGGGCTATGGGTGGATGTTGGGGGACAGACTGCTTCAGCTCACAATCTCTGCTCCAGCACCTGGAGCGCCTCCTCCCCTTCCTTCTTCACTGACTCAGGTGCCTGCAAAGTTCTTCCTCACCTCTCCTCACTCCTCTCTGGCCAAAAGCTGCTGCTCTTTTGGGTTTTTTTTATTTTTTTCCCCCTTAGCTACATTATCCCAGAGGCACTACTGCCATCAGTGACAATGGGCTTGGCCTTGGCCAGCGATGGGTCTGTCTTGGAGCTGGCTACTACTGGCTCTGTCAGACCTGGGGGCGGCTTCTAGCAGCTTCTCACAGAAGCCACCCCTGCAGCCCCCTCCACTACCAAAACCTTGCCACGCAAACACAATGCAAGCAGCCTCTGAGCTGATACCTTTGACAGGCTCTACATACAATTACAAGGTAAAGGTAGCATTGCTCTCCACCTACAGAGTCCTCTGACCGGCTTTAATAACAAGCCCTTAGAAGAGATTTGCCTTCATTACTGCAGGAATAAAAATGCCCAATTGCTCTTCATACAAGTTACCCAAGTGAGGGAAACATATCATGTTTCAGGAGAAAAGCTTAAACCCTCCTGAACAGCAGAGAACAAACATAAAGAAGACTCGATCTCATCAATCTCCAGGCCATGCCAATGTAGTTAATAAAGGGGAGCTTCATTATGGATCATCTCCTCAGTTACCTGCAGGCCCTACAGAGGGAGAGACATCTTCAGTATGTGTTTTGGAGCTTAACATTACCCTAGGTACAGAGCTGGAGTTTCTGGCCACGAGGCGATCCAAGGTGAAAGCCACCCGCCAAGGAGCAAGTTACCAGCGGGTCTGGAACACCGGGAGCTGCCACTGTGCGCCCGCAGCCCGGAGAGTCAACCGCACCCTGGGCTGCAGCAAACAAAGTGTGGCCAGCGGCTCAAGGGGGGCGATTCTGCCCCCCTGCTCTGCTCTGGTGAGACCCCACCTGGAGTGCTGTGTCCAGCGCTAGAGTCCCTAGTACAGGAACGACACGGAGCTGCTGGAGTCAGTCCAGAGGAGGCCACAAAGATGATCAGAGGGCTGGAGCACCTCTCCTGTGAAGACAGGCTGAGGGAGTTGGGGTCGTTCAGCTGGGAGGAGAGAAAGCTCCAGGGAGATCTTACTGCAGCCTTCCAGTACCTAAAATGGGCCTAGAAGACATCTGGAGAGGGACTCTTTGATCGGACAAGGGGTAATGGATTTAAACTAGGAGAGGGGAGATGTAGGTTTGATATTAGGAAGAAATCCTTCTCTGTGAGGGTGGTGAGGCCCTGGCACAGGCTGCCCAGAGAAGGTGTGGCTCCCCCCTCCCTGGCAGTGCTCAAGGCCAGGTTGGATGGAGCTTTGGGCAACCTGGTCTCATGGAGGGTGTCCCTACCCATGGCAGGGGGGTTGGGACTAGATGGGTTTTGAGGACCCTTTCAAACTACTCTATGATATCATTCTTGGATGTACATGGTTTGCCCTGATGGCTTCTTTTTTCATCTGGGATGGCATTCTGTAACCTCCACCCCTCTTCATTTAAGAGAAGGTAATTGACAAAGTAAATGATCCAGCAAAAAATGTGAATAAACGCCCATCCTCTTGCAAGGGCATGACTGAAGGGGCAGGTATGTTCCACAGCCACTGGAAAGCTTAGTAGCCATGTGCAGGTATATTAGGTACATTTTCAAGCCTGACTTGGGCAGAATGTCACTTAACACTAACACTGTTCAGGAATGTTACAAGAAAAAGCTGTAGTATCACAGCAGTAATTTAGAATAAAAGCAGAGCTGAGAGGGAAAGAATAGCTAAAGAGACCAATTGCTACAATTTACTTTGGAGGTGACAGCAAGGCAAACAGTGTATGTTTCAATGGACTTTATTTAATTCCATATTATACAAGTGGGATCTGAATCCCCAAACTTCCCATCCTCAACATAATGGAGAAGCACCACCGTAGAAAAGGAAGGCAGAATTTTGCAGCCAGGAGCCAGGCTAGACCAAGACATCTCTGCCCCAGTGGTCAGAAATTCTTCCTCCTTCACACAATGTGCTTCCCAGACCAGCAGGTTTACCCCAGGAATAAGAGAGAGCTAGCTCTAAACACTCCCTCCTACTCCTCCTCTCCCCACCAAAAGGGGCTGCTCAATGCCAGCAGTGGAATGGTTAAAGTTAGGGAGTACGTTAGGTTTTCGGTCTCCACCAGCCCACTAGATTAAGAAGTGGCCTGGTTACTCCCTCTCTCCTGAAAAAGCATTCAGGAAAATCAAAGACCTAAAATGCTGAAGACTTACCTCCTTTCCTTCCCCCATCCCATAGCCTTGTTCTCTAAGCAGAGAGTAGGCAATGAACTCTGAGGAGGCTGAAGGAAAGCCAAGGAAACTCAGGGGCTACCTGAATCCCTGGGAATCTGGTGGCTACCCTGGTGCCCTCATTCATTCCCTTTGAGGTTCAGAGACCTGTGTGGAATAGCACACAGAGAGGGCCTCCCTTAGGGATTCGGAAGCAACCAGGGATACAGAACACACAGGAACTGCCGTGAGGGTACACACCATTCCAGGGATGGCCCAAACCACAGGCAGGGCAGGACTTTCCCCAGCCAAGGCCCGAGGGGCTGGGGGCGCTGGGACAGGGCTCTGGCAGGGGGAAGGGAGCTCCTGCAGCAGTACTGAGGGCTCACGGGATTTTACTTCTTCTTCCTCTCCTGGGAACAGCGAGGGCAGAACCTGGTAGAAAGGGAAGTAAAAAGCCAGCATTTAGGGCATGACATCGGCCTCGAATATACAACCCCAAAGGACCTTTCCCATGGTCCCTGACAAAGCCTTAATTCAGATTTTCCTCTTTAAGAGGTCTTCTAAAGTGTGCATATACAGTACTCTCCCTTCTGCCACCCAGGACATCCACTTTCCAAAGACCAATGGGCCTTCCAGGTTGCTTGTTCACTCACCATTTTCCTCTTGGTTTTGTTGTCAGACCCACACAGGCAAAATGAAACCATTCAATGGAACACTGTTGGGATAGAGAGCATCAGTTAAGGCCCAGTTTTCTTGTGAAATCATTGCTTCCGGGCTACCAGTTTCCCAACATCTGATCACAAACTCCTACAGCCCTAGTGGCAATCCAGGAATGCAGACTCACACCCAACCTATTCATTGTTAGCACAGCGAATTCCCCTGCTAAGTATGAAGGCACAAAAGTAACCTGTTACTTTAAGGAAAACCCTGAAGAAAGAGTCACTGAAAGCACACATATCTCTGCCCTTCCAAACCGCCCAAGGTAAGCCCCTTCTTGTTCCTGCTTGCTGTATCAGACCCCACCCAAACAGGGCAAGACTTCTCATGCAAGAGCCTCCCCACTCCCTTCTCCCCCATTTCCACCAAGTGCAGGTTCTTACATCTGGGTTGTCACAGCCAATCATCTCCCCGTAAGAGACCTGGTGGCAGAGGCAGTAAGTAGGCTCATTGGGGTCCACAGGCATATCCAACACATCTGAAGGATGCACGTTTCCAAAGGTGACTGAAGGCATCCCATATTCTGTGCTACTGCAGGACAGGAACAATGTAGGTCAGCAAAATAACTGGCTTCAAGTCCCTTCTTATCACCCAAGACAATGACCTTGTTTGCCACAGACAGCCACTTCTCTTTTTTTAAGCACATACACCTAACTCCACTGAAGTGACCCGCCTTCCCCCTCATGCCCACCCCCTCACCCCAAAGAATTGGAGGTCTCCTTCCTCTTGCTTCCCAAGAAAGGGCAGGGCACACTGTCTGGTCTGGGTGGGGATCAGATCCTTCGCATGCAGGCCTGGCTAGGTCTCCCTCGGTCTGATCCGCAGCGACGCTCCTCCCTCCCTCAGATCCCTTTCACACTTACGTGCGGACGAGCTTCAGCTTCTTCTGGGCAGTTTTTGGTGCCTCCTCATCAGAGTTCTTCCCTTTAGAGCGAGCACGGGCAGCTTTCTTCTCTTTTTGGGCTCGGCCCTCTGGTAAGAAGAGAGAAACATGTTGCATCCTCCACCCCATCAAAATAGTAACACCTGACAGTAACAACCTCTCCAGCACTGAAACACACTACTTCAGAGGGTATACTGGCTTTGGGCCATGCACCCCATCTTAATTTTATCTAGTGGCCTTGAATATGCTCACACAAGAAGAGCCCAGGTCACCATCTTTTTACCTGTCCTTCAGATTCCAGCGTAACAGTCTGTGATCTGTACCACTCCAGTGCCTGCCTTCATCCCCACCACTTCCATAGTCACTTGGCTGCCTCCTGTATCAATCTGCAGCCCAGTGGTGGTACTCACTCTTCTTGCCCTTGCTGGAAGAACTGTCATAGTCACTCGACTCTATCTGCTTCTCCTTCAGGTCTGCTTCAAAGCGAGCAAGGTCTGTGTCCAGCCTCCGGATGTGCTTATCAACCTGCAAAGGTGACAGCAACCAGGAGTTACCACAGAACAGAGCCCAAGAGAGCACAGGGCCTGCACTAAGAGCTGAGAAGCAAGAGTGGGTAGGGCCTAAAAAGAGATCAGAACCTTCCAGGCTTGGGGGCTTTAGTCTTTCAGACAATAAGCACTAGACACTTCCCTTCATACCATCTCATAGGTCTGCATAGCCAGCTGAACCTTGTCATCTCCAAACTCCTTGCATTTCCCATAGGCCTCCTGGATTTGCTTGAGAAGCCCCAGTTTCTCCTCTGAAGACAAAGTCCGTGCATTGCTGATGTACTCTGTGGCCAGCTTATCGATCTCCGACTTGAGGTCTGAAATAAGTTCACCATTAAATACATAAATACACATACAGTCACACGACAGTGTCCTCCATTAAGAGAGACTGAAGGATCAGAGCAGTCGCAAGCTTCCTCTCCTGACCCGTGATAAATGTACAGGAAAGAAACGCTGGCCAAGCTGCACACTTCCTGTCTTGTCAACAAACCCATCTCTAACCCTTACCTTCTGTCCTCTGATCCAGGTCTCGCATGAGCTGGAAGTTCCTCTGCAATTCGAACGGCAGGTTCTCAATACCTGCAGGGAAAGGAGGACAGGTGGAGAGGTCAGGGCCCCATCCAGGACGCCAAGGCAGTGACAGAGCCAACTCGACTGGTAACGACACGTACACCGATTCAGCAATTCCTAACACCCCTTCCTGGTGCACATTCGTGTGCCTTCATTCACTGTCAACTCCAAAGGAGACACAGTATAAAAAATTCATATATTTATTCCAGAAGCATCGTTCTGGAATACACAGGAGTTAATAGAACAGCGCTGCCATGCAGAAAGGCCTTTGTTAAGAAGAGAAAACCAAAATTTTTAATGAAGTCAGTGATTCTAATACAGCACATCCATTCGAGAACTCCATCCAGTAGTGAATAAAGTAGTACAACAGCTGGTAAATAATGCCCTTCAGGTATTTCTATACAAGGATGTCAAAATTAGGGTTGATCAAATTCTAATTCACTAAAAAGTGAGTAGGGCTTAGTGCATCAGTTTTACATATATGGGACAAGAGGAACTTTGTGCAGAACCAAAGAACAAGTGTGAGACGGGAGAGGGAGCAGTGAACAATGATCTTAATCCACTGCCATGCGTTCCTTGTTCTGCTTTCCACACCATAATCTCAGCATGCTCTGTCCAGCACCTGGGATGATGCTATACATTGTGAATTATAAATGTCTGTAGGGCTCTAAATGAGCAATGTGAAGTTGATAGTCAATTAATTTTCAATGCACTATGCTACTCACCCCCAGGCATCACCAGATGCTCAGCTGACAAATGTGATAAAAACAATTCTCATTTCTCCATGCTTGTCTAATCAAACTGAGCTCTAGCGTCACTGCATTAGCATGAAGTCCAAGCGTGTCTGTCGTCACCTTTATACATACTAAAAATAAATAAATAAAATCTTACAGGTTTAAAAAAAAAACGGGGGGGGATAAGCTCTCAGAAACACAACAAAAGGACGCCTGCTTCCTGAACCCACTCTCCAACACAGAGTGTAAATGACGTGAGGTCTACTGCTGATGGAAACTAAGGCATCAGTCCCGGCAGCAGCCTCTGTTTTCACTGCTACGTGTTTCTACAGCAGAGACACTTCCCTGAAGAGCCATCAGCTGGCAGGGAAGGTCTGCAGGCAAGAGGCACGTTTTAACAAGTGCTACAACACATGGGCCATGAAATTAATTCCTGCAAGAGGTAAAACCAACTGTGGGCCTCACTGTGCTCAGAAGCTGCTCCTTTAACTTCTTTTTTCACACAAACAGAATGTAGAAAGTTATATACAGAGTATCTGAGAAACGGTCAGACAGCAGGTGTCTGTAAGGACCCAGAGAGAGAACCATATAGTGCATACACATTGCCTGTCTGGATTCAAGGATAGTTAACAGTGTAAAATCAATTCTCAATATATCAATAAACAGCAAAATGAAGGCTGTCCACATATTCCTAAATTTTATACTTCCACATCTGTCATCATGACAGAGTTAACACAAGGTACCAGGGGCTGGCTAATAGGCTATATCCCTACGGCTTAAAAAACCACCTCAGACAACAACAGGGACACAATGCTGAAAATTATCATTGCTTACAAAGGGAACCTATGGCAGGGATGAACCCAGCTGGGGAATCTGGAGATCATGCCTTTTTCCTTCCTGCCAACCCCAGCCTCCACTTCAAACCTTTCAATCTGCACAGCGTATGAAAGGCAGGTCACACGGCAGCACGCTACTTTTCACTTCTCTCCAAAGCAACCCCTTGCAGAAGGCAAGACAGGTATTCTCTAGAGGAAGACAGTATCTGTTCCTGCACGGCACACATCATGTCAAATTTACACAGAGTTTATTAATCCTGGAAGATCACGACTTCTACATTCTTGACTTTGTGGTTTTGTAAAAAGATTAATGTAATTTCTTTTTCTCTTCTAAAAAGGAAAGTCAGTAAAAGCACAAATTCCTTTAGGTACAGTCAGCTTTCCCTCAGCAGAGCTAGAAACCTTTAGATAGAAGGAACACCTGAGCTAGCACAAAAACCAGTAGGATGCTATTCTCTGGGCAGAACAACCCCACATGAGGTTACGGCCAGGTTTCACAGTGAAGTTCTGGCAGCAGGAGTCTGCTTCTGCTGCAGAACCTGAAAGGGAGTATGCTCTAGTTTTTACAGCCATCACTATAAAAATCTGCCACCACCTGTCATTCATGCCAGTGCGTGCCCTTGTCTGGAAGACCTTTGTATTCCCTTTGCCTCTACGTGCCTGGCCTTGTTCTTTCAGCCTGTGCCATCCATCCTTCAGAGGCTCTCTCCTCCCAGCAGCTATCAGCAGTGCGGAGAGAGGCATTAGCTGGCTCTGGCTCTGGCCTAGCAGAGGCTTGTCACAGACCCAGCCGGCGGATCATTTACCAGTCAAGCCGTGATCTTCCAGAGGCTCATTAGCTGGGCAGGGCTCTGCAGGGACTGATGAGACAAACCCCTGTGAGTTGAACTCTCCCCTGTTAAAACCAGCAAAATGATTTTCTAAAAGCCCAGAAAAATATTTCACTCTGCAAATCTATTATTGGACCAATGTTCTGTAATAGCTTCATCAAGGAATTGGGAGAAAACAAAACAAGTGACCCACGGTATAATCAAAGCTGTTGTAAAGATGCTTTATCTACTCAACTCAAAGTGGAAAGAAGCTGACTACACCACAACAAATTATGATCCAGACAGAGTTTGGCAAGAACAAAAAGCATAACAAGATAAAGCTGCAGCTAAGCGAGTCTTAACTGAGCAACAAACTATTTGTACAGCATTTAGTTCAGTCTAACTACAGGGAAGTTTTCTACCATCTGCGGCTTAATTCAAAGGCTCTTGCACATCCTTAACCCAAAGTGGTGTTCTGCAGCATGGAATTTACCACAGTGGTCAGAACACTTGCTGAAATCGCTTGGCCTGTGGTGTGCCAGCTATCAGACATCACCACCCCAACAGGCCCATTAAACAACAACAACAAAAAAAAAGATTTAAGTTTCCATTTCCTCATTCCTAATAAACCAACAGGGTTCCTCTCAGTCTTTCTAAAAATACTCATGTTATTTCATTTCCTCCTGAATTTCTCCTTTTTCCTTGCAATTTATTTGCCCTTTCTTCTAACTGTAAGATGCACCTAAACTCTTCATGACTAAATACTATGTATTGTGAAATACCCGAGTAATTCTCAGATTCTGAAAGAATTTACAGTAAAGAAAAAAAACCCTACAGGCACCCTTGATGACTAAAGAAGAGGGCAGTGAGGGACAGTCACTTTGTACTAAACAGGCAAAAAATTGATGGAGAAAAAAAAGTGCAAACCTCTTTCCACACAACGGGCACAGCAGCAACAGAGGAAGAGGATGATAGTGAAGATGTTCAGCGAAGAAAGTGCTAGCAAGGCCAGCAGCTTGGCCCAAGGTGTGGCCTGGCATTAATGAAACCATGTCCATCTGCACAGAAGCACACAGAGCCACACGCAGCCCCACAGTCACAGTAGATTACCCTCACAATCATCAGCACAAGGTATCTGAGTTTTTCCCACCTCTTCCTGTTCTTACCTTGTTTTCATTTCTTATGACAAGTTAAAAGTCTCTCTGCCTTACCATATAGTCTTTCCTTTCTTCAATTCTTATCCCTTCACTACCACCTTTCTTTTTTCAGCTTACTCTCTAGTCATTCCTTCCCCATTCACTCCTCTCTCACCACATCCAGGCATCCGTCGTCCTTTAAGAACAACACACCTACTCTCCAAAAGTCAGAATCCATCACTACTCTCCTTCCCCTAATTATTATTTTATTTATTTCTTTATAGAAACACACATGGGATGTCAAGTACAGGAATGTGACAATTAAACTTCAGTTACTTAACTGAATGGCAAAAAACCTTGTGGGTTGACATAAAGGGAGTTTAATATTAAACCAAATGATGCACAAATGCAATTGCTCACCACCTGTGGAAAAAAACACACCACCCTGATGCCTATTTTGTTTCTAACTGTGTATCTGCCTCCAGGTTGGCTTCCCCAGTTAGATTTGGAACCTGAAGTCACATGGCAGTGAATATCCCTTTGGCCAGCCTGGGCCAGCTGTCCTGACTCTGCTCTCAGAACTTCTCATACACCTGGCAGGGCATAAGAAGGTGAAAAGTCCTTGGCTTAGTGTAAGCACTTCAACTATGAGGCAGCAACTAAAACCATCAGTGTGCTATCAACATTATTCTCACCCTAAATCCAGAACACAGTACTACAGCAGCTACAAGAAAGAAAATTAGCTCTATCACAGACAAAACCAGGGCAGTATCAACCTCTTATTCCACACCATCTATGTCATGCCCCAGTCCTGTACTTCACACAGTCCAACTAATCACTGCCACTTCTTGTGTCTTTTAATATAGACACACAGGTATCACAGCCTCAGTCTATGGGCATCCCTCTGAAATGTCTGCTGAAGTAATTTAATCCATGATTTTGGGTTCCATCTGTCTTAACAGTCTCTCAGAGGAGGAGTGATGATGCATGTTGTTGGATCGTTGCATGCTGTATCCAGAGCTCATAGCTGATGTATCTGGTGTGGCCCATGACCAGGTTCTGTGGGCTGAAGACATCAATCTTGAAGTTGCTAGGTGCTTGCTGCTGAAACCAGTTCTGGTTCTATCACCTTTGTGCCTTGCTTGGCTTCACCAAAGTTCATTCTTCATTAGTCTGGATGATTCTTACTGCAATATCATTGATACAGCATATAGCAATCATAATAGCAATGACATACAATATCATGTAGCAATTAATATAATTTACTGGCTATTCTCACCCAAAACCAATCCCCTTGAGGTACATATTGGACTGCCCATCTTTTCTCATCACCCACCAAATACATCCAGACCTTTGAGCAAAAGCAATCCCACAGATGACTGTCCTGTTCATCTGCCCAGAGGCTGGTGCATGACAGGGGATGTGATACATCCACTCAGTGACACGCACTTTGGCCCAGGTGTCTATGATGTT
Source organism: Zapornia atra (assembly GCA_013400835.1). NCBI lineage: Eukaryota > Metazoa > Chordata > Aves > Gruiformes > Rallidae > Zapornia > Zapornia atra. The sequence goes on from VZTU01009554.1 coordinate 65,340, forward strand.
GTCTCAGAAATGAGCCCTAGTGTCTGACTCAGATCCTCCTGGGGTGCCATGTTGCCACAGGACTTGCTTTTCAAGGCCTAGGATTGTGTTCTGGGTGGTGGGATGTGGCACGGGGTATGTGTCCAGCTGTCTGGTGGTTGCTTCCACCATTCTAAGTTCATAAGCACTTGCCTGGGTGGCTTTGTGGGAGTGTGATGTAATCCACCTGCCAGGCCTTTCCTGTACTTGTGTTTCAGCCGTTGTCTTCCACACCAGAGAGGTTTTACCTGCTTGGCTTGCTTGCCAGCAGCACGTGTTTCATGTTCACAGATGACTTGGGCAGTAGCAGCCATGGTCAAGTCCTCCCTGCAGCCACGAGCCCATCTGTGTGCTGCATCCCTCCCTTGATGGCCTGAGGGATCCTGTGCTCACCAAGGTATAAACCATTCACCATTACGTTCCCAGTCCAGATCTACCTGGGGGGTTGTTTTAGTGACCCGGCTCTTGGGTAGGTGGGCGTCTGCAGGAGGGACTTTTCCAACCTTTCTCTAGCAGGGCAGCAGTATCTTGCCACAGTGGGGCTGCCCGGATGGGTTTGCCCCTGTGCTGCCAGCTGCTCTGCTGCCACTGCTGTAACCTCCCCACGGGGCATTTGTCACCACCCATGAGTCAGTCCAGAGGCAGAGCATCGGCCCCTTGTCTTGCTCAGCAGTGTCTGAAGCCAGCTGGATGGCTTTCACTTCTGCAAACTCACTCAATACACCTTCTCCTCCAGCAGCTTCTGCAACTCACCTCATCTTCCCGTACACCCAGCTGTTGGGATCCCCCTGTCACTCCAGAAATACAGATGGGTTCTGCCCTTTCACAGCTGATGGCACAAGCTCCTTCCGTAAGATCAGAAGTAAGGTCAACCTTTCTACTCTGTCTGAGGAACTGCCCACAGGAGACTGGAACAGCATTTTTCCAGGATAAACCCCTATTTGTTTTTCCTTGTAACTCACATCCTTGTGCCTCTCGGATTGAGGCAGTTTTTCCATCCCTGTCCTCTCTGTGGCCACTCAGGTGAAACCACAGGGTACCTCATAGTGCGTACCCTCTGCATGCTCTCTCTTGAGCAGAGGAACACTTACACCTAATACCTGATATATTGGCCTACACAGGCAGAGAGTAGGACACATCCTTTCTGAACTGCTGGATCTCTTGCTGGCGAGGGAAGAAAATAGACTTTCTTCATAGTGTCAGAGTTGGCTAGCCAATTTATCCACCGTTGGTGCTTCTATCTTCCTTGTCCATCACTGCCAATGCCTGGGTGTATGATGGTGGAGTGCTCCACAGAAACTTCTGCCACATGGGTCAGCTACGTTGGACTTCATCAGGATCTGTGGGTAACTGCACATTATCTGGGTCATAATAAACCATCTCCTGCAGAGCTGATTCCCTCAGGCACTGATGCCTCCCTCCATGGTGGACCACTTGCCTGGATGACATACAACATCTTCACTGAAGGGGTACCTTTTCCTCACACCTGACAGAAGTCGCCTCCAGAGGCTGAGGGCTTGTTACTTTCTCTCAACCTTTTTCCCAATCCCAACACCCTCTTTCCTAGACAAGGATCCCAGCTGCTTGGCTTCCCTACCCCCTAACCCCACGCTACTGGCTCTCTTATCCCAGCATCGGAGCAGCCAGGTGACAATCTTTCTGTGTACCTCACAGCTCGCTTGGGGATGGGGAACCTGTGATGACCTCTGTTTCTGCCTCTTCCTCCTGCTTTTATGATCATCCTGGGTCACTGTCACCCCTTACTAAGTGAACTGATTTTTTATATTCCTTCTTCTGTACAGGAGTGACTGATACGGTCACAGGTTGGTTCTCTGGTTCAGCCGCAGCGCCTGTCCCCAAGCTGGAGGAGGCGCAGTGCATGCCGCCAGGGTCAATCAGTACTTACGGAAGGAGGCAGGAGCGGCCACACTGCCTTTCACAGTGGTTGGAATAAGCACAGCATCTGTTGACGGGGTTAAGCTCTACGTGGCATTATTAAGTAGTTGTTTAACCCTGAACAAGACCTGAACTACATGCAGGAGACACAGCAGTAGGCACGTGCTGGTTTTAACATCCCACGGATATCTGCCATTCCCGAGAGGTGTTGTCATTAGCCGGGAGGGGAAGGGGACGGTGAAGGAAGGTGTCTCCTCCAGTACCGGCTCCCAAGGAGGGCAAGAAAGCGGTGCAATTGTCCATGGCTCCCGAGAGGTGGCTCCCGAAGCACGGAGATGGATGACGGCAACGCTGAGGGAGATGAGCCCCGCGCCCAACAGGTTCCTCTTACCCGGAGTCAGGAGTGTGAAGTGCCGCACTGAAACCTCGGCTCTGCGCAGAGAGGAGAGCGGCACGGGAAGGAACAGCGCGGCAGGAGTCAGGGGTGACACAACGCAGCTCTGAGAAAGAGCGCAACGACTGTGAGAGAGAATGAACCAACGCTGTCGCCAGCAGCTACTTCCCTAACCCTGTATTAGTTTGTCCTGTGACAGCATCCAAATTCCTAAAAAGAGTACAGCACACCAAGCACTATACACACAGTGCCCTTCCTGAGACATCTGGGAAGACCGGGGAAATATCTTTTGAAACATGACTGCAGTGGCTTTATTGAACAACACAGATTTCAGCAAACACTTTAAACACCACACTGCTGATGGCAATTATAAAAAGCTTTACTTGTGCCAGGGACTGCCACAATGAGAGAGTAAGTTCTTTGCCCTCTGAGACAGGAAATTGCTATGATCTTGTGGGGGAGGCACACGGGACTTCTCGGTACTCCATGATCCTCAGCATTTCATAGTATTCGAGGTGTACTGCAGGGCAACTGGCTTGCAGCAATCTTCAGGAGCTTCCTCATCATAGGAAAGGCTGTCTTGCATATCCCTCCATCCCTCCTTTTAGAGGGTGTAACTCTTTTAAAGTGCTGCTTCTACTCCTGTCCTGTGTTCTAAGCTAATTATTTCTCTTCCTAAGCTGTTTACTGAAATTGGTGCGTGAGGATAACAACATAGACCTTCCTCTCTATTCAGATATGGCTCAGCCCTACTGCAATATACACATCCAAACCTGTAGCATCCTCACAGCACCTCTGTAAGGGATAGTGCTGCCTACATTTACACCAATGGTGATTCCAGTACATGTTAGACTGATTGCCCACAAACAATCAGGAATTTGGGCCAGGGTACTGCACACTAGTCCACCCAGGCATGTTTAATTCAGAAACAGCCCAAAGAAACAGATTATCAGTCAGTAAGGGCAGTCAATGTAACAGCCACAAAAACCTAAGACTCCCCTCCCAAGCATACTCTCTTCTTGGGGAGAGGTTTGTTGGGTTTTTTTTACAACATTATTTCAATGCTACAGCATCCACAGCCACAATACTAAGCAATGTTGTTAAGTCTGTTGCTGCATTAAAGATCGATCTTGTTTTCATAAGCTTGGAGGACTTGGGAGACTGACGTGTCAAAGGAGATTTGCACCACTCCTGGCATTTCCAGCCTGTCACAGATCTCCAAAGGCAGGGACCCCCACCAAAGAGATCACAGGGCTGGTTGCCGAAATGGTCACTTCAGATTTGCTGATGGGTAAGTGAAGAAATGCAGAGAAAATGTAGTATGCTTTCTCTTCTAAAGCCGTCCTGTACCAGCTCTGATAAAAATACCAGCCAACGATAAAATCAATTCTACATAAACTGGTCATTAACAATAATAAATGTATTCACTCAGTGTGGGCTCTGCCCATAGCTTTCACACAGAAACAAATGATGCCTATGAATCACCAAATCATCTTCCCTGCATGAGATCTTTTGTAATTTTCCATAGATCATATGTGCTGCATCACAGATGCAACTAATCCGATGTCTCAGTGAAATGAAAGGCACCTTTCACTACACTAAACCAGTGTCAAATATAGAAACAATTTATTACAAGATTTGCATATCTGAAGTATGATGTGGGAAACTTTAGAGGCAAGAACAGGATAGTATGGCTACATGCTACACTGGGGGAGGGACAAGATTAACGATGGTATGTAAAGCGAGAGATAAAAGAACTGCTGTGGAATCTGGAATGCAGCCAGGTAGTAAATGGACTGGGAAAGAATCAAGGGCTAGCCTACAAGAAGTTCTGACATCAAACCTGTGCCCTCTAAGAATATTAAGATAATAAAACACAACATACCCTCATTTGATGAAGCTATACAGAGGAAAATCTAGAGAGATGTATATATTCTGAATGAATAATCCTATTTTACTGTGTTAGCTAATGTTATTAAGGAATGAAAGGACATTCCGACGTCACTTGTTGGAGAAGGACAATGACTTTCAAAAGGCTGCTCGCTGCTCCTCTTGCTCTGTCCTTATCACAGAATCACAAGGTTGGAAAAGACCTTTAAGATCATCAAGTCCAACCGTTCCTGTCCTATGCCAAACCATATCCCTAAGTACCTCATCTACCCTTGTTTTAAACACGTCCAGGGAAGGTGACTCAGCCCCCTCCCTGGGCAGCCTGTTCCAGGCCCTGACAACTACTCCAGTGAAACATTTTTCCTAACATCTAATCTGACTCTGCCCTGGCACAGCTTAGTGCCATTTCCCCTTGTCCTGTCTCCTGTCACCTGGCTGAAGAGACCATCACCCACCTCTCCACAACCTCCCTTCAGGTAGCTGTAGGCAGTGATAAGGTCTCCCCTCAGCCTTCTCCAGGCTAAACAGCCCCAGCTTCCTGAGCCGCTCCTCATAGGATTTGCCCTCCAGCCCCTTCCCCAGCCTGGTTGCCCTTCTCTGAACTTATGCTGGCAGAAGTCTTCTAGCATTGACAAGCCTTGAACTGGTGCAACTCCATGTGCCTACTGGCAGGTGTACATAGAAGGAACAAAAGAAACTTGATGCTCCTTAATCAGTATAAAAAAGGGGAAAAACAACACAGAGAAGGAAACAACACCACATCATCATGCTAACTTCCCAGCTGAGGACTCCTCATGTAATTCTGCTGTCTCCATCCTCCTCTTCACTGAGGCAGATAATATTCAAGTGTCTGCTCCTGGAGCAAGTCCTGACTAGTGGCCTCCAACACAACTGAATGAATACGAAACAGCCACCTGAGTAGAAAGCCCAGCAATATCCTCCTACCTCTCAAGCTCACCACAGTTACTAGCTCTCTGCTGATGACTCTCCCAAGTGTTAAATCTAATTTAGGCCAAACGTTGGCAGAATCTAGTTCCTCTGAGGTTTGGGGTGGAAGAAGATGGAAACACTTTTTTATTGTTTTGTTACCGTTCCTCACCAACATTTAATGCCAGCATTTATTCAGTAACAGCCCGTTTCCACCATATGGAAATTTGAACTTGCTTCCAGCCTGGCACACTTCCCAACTGGGACACTGTGTGCTCCCCATTCAGCAAGGCAAATAAAGCAACGGCCTCATCAGCCCAGGCAGGAACACACATGGTGGACAGTGATGGCTGCAACCAGCAGAGAAATTGCTGTTTGGTTGCTTCAGAAAGAACACTCACAAACATGGTTCTTCCATTCACCTCGTCTATCTGAGGCAGGTATGACCTCAGCAGTAGAGCACAGGTAGGTGAGCAGAGAGGTTATTTAAGGATAAATTCAGGCAGCAGACAGTTGAGGTACATGCACTGGTTCTGCTGCTGTAAAAGAAACTTGCTGTCACTTACCTTATTCTGACACCCACCAGGTGGGTAAACAGGGAAGCACTGATGGTAGGAAATGCATGTGGCTGCAAAGCAGCAGCTCCCTTACCATAAAGACAATCCCTGCACTGACATACAAACAGAGGCTCGTGGAAAATTATTTGGGACTGTTTTCTGAACAGTGCTTATTACAAAGAAGCTCTGCAATCCTCTCAAAAAATCCAAACATGAAGAAGACTCAGCGTTTGCTTCTCATCTTCTGGAAAATCTGTATTACTCACCCTTCCTTTCTCCCCCTCAAAGCCTCTACTACTGTATTTCTAATCCAACACAAGAGCAAATACTGAGTCAAGCACTGTAACTCAAGTTCAAGGAAGCACAAACTCCTCTAATGAGTCTTCATGCACATTCAATATTCTCATCACAGAGAAGACTGAATGCATCCCTTCCTACATCTCTAACCCCTTTGCACCCATAGATTTTCCCCTACTAAAGCTGCACTGCTTTCTTGCTGTGAGGAAAAGCACCTCAGTATCTTGCATTCCCCCCTCAGAAACAGACATAAAATGGTTTAGATACCAGGAGGAGGACCACATTTGAAGAAATGGAAGTATTTTCATGCTGATTTACAGCCACTGAAGAAAACCGGGGAAAGAGCTGTATTCAAAGACACTTGTGACTCAGAGAACTGGAACAAGAAACATGCTTCCTCCTCCCCTGCCACAGGTCCTCCGGCTCGGTACAGTCACTGGAGGGGCAGCTTCAGTAGGACGAAGGAAGGAAGGTGATCAGAGCAGACAAGACAGGGAGTTCCTCTGTCAGGATGCTCAACACAGAAGGAATGTACATGTTTTTCTGCTGCAAACACATCTGCTAGGAGCATTTACACCTTTCAGACAGACGTATTTCGCACTGGAAGCTTCGAGCAAAGGCATGTCTAATCCTAGGTCTAAACCCAGTTTCAAATTACAGCAAGGACTTAAGAGCTACTAAAATGTCAGACCTAAGAAGCAGCCAGACAGCTTTTAATAAGAGAACTGTTGTTAACTTGGCTATTCCACAAAAATCTCCCGGAAAGGAACTTTAGATGTCTAAAGTAGAGGACTCAGGATTTATGAACTGAAACAACGGAGGCCGCGCGCACAGCTCTGACAGGCAGCTCATGCCTTTAATGTACAGTTTTTAATAAGGTAACTGCATGACTTTCATACAAGACATTTCTCATTCTCAGTGACTGAGCAGTGATTCAAGGTTTTATTTTGTTCTCTTTGCTCAGAGTCACACATACACAGCCCCAAACCTCAATCTGAAAATTGCCTTGGTAATCAGCTTCTCAAGATGTTCAGTATGGTGACATTAGAATGTTTTTTTTCGCAGCACTGCTGTGGAGTAGCCCGTTTCCCTCACCAATAAAGTGAAGGTCAAGGGATTTACTGAGGCAAAGAGATTAAAGCCAAGAAGGCCAGCTAATTACAAAGCCACCTCTTGAAATGTCTAAAAATGCTACATAGCTTGACTTTTCAGAATTATCTGTCCCAAGCAGACTCCAGTTGCAGCTATGAGCGTTCTGCACATCTGCTCCTCTGACTACTAATTTTCACTCATAATTTGAGGAAAGCACCATCTATGCAAGGAGAACTTGTAAAAAGCATGACACCCCTCCCCCTCACCCCCCAATAAACACAAACATCAAACTCACTTTGTCAGTGGTATTCAACTGCCTTAAGTATGAGGCCACCTTTTCACTTCCTACAACCTTCACTTAATTCATTACACACTTTCCTTTCTTCAAGAGCTCCTATAAATAAATGCCCTCTTTCACCACACACTCCACAGTCATTCACTGAACAGATCCAGTCAGTAAACCATACAAAAGAGAAACTCAGTGGGGGAAGGTGGGAATTCAACTGAAAACAGCATCTACATAAGCATTATAATACTAAAAGAATTCAGTTCCAGTAAGTAAATGTAGGTATTAGGCATTTTTCAAAGAGCTGACCAAAGGTTCTGGACTACTTATTTGTATAAATTTTTAGGAAGTTTTGGAACATTGGTAAACTACTTCAAAACCAAACAATGTTTTTAAAATACTGAAATAATGTTAAAAAGAGAGAAGGAGCGAAGGGAGGAACTCAGTACTGTCAGGAAGGCATGAAACTAAATGGAACAGCTGATCTGAGATGATCTCAAAGTACAAAACAAATGTAAAAATACAGATTGTCAAACCAAACTTTCCTGACTGGACTTTTTTTTTTTTTGTCAGGAATGAGCTAAGTGAGTGATAAGAGGATGCTGGACCATATTTCAAAGAAACAGGAAGAATGTATCATATCAGTATCATGGTAGGTAGTTAAGCATGAGCTCCCAGATGAAATGCAATGGTGAACAGGGCTAAGGGCATACTTAATAAAAGAAAGATAACCGTAGATCTTTAATTAGCACCATGAAGAACACTGGCTACTAAAGGACTGTACACATTTTCAGAGAGTCAGAAGTTCAAGTGGGATGTCAAAGGAGTAGACCAGGCTTGAAGAAGAACAATACAGCTGATTAGAAAAATGAAAGATACATTATCACAGGCGATTTTTTTTCCGAGTTATCAGAGAGAAGGTTAAGACTTGATCAATCAGTCTGCAAAGGGAAGAAATTTTTAATAAGGGAACACTTAACATAGGAGGTAAGAGATGCTATAGGTGCAATGATTAAATAATGTAAGTGTGAAAATTAACTACAGGCAAATGTCACAAAACCATGACAGAAAAGCCTGCCAGTAAAACTTACTGATGACTGAGATGGATGCTCTTTGATGTGACGTGCTTTTCTGAAAGAAACTCTAGGTGAAGCACAGCAACTCTAGATGAAGCACAGCAACTGCCTTACAGTTTAGCTACCAAAGGGAAGTAACGTTGCATATACTATACAGGGTGCTAGATAAAAATGAAAAAGGCCTTAAAAGCTCTAAGAGTACACAAAAAAGGCTGAAGCATTGAAGTGAAAACTTTGTTCCTCCTAACATCTTTGTAGCCATATTTTAAGTACTTTTAAGCTGTGCACATTACTATTTTCCAAGCAAAACACCTTAAAAGTGACAATCTACACCACCAGATTAATGTTCACTTCCAACAAGATGAGAATCTAATTCAATTGCAGGACCACACAGCTCAGCTGAGAGAGGAAGTAAGGGGGTTTGGAATTTTCTCTGCAAGCTTGTACTAAGAAGGGAACAGAGGAATTTTGGGGGTGGAGGGAGATGTCAATTAAAGTTGACAGGCTGATAGTGACAATGAGATCCAGAAGCATTTGGCTTTGGTGGGAGCACTGTTGAGCCACCAAGGCTTTCTACAGCTTCCTTTCTCTCCAACTGAACTAACACACCTCTCCACACTCAGCACTGCATCTGTGTCACCTCTGCCTACCCTCTGCAAACCCCAGTCTTTAGATCCTTTGTCTTCACCCTGCAGCTCTTACTCAAAATAAACTTGTGCTCTTCCAGTAAGGAAACCCTGCATCTTCACCATGTAATTAATAGTTACCTACCTGCTTCTTTCTCCTCTTGTTTAGCCCTGTCCTCCCAACTCCCAGCCATCTTTACTGAAGAGTCTCAGCCAACTGCAGTCTTCCACAGCAAAATGGGAACAGCAGAAAAACATTTGCAAGGCACATTTGCTTAGCAATCCTTCCTTCTCTCTAACAATCTACCTCCTTATCCAACTCTTCTTCCTGGCTTTTGCATCCTTTCTCTCAGCTCCTAGTTCAATATACCTGCCTGTCCACTTCCAGTTTCTTTTCAGCCTTTGCATCAAAGCATCATTACAGTTTAAACTTACTTAATTTGAGTCACAAAACTTTTCCTAATGACAAAAGCAGCAGTGCGGACACAAGGTTCGAGACCCCCTGTCTCCATACTGACACTGTATCAGCTCTGTGCAGGAGGAAACAGTATAGCAAATCTTCTCAAGTAACAAACTCCAATGTTTCCACATTTTTCTTGGTGGCAAGAGATTTAACTTGGCCAAGTACAGCAAAGTAAAAGCCATCCTGCCAGTACTACTACGCTCTAAACACCCCACCAACATGCTCTCCCATTTCTACTACTGACACCAGATCAGAAGGAAAATGTGAAAGTAGCATTCATGGTACAAAATCTTAACTCATTAGTATATTCCTTCCAAAACTACTGTTTTGATTAGTCTACTGATTATTTTGGGAACACCGGGGAGAAAAAGCATATATTCAAAGTCTTATCCCCTAAAGGTCTAAGTTATAACCACCTTAGTCAGATGATATGCACATGAGGATGGCTCAGATAACGCTACAACTCCAATAGTATTTACAGCTCTTCTTTGACTAGCAAAACAAGAATTCACATTTTTAAAAAGCAGCAAAGGAAAACCTTCTGAAAATTACCTCCCTACAGCTACAAAACTTATCTTTGGTTTGATTTCACCAGCCCTGCCATCTATCCCAGGAAAGCCACTGATAACCATGCTGCTGCTCCTGAAAGGCGGCTGGAGCAGCACCTGGTGCTTTCCCTCGGGAACAAGCTAAGCGACAATGGACCGCAGCAGGGCCGGGCTCCCACGGGAGCCCCAGCCGAGCTCTGCCCCACGACGGAGAGGCAGCCCGTACCGGCGCTCCGGGCGGGCAGCCCAAGCCTCTGTCACCGTTCCTAAGCGGCCCCGAGACATCTCTACGCAGCAGACAGCGCACCGGGCCTCTCCGCACAGCCCCAGGACGGAGCGGCGAATGAGGCCTTCACAGCCGGCCAGGCAAAGCCGCCGCCCGAGAGGTTCGGAGCAGGCCGCGGGCGCCCCGGGATCCGGTTGGCCCCCTGAACCGGTCAGTCCCCGGACAGAGCTCAGCCCCGGCGGGGCCCCGCCCCGTGCCACAGTCCGTCCGTGCCCGGGCGGCCCCAGCCGCAGCCCTCGGCCCCGCCCCCGGCGGCTCTTACTATCCAGGTAGTGCTCCAGGTACATCCCCGCCGCCATCTTGGGCCCCGCACACACGGGAGCTTCCGGCAGGAGCCGGACGCCGGCACCCCCCGACACACACACCCGGAAGTAGCGCTACCCGGCCGCGGAAGCCGCTTCCGCCCGCCTTCTCGCATGCTTTCGCTCCCGCCGCCATTTTGGGCTGTGTGGGGCCGCCCGTCCCCTGAGGCGCGTAAGGGCGTCGCCTGGGGCCTCCTCGCGGCTTTTGGCGGCCTTCAGCGGCATCGCCGCTGGGCCCCGCCGGGGGGAAGGAGGGAAGGTCCCCTGCGGCATCAGCCGCAGTGCAGGGAGGAGGAGACGGGAGGCAGCGGCAGGGTAAATACCTGCTGCAGTCATCACGGCGCCGGAGGAGACGGCTCCGTCCTTTGGAGCACTCTCCTGGCTTGGAACCAACTGCCTGGCAGGGCACCCCTGCGGTTTCTCTGTGTGAGGGGGTGCCGTTAGCTGGTTGGCAGTACCTCTTCATTCAGCGTGAGAGTAAGTGTATGAGGAGTATGCTGTGTCATCAACAGAGACTGCTGTATGACCATTGTGGCATAAGCGTAACACGCCCAGCAAACCAAGAAAGCAACGAAAGCAGGTTGGACAGGTGACCATGGTCTCTTTTCTCCATCTTGCCAGACCATACACTGTGCATCACCTCTAGGTTAGAGACCTTGCTACAGCCTTCAGGAGCTCTTCCCTGACTGTCCTTTGCCAGTGATTGCACTGGTAAGGTCAAGAGGTTGCACACACAATTACAAAGTAACAGACAAAATTACTTATTTGGTCCTTAAGAGTCTGTATTACTCAGAATTGTTGTTTCAAGAGCTCATTATTAATTTAGCATCTACGCTGCTCAGGAGGTACTGGGTTTGGCAAATGTTATCTGCCCTTCTGCCCACAAAATCTATGTTACTCTGTTGTTTCCCGATTGCGTGACTGTCATTGCTCGGGGCTGTTTGCTCCTAGACTCTGACCATGAGAAGTGACCCGACATGTTTCTTCTCTTGTGTCCTAAAAATCTTCCAAGGCACCATGCCTTTATATGGATATACTGGGATGAAGTCTTTCAGCTGCCTGCGCATGAACTGCAACAGGTTGAATTATCAAGTATCCTGCCATTGCACCACGTGGTTAATTCAGAGATCCACAGTGTTCTGAAGATGCAGGGTTTTCCAGTCCTATTTCTACAGTCCTTTAAGTTATTTATGACAATTTTAATTATTCAAAACACATTTCTTATTCTTTTCAGTTCCTGTGTGAAGCAGCTAGCTTCAGTTAGCGGAACATTATTGTTAAGCCTCACTTTGTTTTTAAAGCACTTCAAAATTCTTGCATAAATTGCTTTGCACTCCTAATTAAGGAGAAGGATGTAGCTGCTACATAGCTGTCTATACTCAGCCAAGTACTAAACCAGACTTGCCCAAGTGTATCCTGCTTGGAGGTACCAGGCTGAATGGAGCTTATGTGAAGAAACAGGCGTGCTTAAGACGCTGCCAGTTTGGTTAAGAGACCATCTGGGAATCCCATCTTGCCCTCCAAGCCAAGGTTAGGGAGATGTCAAAATACTAGACCACTGAAATGGAAAGACAAGTTCCCCTTGGCCTTGTTGCCATGGCTGATGTGAAGACGGGGAAAAGGAGACACATGTCAAAAATCTAAATGGTTAGCCTTAGGAACGCGTACAAATGTCTACATAACTTCATGAACTACCACTCTGAAGCTGGAAAAGAGGCAGCTTTGCATACCTGTGTGGTCTCATGGCAGTAGAAACTCTTCAAATCCAGCAAAACCTAGTTCTTGAGCTCTGAATCTAGCAAAGGGTGCTATTCATACTTCCCTCAGAAAGCTGAGACACTGAGGTTCATGGAGAAGCGCATCGTTCGGGGTTCCAGAAGCATCCTCACCCATAGATGGAGTGTTACCACAGTTGTTATTTGGTGAGAGGTGTGGTATTTTTTCTAAACACACTTGTGCACGTGAAAGTCCTAACATAGGCACAGGTGATTCCACAGGAAGACACTTCTCCAGCTGGAATATGCTCTAGAGGAACTATTTACATCTACCCCCTGCCCAGCCTCAGGTATTGATATGTATGTAAATATTGTAGTAACTGACCCCAGTGGTTATTGCACACCACACTACACCCCCAGGTTGGTACTTCAATTACATCCTGTTGTAAAACCGGTAAATAGCTCCCAGTCAGATGAAGGGCCTGACTGATGAGTGGGTGTACTGCCCAGAAGGCCTACACATCTCTCAGAGGGAAGCTAAACAGCCTACTGAAGTAGTCTAGAGAAGTGGTTCTCAACCTTTATTGATCTACAGATGTGTATTTTCCCTTGGAAATGTAAACATCTGCATACCAAGTTTAAGTCTCCAGCTTTTCTGTTGCCTTACAGACCTCTTAAATGTTGTCCCAAGTACCACAAGGTGAAGGGCAGTGCTTGAGAGGGATCCTTACGCATACCCCAGCAGGAGGCCTAAAGCTTCAGTCTTGTCTGGTTCCCTTTTTGCTGTAGAGGTGCACTTTAAGCTCTTCCCACTCTTTTAAGTTCTCAGTTCAGAGGTCCCTGCTCTGCATTTCCTTCTTTCCAGGAAACACCAGATGTACCCACACTGCATTCTCACAAACATAAAACAATTTGAGCTGCAGCACTTGCCCCCAAGGTGGTGAATTGGCTTTACAAATGAAAGAGGATGCCAAAGACCCCAGATTATAGCTGTATCCATGTCCCAAAAACATATCCTAATTCAGCAGCAAAACTAGGCATAGACTCTAGTTCTTTGGTGTCATGATTTCTTTTCTTGCAGGTTTTTTTTTCCATTCATTACACAGACACTACATGAAATCGAAATGTTTGTTGGACCAAGTTACTACATCTCTCTAGTACTTTGGTGTTCTACTGTACAGAAACAAGAAACCATGCACACAAATTTAATCTGTTGTACCTGAAATGACCATTGAACAGGTTCCTATCTTGTAGTTAAGGAAATGTACAAAGCAATTTCATTCTATGTTCTGAAACTGCACTAGTAAACTCGGGCAGCTTTCGGGTACATTATCTGCAAAATATTAGAAGAAAATCCTAAACATGATATATATCCTTTAGTTGATATAAAGATGATAAAATAATCAATAAAAATATAGAAGACAGGCAGAATCTCATAATTATATTCTATATTAGGAAGAAAGTTGGATGATGTAGACAAATTACCTATTGCCAATGAGATTTCGGAAGATGTTTAGTTTTACTCATTAAATAAAACATCCTAGAAGTTGCATAGCTAGAAACTCACAATTGATAATTTCAAAGGAATTATCTGGCAAGCAGATGGAAGCAGGGGGCTTTCTTTCCCAGACAACTTTGGAGCTCTGAGCACGTCCGAGAAGACCGGCAAACACTTTTGCTTAGAAAGGATTTGGGAAGTAAACGGGATCATCCAGGTTGCTGGCAGCCAGTTCACCTAACACTGATTTGGCAAAAATCACAGTGCAATTGCTATGGGTTGCAGCCAGCTAAGGACAGAGACGCAGTGCTATGTGTTGTAATTTAAGGAACAAGATCTCAGTAATAAGAAGCAGGTACCCCTTTTGTGGCAATGTAAGTTCTGTGGGTCAGGATAACCGCCTCGGCCTCACGTCGCAAGACTTGCAACTGGAACTACAGCAAGTACAAAGAAAGGCAACAGAGAGGGCCCACGTGATGGAGCCAATCCTTAGTGTGAGACACCAAACCAGCTCACTTTGATTTAGCTGTTTGGAAGGATGAAGATAGTGACTCAATCATGGTCTGTAATTCATTACAAAAGAAAAAAGAGGGTCTTATAGCAAAAGACTTTAATGCTTTAATGTACTGATCAAAGGCATAAGAAGACCCTACAGATTAAAAAAGAAAAAGGGAAAAAAAAGTACTGAAGTAGAATGGCAGTAATAACCAACAAAAAACTCTAATAAGGGACATGGTTGATTAACCATAGGGCTTTAAATTATGAAAGTCTTAAATCTTTCTTGAAGATTTAGCTGAATTATAGACCATCAATACTATCATTAGTCACGTCTGAGATGCAGTTACTGTTTGTGGGTGACTTTTCTAAATGATTTCCAGCCTACATGATGTTTCCTTTTAAAGCAACGATAATTTGCAAAATCCACCTAAGAACAGAAAACCAATTTGGTAAAGGACAGGAAGAAAAAGAGCTACTGCCTCTCAGCAGAGACACAAGATGCAACCTAATGCAGAACCGCAGGGTCACTGTCAAGTCTCCTCGGGTACAGGTGTACAGGAACAAATGGGCTGGCACCGCGGTGGAAGTGCAGGGCTGAAGAACGCAGGCAGCTGAAGAGGAAGGACCACGGGATCTTGTTAGAGAATCTTTCACTCTCCTGAGTGGGAGTTAAAAAACTGAACCGTTGTTGGCTTGAGTGCACAAAGCTGAAAAGCTGCAGGCTGTGGAACCTGAGGCTTCATCTGAACAGGGAAGAATTTTGTAGAGATACTACATTTTGTATCCCACAGGTAGCAACGATTTAAACCACCTGAAGCACCTTGAATATGTTCAGCAGCCTTGGGAGTCCAAAGAGGAAGACCTAATCTAAACTCAGATAAGTGACAAAAATAATAAGCAAGGTATCTTCAATTTTTTCTATACCAGCAACAAGGGACTCTGGGTAAACAGAGAAATAACAAATTCTCATTGATGAGGTGGGGAAAAAAAAGGAGACATAAAGTAGCATTCCTGAAACCTGACAGGAAGGCTCCTTAGTGAAAAAATAATTAGTTTCTTCCTGGGTGACAGTAAAAGCTACAGTAGCAGCAGCAAACTGCACAAACACAAGCAATAATACCTTTGAAATAACTGATAAAACAGGAATTGTACAGCCTTAAATACATATGGATCTCCATGCTAACAGATTCCAAGATGGGGAAGGACAGCAGACATTAGAAAACAGCACATCAAACCAGGGACCAGGAAAGGCGATTTCAAGCACCTCAAACATGTAAAATGAAGGGGAATATTAACTTGTGAGACATCCCCCTGGGACTTCAACCAGCCAGTAAAACATCATTCCAACTTTTAAAACACTACCTTTCCTAATCCAAGACACTGCACCCAAAACAAGCCCGTTTTTTCAGACTTCAAGGGGATGCATACAAGACAGTAACTTGAGTGAAACTGGCAATTTTGTCCCATTCACACTGAATATGGACGTGCAGAGAAGAGCCACAAGCAGTAATAAACCCGTGCTGCCTCTGTGCTAATTTCCAAGGTGAGAAAAACTATAAGCCAAATGCCCCCTAATTCCACTATCAAGAAAGATGAAAACTTTTGGTAAAAGCTCATCCTGGTTTGAGTGAGAAAGTCTGTGAGCAAGAAGAAACAATTTAAAAACCCTGAAATGTAACACACAGAAAAGGGAAAGGCCAGACAGCAACGGACATCAGTTAGACATTATAAAATAGAGAAAAGTGGTAAAGAAAGCTTTGTGGCTAGCAAAAATACTGGTAATAGGAAAGGGATTCTGGATTTTTCCTTTCCTTAAATAGAAAATTTAAAAAACTTACTAATAGCACTGATGCATGCTAGATGAAATCGGTGAAAATGCTAGTGATTCTGAACAGGGGAAATCAGTCAACAAACACTTCCCATTCCACATTCAGAAACAGGATGTGGCAGTTGTATGAAAATAGCAACTTCTATCCAGTACCTTAGCATCAAAGTAGAGTAAACAACATCTAGTAGGGATGTATATTTTTAAGTTGGCAAAGAAAATGTGGTCCTAAAAGAGTTCACTAACAAGCTCTCTAGCCCATTGATTTAAATTTTAATTAAACTTGGGATGAGAGAAATACCTTAAGACATTCGTGTCAGTATATTCCCAAAAGGCAAATGAAATGACTCAATGTCAAAATTATGGAAAAGCTGTTGAGATGAAGAATTAGTAAATGAAAAATGAAACCTATAATCCAAAGGTTTTATGAAATATAGATTTTGTAGGAAAAAAAAACCCCAACAAACCCCAACCAAACCTTAATTTCATTCTAAGATGACATCATTATACATTTGGTTTAACAAAGGGGACTGCATAGGTGCAACATACTTAAATTTTTGTAAGGCATTGACCTAGCACCATAAGTCAGGAAGATTTACTGTACACCATCACATATTAAGAGGATTAATTAAGAAATGCCTAGCCTGCAAGTCTCAAAAAGAAGCGAATGAGAAGCTGCACTGAGGGATGCTTTTCAAGTCAGCATAGGTCAGATGCAATGCAGCATTTTCAGCCTGGACCCAAAAGTAACGAATCACTGATGCAGTTTGTGGGTGACAGCGCTGGGAAAGGCTGAGTAACCTGGGCCACCAGCAGGCCAGGTCCATTCACACACACCAGACCTCACGTCAGGGATCTAGGAAACAGGAACTCCGACCACACCTGTGGGAAGTGGGAAACACTACCATGGGAAGCCGAGACTGCGGGAGCGCTGGGGGTCACACCAGACAAGCAGCTAGCACGAGCGCCCGTAAAATGCTGCGAGAAAAGGGCAAACACAATCCTCTGCAGACTTAAGGCAAAGGGCAGGGGGACTTTGTCCATGGCATCGGGGCTCGAACACTCAATTCCAAAATGCACACTTCTACAAGATACTGAAATGTTTTACGAGATGTAGAAAGAAGACAAAGAGTAATTCACAGGCTGGAGGAAATCCCTTACTGTGGAAGATGTAAGGATCTGCTTAGCCTGTCAAAAAGTAGACTGAGAAGTGATATTATACTGTTTAAATATCAGTCCAGGGCAAAAAGCCCCACTGTGCTCTAGGGCTCTCTGAATCAGCAGGATGGACATATCCAGAAGTTGCAACTGGAAGCCAAAGCCAACAGATCCAAAGGAGAAATCACGCTTAAATATTTAAACAGTGAGAACACACAGCTCTGGCAGCAGGCTACCAATGGAACGGATTCTGTGTCTCAGAAGTCAAGCCAATGCATTTTGTCAACACATACTTCAAATACACATTAGTTTTTGGGGCTCAATATGGGATGCATGGGTTGAAATGTCACCTGTGAAATGCAGGAGCTAAAATCAGATAGCTGCTTCTAGCCTAATCTATGAATCTGTAAAATACTGCAACCATTCACAGCCAACCCTGGTGACTGAACGCAGAGAAAAAGTTTTCTGCCACAGGCTCCAGAGGCGCAGAGCTCCTCACTCTCCTCATGTGAACTGCAATGCTGCCCAGAGGCAAGGATGCACTGCCCTCGTGTCTGTCCACACAGCCACTTGGGACTTATAGCAGCAAGATGCTCGTGCAGGGGTCTAGTGCAGGGGGAAGGAACACACATCACAGGGGCAGGGTGCTCACAGCAGCACCTTCGAGGAGCCTTTTACACCAATTTATTTCTATACAAGGTGGTTAAAAAAAAAAAAAANAGGGGGTTAAAAAAAAAAAAAAAAGCCAGCCCCTATTGGTTGTTCATACAGAAGTCTGGAATTCTATAGGCGTTGGGTTGGTGATTGGTTTTAAATCCCAACAACAGATATTTCTTCCCTTGCCTTCTCATTCTCTTCCGAGTCAGCCTCCACGATCCAAAGAAACTAACAAGTGACACACAAGACTAGTAGTCATGTGGACTAATTAAAAAAAAAAAGGGGGGGGAGGAGAATTGAAGACGAAGAGAAAGGGAAAAACAAACAAAGATTGAAAATAAAAATTCGCCAGGATAATGCGTTTTATAAACACAGAGATAGAAACAGTTACAGCAAGGACAGAGCGGGCCAGGGGTGGGGAATAGATATTTATATATATATATATATATAAATTCAAGGGGCCTTCAGTTTATTCTTGTTGGCTCCCCCTTCTCATTAAATTGGTCTCTCTGTGGGGATTTCCATCCCCTTCTCTCCACTGTCC
>VZTU01009555.1:0-44939 GCA_013400835.1 Zapornia atra
GAGACTCCAAATCCTCTCTGGGCGACCTCTTCCAACAGCTGACCACCTTCACAGTAAAAAAGGTTTCTCTTATGTTTCAAACCCACTATTTTCTATTTTTCTGTGTCCCTTAGCATGTGCTGCAGAGCCAGAGACAACAACAAAGTGACCAACACTGCTGCATGGGGATAGCTGCCCAGGATTTGAACACAGATGCCAAGTGATGTCTGACAAGAGTTTGTACTTCAGCCACTTTGAGGATGGAATGTCTGGGGCTGACATTTACCTTTACATGACGTACCGAAGCGCTGCCCAGACAGGTTCAGAAAGCAACAACTGCACCTTGAGAAACAACTTCTCCAGGAGCATCCCACAGAGTGGGAAAGGGTTTTCTGCATGGCTCAGTGATGTGGAGATTCCTCTCAAAGTGCATGGCTTTGGTAGGATAGGGGTCTACCCAAAATACCCCAGCAGGTCCTGTCCTAGCAGGACCTTGTCCTTTTACAGGGTCACCTGTGATGATGTGACCTTCATGCACCAGTGTATGATTTTGGTTTTGGAGCCTCTTCCCCCCACCCTCCCTGATTTTGGCTTTTAAGGAGCGAAAACTGTCAGGATAAGGTGACTGGGGGAAGATGCTGAGAAGATCCCAGCCTTCTTGCCTTCCTTTGGGGAGCTGCTCCCTTGAAAGCATCTGAGGCAGAACTGACCAGTGCTTAGGTTATGGTGTGATGCCAATGCTTTTGCCTCGTGTAGCTGGGTGGAGAAGGGAGTGATGCTCCAGGAAATATATCAAACGTGGTTCTGAGCATCCCATAGTTTAGAGGTGGCCAAGGCTTGAGAATTCTTGCAGTTGCTTGTCCAGGGGTCAGTGCACATTGTTCCCACTGTTCCACAGGATACCCATTCATATCCTGTTTAGGACAAGTTAAAGCTTCTTTTTTAAAAAATCCCCCCCTGCCCTGCCACTTTGGTCTCACCAAGCCCGTGTGAGCAGGCAGAAGCCATGAGACCGAGGTGGTGTTGCCTGTTTCCCTGCTGTGCCTGGATAAAGGGTCTCAGCCTCCAGCTCAGTTCTCTGCAAGCTTCGGAACCAGGGGGGCACTGGGGCACTGAGAGGTCCCTCTTGGTCCTCCCACCCCTGATCCCCACCAAGAGCGAAGAGCTATGGATTGGGGTGATGGGCTGGAGAGAGTCCGTGCAGTGTCCCAGCTAAAACCTCCTTCCCCTCCAGAGAGAAGCGGCGGGGCAGAGCCTGCGGCCTGCGGGAGGCTGAGCCAAGGAACGGGCTCGGTGCCGGCTGGCAAAGCCCGGGCGGAGGAGCCGCAGCTCGGCGGCGCCCCGCAGGAGGGGGCTCTCGGACCGCGCCGGCTGCGAGGCCTTACCCCGCCTCCCTCCCCATGCTCCGCTCTCCTCCCCGTCCTCTTCCTTCCTCCTCCTTCTCCTCCCGCCCTCCACCTTCCTCTCTCTCCCTCCTCCTCCCCNGAGTTAAAGGCGAGTGACAGAGGGGTGCCCCGGGTGGGGTGATGTCCCACCTGCCCCCGCACCCTGCCCGCGCTCCCCTTCCCCGAGTGGCTCTGGAGCGCGGCTGTCGGAGTCCCACGGTAGCGGGTCCCACCGTGGGCTAATCTAGCTGTGCACCCTGCAGTGACTTTTGGGGGGCCCAAAGTGACTTCTGCAGCCCGCCCCCCTCCTCCAGGGCCACAGATAAATGGGTGGGAAGCAGAGATAATTCCCTGCTCCTCAGCAGGATGGGCCGAGCTGCAGGCAGCGCATCCCTGGAGCTGCAGGGACTGCTGAGAGGTGAAACGTTCCCACCACCCCAGAAGTCAGCAGAGCCAGGAGTAAAAGAGAAAGACCCTTTCACAAAGCTCTTTGCAGAGGAGGTGAGTCTGTCTCCACCCCATACTGCATGTGGGGAAACTGAGGCAGGGATTGGAGAAGCAGTTTGTCACTGAGCAGAGAAATGTCTCAGGGTGCCTGGTCAGCACTGTGCCAAATGCTGTGTTAGTACCAAGTTGCTGCCTTTAACCCAGGGACATTCCAGGTGCAGAATGCTGCCAGGAGAGAAAACTTCAGTCTGCAAAGAGAGGAGAAGCAATGCCCTACCCTGTCCCTGGGATTGCTGGAGGCTCACTGAAGCCCCCATGGAGGCCCCCGTGGAGGCTCACTGAAGCCCCGTGTCAGAGCCTTGGGGCTCTGACAGATTATCTGTTGTGCTCTATGTACAAAATACGAGTGGCAAGGTAGGCTAGAGGAAGAGGCACCAAGGCATGGGAGTCTGCTCAGGGTTCTGCTCACCAAAGGGTTGGCCACAAGCCAGATTTTCATTTTTAAACGTTTTCCTAGGAAGAAAAAGACAAAATATCAAGGAAGGCCAAAGCAAAACCATCAGCTCTTGAAAGGGAAGAAGAAATCTGCTTTTATTATGACCTGGTAAGTCCAGAGATAAAGCTAGACAGTGGAATCTTGACAGGAAATAGCTCAGGCAGTGAGAACCAGGTCCCTTTAGCAGGTCCATGGTGGCTTCTCCACTGCCAAAGGCCAGCAAATGAGTGGATGTGTAGTGGGAAGAAAATTCCCTCTGATGATGGGGATGTAACAGTTGGTGCTTAGGGAGGTTTTTTTGGTCTGTGTTACAAGAAATGTGAAATCACACAATTAAATCAGTCCCTGTTGGTTTTAAGCCTTGTGGATCTGTAATCCTAAGGGTGTACTGACAGATTTACTGCCCTTTCACCAGTACTCCTTACAAGAATATTTTGTGCCAAGACACTAAGTGGAGCAAAGGGGCTGTAAATTGCAGCCATGGATCAGCCCTAGCAGAAGAGGATCTGATGCCATAGAGGGTCCAAAAGGGACATCATGGCTGGAGCAGAGGCTTCCTGCTGGCAGGGTGGTTTCAGGGGGGTTTGAAAGGATGATATGAGAAGCAGGGGGGCTTCAGTGAGCCTCCAGCAATCCCAGGGACAGGGTAGGGCATTGCTTCTCCTCTCTTTGCAGACTGAAGTTTTCTCTCCTGGCAGCATTCTGCACCCACACCTGGAATGTCCCTGGCTGTGTCTGTGCCTGCAACTGTCCTGCCAGAAATAAGAGTTCATGTAGGAGAGCTGTGCTTCCAGTTCCCCCTGGCACGGACAGAAAGGAGGAAGAGCTATTACACTCTACACTTGCTCATCTTGAGCTGTTGCAGAGGTGGCACCACCCATGAGCTCAACTCCTATATCCAGGCTCAGTCCTGCTCCCCCTTCATCACCCAGCACAGCCACACCAAAATCCACTTCCCAGTACCTGCGTGGTGTGTGCTTTTGGGTACAGGCACAGATCATGGTGGTGCCACTGCATAGCCCCATGCTCCAGTGCCACAGCTATGGATGGAGCTGGAGAAAGCTCCACCCAAAGCTGGCTCTGCTGCTCCACTCACTTCACATTGCAGCTTGGCAGCCTGTGTGCCCAGGAGTTACATATTTTATCCCTGGAGTGCCAAGCTGCTCCATCCCCAGGCTTCGTTCAGGGATTGGCATGCAAATAAGCCCACTGCTGCCTCAGCCTGTGATAATTAAAAGTGAAGTTGTAAAACAAGCAGCATCAATTTTTGGTGCATGTCCCCAGCAACACATGGTGATTGGACTGAGTTAGGAGACATTTCCAGCTACGCAGCAAACTCTAAATAGCCTGGAGAGAATACATGGGAATTTAGCTTGTGCAGCAATTTCAGATGTCAAAACAAGTTTCCTTGTTAATATGAAACTATTTGGACTTTGCATTTTTAATTAAAGCTTTTAATTACCCAACTGTATTTTATTAGCTTTTATGAAGACAGCTGCTTTAAACGCTGTATGCCAGAGCTCTGCTCTGAAGCACTGCTTGTCCAAGGCAGGGCTTCAGCTGTGAACAGCCTTCACACTGGGAGTAAATGGGCTTGTTTAATTTAAACTAGAATTTACTGGCCCAGCATGAGTGAAAGTCTTTTATGGCAGACAAAACAAATCACCTCAGTGAGAGTGTTTCTGCACCCAAATCTGGGAGGGGATGCTGTGCCAGCATGCTGCCTGAGGACTTGCCTGTTAGCCCCTTCCAGGGTATCAATGGCTTCTGAAAAGGGTTTCTCTGCCCACTCATCTCCCTGCTTATATCTTTGTACACTAGATCAAGACTGAAAGCTCCTGGCTGGAAGCCTCTTGCACCCTTGTGATGGGTTTGAGGTGCTTGAGGTCCCAGAGCTGCTGCTGCTGGTGGGTCCCTGCTCAGCAGCAGAGTTGCCTTCTCCAGTACAGGGGCTCTGGGGAACTCACTGGGCTCTGGTTTTCTAGGAGGTCAGGCTTCATGGCTGGTCTTCTCCCATACCTGCTCTTCAGCACTGTGATCACACAACACCTAATGCTTCTGACCCTGTTCATCACATGGATTACTTATTTTTTGGGATCATGTTATTTACAACTGCAGAGTGGCCTCTCTTGGCTTAAACCACAATACTTTAACAGACTGGGGAAGCCTTTATGTCCTGTCTGTCCAGGAGAAGAGGCAAAGATGACCAGAATATCCCAATACAATTGCAAGGGAAGAGCTGACAATCAAGGACAGGGTTTCTGGCTGGAGAGCAGCCCAGTGCTTAGCTCAGCACCACATTCACAGAGAGCACTCCAGTTTGAGAACTTAATCTTCATCATGGTCAGAAATCAACAGGACATACTAAATCATCTGTCAGTTGGCAAAATGAAAGGCAAAGCAGGCAGCTCTTATGCACTGATGCAGGTCAACCCACAGCTCATGAGACCTGGCAGGACCACAGGCTGAAGCGACGATAGCTGTGCATGGAGCTGAAAGAGCAGCTCAAGAACCCAGCTGTGCACTCCTGTGTGGATCCAAAGCCCTGGTTCTGGGCAGGACTGCTCTCTCTGGACCTGTGTGGAGCTGTTGGTGATGAACTTTTTGGGTTCTTCTCTCTTCCAGGGGAGCTTAAGCTGGGTTTGATCCAGACAGAGTATTGTTCAAAAGAGATGCTGCTACCTACCATGGTGTGCAGGAGCCCAAGGAGAGCGATGCACACACTGTAAGCAAACACAAACACGTCTCTGCATGGACTGGAAGATCAGTGAACTGAAGTTCTTCTGGCTTACCTCAGCCCAGTG
Organism: Zapornia atra; assembly: GCA_013400835.1. Classification (NCBI taxonomy): domain Eukaryota; kingdom Metazoa; phylum Chordata; class Aves; order Gruiformes; family Rallidae; genus Zapornia; species Zapornia atra. The sequence continues at coordinate 5,112 of VZTU01009555.1, forward strand.
CCTTTGCTGAGGATGTATACCCACAGAGCAGCACAGTGCTGGTGACAAATGGATTCCCCAACAGATGGATTCAGAAGTATCTCCTGTTTATCCCATCCCCAGTGAAAGCTGCTGGTCACACTCTGGGCTGTACTGTCCCTGGGGATATCTTCTCTCTGATGTTAGTGTCCTTGTCCAGCTGATGCTCAGGCAGGGCTCATTCCAGGAGAGCTCTGAGTGGAAATGACCATCAGTAATGGGGATCATGTCCAGCTGACAGGTGACAGCAGAGCACGGGGACTTGGTTGGGCTGGGAGTAGGGCAGAGAGAGGCTCTAAAAATCTTATGATCTGGTCAAAATCCAGCTGTCTGGCCCTTAGCAGGGACCCATCTGGACAGCTCTGCTGTGGCCTGGTGGGTAATTGGCCTCATTAGGAAAATGCCAGTCATCATTTGGCATGATTTCAGTCGTTTTTCCTTTCCCTGCCTGGTCTGAGCCCAACGCTAACATCAAACTCAACCAGCCCTTCTCCAGCATGGGGCCAGTGCTATGGGAGTACCAGGAAAGCCTGAGTTCTGAACACCCAACTATGAACTTGTGTCTATGCAACAGCCTCTGTCAATAAGAAGAAATGAAGAGTGAGGAGGAAGTGGGGTGTTTGCTATAAAGCAGGATGTGTGTGTGTGGGGCAGCAGTGGCAGCTCCCTGGATGTCTCTGCTGGGCTTTCCTGGGGTGACAGACCCTTTTTCCTTGGTCTTCTCTGCTCCCAAGGGTTAAACCAACTGTGTGACAACCCTGGCCTGATCCTCCTGGTTGTCAGTGCTGTTGTCCAGGTAACTCCTGCAGCAAAGATGCTCTGGGACAGGGCAGCACCAAGGCTGTGAAGGAGACTAGCAATATGCTTCCCAGAAAGTGTGTCTCAATACCAAGAAGTGCCATGGGTTTTCATTCTCCCTTTGACTGCCCTCCCCCCTGCCCTTTTTTCCCTTGGGATCTTTTAAGGGGAGGCTTCCAGAAAAAGATGCAGTATTCTGTGTCAGTATCTGGGCCTTGCTGCAGCTGAGAGCTCGTAATGATGAAGATTTAATGCAAATCAAATGGACTTTTCATCTTAGCAGAAAAGTATTTACAGCCCATTAAGTAGATGGGAAAACTGGTCATTTTTTTTCTTTTTTTTTTTGGAGAGAAGCAGAGAAAAAAAAAACCAGTGTGGGTGTAAAAAAGTGGCCACAAAAGGCTCTTAGCTTGAGAAATTTAGCCCCAGAAATTTATCAGCTTTGGGGATGGAAAACTCATCATTTATATATAAAAATATATCACTTTTAATTACACAGCCAACTTCAGCTTTACTCATTAGCTACTTAGGCTGCTCTGCCAAGTTACACAGTGGCGAGCTGGCTGGAATATTTTATATGGCATTTTATCCTGGATGAGAAAAGTCAGCATATGGCTCCCTCAGCCTTTGTTTTCCTTGGTCATAGGGTAGGGAACTGAATGAAAAGAATGGAGAAAGGCTGGAAGATAGGATGGGAAGAGGAAGGTGAGCACCTGGGAATGCACTAACGTGTATGTTTGGGATGAGCGGCTCTCATGCCATCCTTTGGATCTGCAGCTCTTTGCAGGTGGGTGCTCTGCTCTGAGCTCACAGTGAGATGGGAGCATCCTGGGTGAGGGGGGAGGTCAAAACTGTCTTTTTTTAGGTTTCACCCCTCTTCTTCACCTGGGTCACACTCAGCATCTCCTCCTGACTTACACTCAGATACCTCTGATAAGGCCCTGAGGTGGTGCTGGGATGGCTGATTTCTGCACCTAATCGCTCTCCCTTCTAAGACAGTTTTTCTTAATGCCTTGCCTGACACATTTCCATTTGTAGCTTCAGGCCCTAGCACTCCTTGTTTTACCATTTCCAGCTCATTTGAATAATCCCCCTTTCTCCTTTGATGGTATTTCCCTGGAGGTATTTATAGCATTATCACACTCCCCATTTAATCTCCTTTCTTACAGACTGTATAAAATTAAACTCCCCCATTGCCTCTCCCTTGCTTGCTGTGCTCTCTCAGCTTTGTGTGTTTGTGGCAGCTTGTTTTGAGCTATCTACAGTTTGGGGTGACCCATCTGATACCCCATGGGAAGCTGTGGCTGTGGGGAGCCCATCATGATGCAGCACTGCAGGGCTGTGCAGAGCTTGGGGGCCGCATGGTCCCTTGGAGGGTTTGCAAGGGACCCCATGTAGTTTTAAGGCATCTGTCAGCATTTCCCTAGGTCAGGAGAGCTTTGCTGGGAAGTCCAGTGTGGCCTCAGCAGTGTGTCTGTGGTGATTGGTGTGGACAGTGCTAAGATGACCCTGAAACGTGCCTGTTGTGCCAAGGACAGCAGCAGGCAACCGTGCACCCTGCCCAGCTGGATCTGCAGATTTGTGTGTGCAATGGGTCCTGCTTGTTTGGCCCATGAACCTGTAAAGAGCCACCAGCAGCAGGGCAGTGTGGAGATTCAGGATATCCTTTGGGATCTGGGGGATTTTCTGGGCATAAAGCCCCAGCATTGTGTGATGCTCTGAGCATGGGGGACACTGCATGGGCACCCCAGCACCCCCTGTGAAACCACACAAACCAAATCCAGCCAAATATTCTTTTTTTTTTTTTTTTTTGGAAAAAGGCTCAATCAGAGCACAAAATATTTCCAAGGTTGACTCTTTTTGGTCTCCTACTCCATCCCTTCCACCTGCTTGTTGCTGCCTCCTTCTCCCCTCCCTTCTTATCCCTGGTGCCAGAAGAGCTCAGCCCTCACAGTGAGCCAAGCTGTAGCCTTCATTCACTGTGGGTGGGGAGCAGAGGGTGTTGGGGCTGCACCAGTGGGAAGAATTATATTGATGCTCTTTTGCAGGGCCAACTACATCTCTGGAAAGGAAAGTCTTGCAGGAAATGTCTGTTTTTCTTTTTTCTTCTTTCTTTTTTTTTTTCCCCCTCCATCAGAAACCAAAATGTTCATTTTTTGGATTCTGGAAGAAAAGTAAAAAAAAAAAAAAAATCCAGTGAAAATGGAAAATAGTTGATATTTGTAGAAATTACCCCAAAGGAGGGAGACTTTCAGTGGTTTTCTTTACCTACAGTCTTCCAAGCCAAGCTAGCTGATTGCACAAAGCTGCTGGAACTACAGACCCTGGGTGAGAGATACGTGGCTCTACCTCTGCAATGTGCCAGCTAAAAGGTCTCATGTCTTCCTGGTCCTGCCATGACTGATGTTATATCCCCAGAGATGGACTGAAGCAGAGGGAACAGCGGAGACCAGGGCTTGGAGAACTTCCTTTGGAGTCTGGGGAAGCCATGGGAGCAGTGGGGATCAGGTAGGGACTGCTCAGTGGGAAATGCCTGCACCACAATGGATGTAACCAGGTTATTGGGGAGAGGGAAAACAAACCTTTGAAATGCTTGTATCTAATCAGTAACTTTGAAGAGATATCACCCTGGCAGCATGATACTGGTTGACAGGAGGCTTTGAAACCCAGGCTGGGGAATATGGGTAGATAAATACAGCTTTTCCTCTTGAATGTGAAAGAGCCCCCTCAAATACAAAATACCCCACTTCCTCACTTTTCTGGGAAAGGAATTGGGAATAGGAACCTGTGGACAGGGTCCAGGGTACATGTGCAAACCAAAGGTTACAGCTCATACAGAGGATGGAGCATTTGTGGCTCCCAGGGCTGAGTTTTGGGTGGGAGCTGCCTGGTTGTGTAGTAGATACCCCTGTTGCTGCAGTTGTATTGTTCCCTGTCCTGGTTTGGACTAAGGCAGAAGTAATTTTCCCAAGGAGACAGCACAGGTGAGCCCAGCTGGCCAAGGGTGCTTTCCATGAGGTCATGCTCCCCAAAAAAGGGGGCTGGGTGAGGAGGGTCTTAGTGTGGGTGGAGCATCTGGTCCATCCTCAGGCTGGTGAAGTGCTCTGTGTTATCTCTGTGTTATCCCTGTGTATTCTGTCCTGAGTCCTGTCATTTTTATTCCCCTGTGCTGTGTCAGCAAATTGTCCTTCCCCCAGCCTGTGAGGGCTTTGGTCCATTTTGCCTCCCCTAGGAGAGGTGAGTGAGCGGTGTGTGATGCTGAGCTGCAGTTAGGGCTAAACCACAACCCTCCCTGGAAACAGTTCCCACCATGCACAGCTCTACAGGGCTGCTACAGCACTGGTCTCTGCAGGACAGGAGGCTGAGCTTGCTGCTTCATGCTCTTTTCTGGCTCATAGCACCCTACACCTTGTGTCACCCAGTAAACTGGAATTAACGGGTGAAGTTCACAGTAGCATCATTGTTTGGCATGTGTGGGGTATTGAAGGCAGCCCTCCCTTTTTGCAGTTACCTCACTGGCAAGAAATCAAGGGAGGTTCAGAGCAAAAGGGAAAAGAAAAACCCACCCCAACAAAAAGCCCCCACAACCTCAAGTCTTATGTCAAGCTTTAAGTCATATGACAGAGCAGTAAATAATGGATCTGGTGACCTAGACCTGCAAATATTTACATTCCCTTGGCTTGGCTGATAGCAGGGGTTCCTCTTACCATGTCTCACCTAATTAGCAGAGGGCTACAAGAATCCAGCAGTGGGTTCTGGTTTCTTTTTCACCTCGTTTGTAATGCATGCTGCTTGTTCTCTCCCCCTGTAGATCGCACATGCGGACGTGTCAGCAGGAACATACAGGCAAGGTGTGTGGTTACACCCGGGGACTGGGAGGACTCAAATGCAGCAGCAGCTTGGAAGCTGAGAACACGTTCCTGCAGCCACCCAAGAAGGTGCTGGCCTTAAGCCCTGTTCAATGAGGACTGCAAAACCTGCCCAAGGGCTGCCAGAGGTACAACACTCACAGTGGACTCTGAGCTCCTTGATTTTAGAAGTCTTCCACTCCATGGTTGTGTCTGTGCTCCTAATAAAACCCTGTTCATCCCACTGCCTGGGGACAGTTCCTGGCCCATGCTCTGCTGTGATGCCCAGGTCAAAACCTGGGGTCAGCAACGTCATAAACAATCAAAATACAGATTATAACGTTGTGTCCTGACTTGGTTTAGTTTGCATGCACAGGGAGAACTTGCTGAGAGCAGGACTGTTCTGTGCAGATGGGGAAATGTGTGGTAGGGGGCAGGCAGAGCTTAGTTGATTAGGAAAAAATGCCAAAGAGTAAGAAAAGGTGGAACAGTAACTGGGTACAGCTGTGAAACTGCAGTGTGGTGAGAGGACAGGGTGGCCAACCTAGCTCCAGCTGCTGCTGGGATGAGTGGAGAGGAGCTGGAGCTCCGTGGGGTGATGGTATCTCCATTGGGGTGATGATATCTCCCTGCAGTTAGAGCAGAAATTGGGGAGGGGATGCGATGGCCTGAGGCTGCCTGACTGGGCAGTAGAGAAATAAAGGCAGAATTAGCTCCAGGTCAGGACACCCAGGCAATAGAAACTTCTCATCATCTTGAAAAATTCTATTTAAGTTCTTTTGATGGAACCCTGACTATATTCTTCAAACCCAGATGGCTCTGAAATAATGAAATCGTTAATATGACCAACAATGGCAGCTTGGGAGGAAAGGTTACATCTTCTTTACACCAATAGACAAGTAACAGGTAAGAGGAACTTCTTTGTGGTGTTTTCTTGGGGGTTTTTTACACTTCTCCATTGCACATCCTCACCCCTCTTTCACCTCTGGTTCTGCCCCAAGCAATGCCCCAGAAATTCTCAACATTTTAAAAGTTCCTTTAGGAAGAAAAAAACCCAACCATCTACTTTTTAACCCAAATGATGGGTTGGAAATGGGATGCTTAAGTACTTCACACTTAGGTAAATGTGTTTCCATTGTTCCATAGTTTTAGCTTTATAATTGGGAAGGCTTTAACTGGGCTCAGCAAGCTGCTGGGAGCAGCCCATTGCTTTCCATTGCACACAACTGGAAGTAGGAGGCTTTGTAATTGCTTTTGTTTTGTGGCCCAGCTGAGGTTTGTGGGCCATGAGCCATCTGCAGCTGGTACCTCTCCAGCCCACACACTGTGGGTGGTGTTCTGGTCAGGAGGCTGGTTGGTTCATGACATGCAGCCTATGGATACCCAGACCTGAGAGATCTCTTCCCCACCTGGTGCCTGCTCTTATATGAGGTATGAAGATTTGTCAGAGCATCTGTGTCTTCAGGGCAGGTTGGGAAACCACCTGAGTCAGAGCCTTAAAGTGGTATAATGCACTGTTAGGGCTGTTTCCTTGGTTAGGAAAGCCCTGAGCCCCAGTGTTAGTGGGGCTGCTGGTGGGCTACCTGGGAAGGTGTCAGGTCAGGAGCCTCTTTCAGTGCTGGCACCGTTGGAGGGGGGCATATTGCTGGACCTTTAGCATTTTTGAAGGTAGGCACTGGTAGCCCCACAGGGTTGTGGGATGTAGCATGGGGTGCTTTGGCTCCATGTGTTACAGTTAGGTTTGGGGATAGAGAGGGAGCCAGAGGGTGCCTAACAGAGGCTGGTTTTGGTGAAGGCTGTTAGTTGGAGCTTGCTGCTTTCCCTGACCTCTTGGTGTGTTTTTAGTGCTACCAAGGCTCTTTAAAAATGATGTTACTGTGTTGATTAGTCCTTTTAACCCAGCAGAGGTCCAGATCCAGCTTTGCTGACAGCCATGCTGGAGGAACTTCTTCTTTCATAGCCCCTCTAGCACCAAGTAATCAATCAAGATTGTCTCATTTCCATCTGAGGGTTGCCTTGCTTCCAGCAGCAATGCCTAAGGAGAAGCAGGGCACAGGGAGCATCCCTTGGTCCCTGTGCATGCACACTGTCCTTTCCCAGCCATAGGTATCCTGGGAAGAGCCAGATCTCTTTATCACACCCCTTCTGCTGCTGCTGGGCTGCTCTTGAGTCTGTTCCCCAGCAGCTATAGATTAAGCCTGGCTTGTTCTGCTGGAAACAAGTGGTGTGGGGCTGGTGGCAGGCTGGGAGCTGGCACAAACCCCAGGAAGGGAGGCAGGCTGGGGTACAGGGGCAAACACCTGCAGATGTGTGTGCTACCATGCATGAGGTGGGGTGTGCTGATAAGACCATGCCATGTGGCTCTGTGTGCCTTCACACATGGCTCTGCTTGTCTCAGTTCCAAAACTCCTCCTGGTTTTAGCTTTGGTCTTTTTCTCCAATCTCTTGCCAGAAATACTGAGTACAGGGAGAGATGTTTAGGTCAACAATGGACAGTTTTCATCTCTTGAAAACAAATCTACATTTTTATTTTTGGTTGGTGGGGTTTTGGGGATTTTTGGGGGTTTTTTGGTGACCTTCTGTTGGCCAGGTGCCTGCAAATGGGAGATAAAGCATTGCTCAGGGTTGGATGGGTATTGATTGGTGTGAGGGTGACCTCCAGACACAATCAGACTCTCCCCTCCCTGCTCTGCTGATCACCTTCAACATCTGCATGCCTTTGGCCAGGCAATGGGCAAAACCTGGGCACTGCATGCAAAGGTTATTCTTCCTCCAAGCTGTATGTACTGCTTAAAAAATGCTGTTTTCTTGATTTGCACAGGCATTTCAGCAGCATTCAGCACTGCAGAGCCCATTAGCTCTACTCAGCTGAGCAGCTTTTGCTTCTGGCTGGGGTATTCAGCTGGTTCTTCCCAGAGTTCAACTGGAACTTTAAATGAAAGAAAATCAGCCTGGGTTTGTGACATGCAGGTCCAGCTTGGAGGAGCTCTGCTGCACAGGGATGGCCTTATTTTACTTGCTCTTGGTCCTGATGTGCAATGATGCAAAACTCCTTTGAATTAAATTATTAAGCTGGTGAGAAGAACATCATGCTCAATTTGTTGGCGTTCCGCTAAAATGTCACATACATGATTTATATGGAGGAAGGGATAAAAAGAGGGGTACAATTATGAGATTGACCCTACATAAATTAGGGAGAGGAACTATATGCCACACACACCCCCCCTTTTCCCCCCACCCTCAAAGCTGAGTTGTTTTTGCTGAGGTGGATTGGGTTACCAGAACAACACTGCTGCGTGCAGAAATGCTGAGGGAAGGGGAAGTGGGGGCTGGATGCAAAGGGGCAGGCTGGCCTGGGGGGTGGCAGAAGGAGCTGTTGAACCAGCTTGGGAAGGAAAAAAAATAGGGTCTGTGTCTGTACAGTTACCAACCAGCAGCAGCAGCTCTCAGGAATGAGTACAAAGGGAAAATGGCCTCCATGCTGCATTGCCTGTGTTGGTGAAATGCTGCCTCTAAAATATGTGCACTGAAGTGTTTCACTGAAGGGAGGGAAAAGCCACTTCTTGCTCCTCTGCTCACTGTGAGTTACAAGCAGAACAACCGCTACCTGATGTAGGCTCTTGGTCGAAAGCTGTAATAAACCCATCCTCCTGCCTGTCTTCAGTAGCCTTTTCTCCCTGGGCTGCTTGATGCCAAAGAAAGAGGCAATGAGGAGGTGGCCAGGAACAGCTAAGGGCTTGTTGAGCCAACCAGAAGGCTGTAAAGGTGAAGTCGAGTGATGCAGTGAGCCTTGTCCCTGCGGGGAGGCTGTGAAGGTGCATGGTGAGGATGTGAGGGGATAGAGCAGGGACACCAAAGCACAAGACTGCTGTGCAGCTAGCCAGGACATGAGAGAAGGTTGAGCTGTTCTCCTTGCTATGTGTATCGTGATTCCTTTTGGTTTCCTCTCTGTAAGTCTCCACCAGTGTCTCTGCAGGCTGATGGGGAGCTTGTTCTGGCTCTCAGAGGTGAGTTTGACACTGACATTATGTGCAGCCAGAAAGAGATGCGTTTCCCCACGGGCAGCCCCAAGAACGTGCATTGAAACTGTGACCTATCAGGCCTTCAGCTACTGCCTGTTGGACCCCACACAGCCCTGTGAATGCCTCTTTATCTTCCTTTGCCATGCTCCCTGCTTGTCTAGGCTGGGGGCCTTGCATCATTCTTACAACACTTCTCAGCCTGACCTGTAATGCCCTCGGTTGTACAAACAGTCACATGAGTGAATGTTATTCATGTCTCATACAGAGCTTGTACTATGTCTTGGGCAGTGCATTACAAACTTTTTAAAAGAAAAGCAACTGAATAAAGTCCAGTCAGCTTTACTCAAGGGCCAGCATCCTCACTTCTGTGCTGCAGCCAAGGAGGCTCCGATGGGGCTGTAATTTGTCGCTCACAATAGCTCTCTGTGGCAGATAGGGGTGGGGAAAGCTTCCCTTCATAGGGCAGCGACTGCAGTGTTACAGCCACAGCGAGCTGGAGCCATGGGCAAGTGCAGCTAGGGAGGCTGCAGCAGCCAGAGGGTGGCTGATATGGTTGTGAGGATAACAGCTCTTTCCCAGGCAGACATGGTCAGGGCTCAGAGTTCTTCAGGTTTTGTATCCAAATGTCAAGTGCCAGCGACCCAAAACTATGGGACCATCCCAACAGCCCAGCCCAGCCAAAACTCCCCCTGTGCCTCCCATGATAAAAAATCCCCAAGCACAGCCCTCATCTCCATTAAAATCTCAATTGCCATTGAAACTCTTCTTCCCAAATTTGCAAGGCTGGGTTTATGTCTTTTAATATTGAGCAAATTAAGCTTGATGCTAAGGCATAGTGGCTTGGTGAGAAATGGTGTGTGGAAAGGTGTTTTATGGGGCCATCACAGGGCTCTTTATCTGGTGCCACTTGCAAGCTGCCAATTCATTCCTTATTTATTTTCAGAATTAATTTTTATTGATTCCTTTCCCTTCAGTTCTCCCAGCCACAGAGAGTGAGGGAAGAACAATCAAAAGCAGGTGCAGGAGGACAGGACATCGGCTATGCTCCTGCTGTATGAACCATCACCTAGACTGGGATGCTGGTCTCCAAGAATGAGGCTTGACTGAGTGAGGGAGAGGAAGGAGCTTGGATGTGGGGTGGGAACAGGCCCCATTAGTCCTTGTCAGCAGATGGTAACCGTGTAGCCCCACAGCTGCCTCCAGCCTGGCCTGGTGCATAGTCCTGCTTTAATGCAGGGTTTAGAGTGGAATTAAAATTGTCAATTTAGAGAAGAGAAAAATGGTATTTTAAAGAAGGAACAAAAAAAGAGCAGGCTGGGGACACCCTGGGGCCAGGCAGGGCAGTGTGGAGGCTCCCAGCCAGGTCAGCCAGTGGTTTTGGGGCCTGGTGCAGCCCCCAGCACTTTGACTCCCTGGGTCTGGCCTGGCCCATCCTGGCCCTGGCCTCCCCCTCAGCACAGGTGGCCTGAAGCTGAGGTGTGCAGGGGTTCAGGGCACCCCTGAGAGGTCTTGGGGATGAGGGGACACAGGATGCCCAGAAAAGGGTCAGTGGTGCAGGGGTTTGGGGCTGGGGCACTGTGCAGAAGTTGGAGCCAGACAGGGCGTCAGTGCTGTGAGACCTTGGGGATGTGCAGGACCTGGGGAACCTCAGTACCCCCACGGGGGACCCCATTGCTATGGGATGGTGTGAAGGCCCCAGTGGAGTTCAGCTATTATGGAGCAGTGGAGTAGCCTGCAAGGTGACCCTCCATACTGGGAGACAAGGGACAGCACAGGCCAGCTGGTGCAGCAGCCAAGCTGCTCGGTGGCTGTGTTCCCTCACACTCTCCCAGGAAGCCCACAGCAGGGTTGCTGCCATCTCTGCAGGGAGTTGGGAGGATTGGGTGGGTGGGTGCCTGTGACCATGGATGCCACCTCCTCCCTGTGCAGTGCCACCAGCTCTGCAGAAGTGATGGGAGGGCAGGGAGGAATTGATGCAATTAACCTCAGATGCCCAGACTAATCAGCTGGCACAGTATCCAAATGCAGCTCCTGCCAGCCTAGTGAGCAGAAGTTGGGGGGGAAAGGGGGCACTTAAGAGTACTGAGTGCTCCCTTCCCTCCCCATGGGCTAGCACTTGCTAGAGGGACTGAGTGCTTTCATTTTGCTAAACCACTTTGACATGGAAACCAAATTGCATGTCTCCCTTTCCCCCTCACCCCCCATCTCCCCTGAGCCCTCCTGGTTTTAATTAGTTCCATCTGATGTTCAGAGGCTTCCCAGAAATAAATATGCTTTTAAACAAGTTGAAAAACATGGTGGTGGCAGAGCACAGAGGGCTGTCTCACCAATGCACAGGCAGACAAGGGATGCATGGGGAGCACGGTGCAACCAGGCTGTTTCCTGCTTTGGTCATGGAGACAGCCTTGTTGTGCACATTCTCCATGCCCATCAGCTGAAGTTTGCAGCCTTTGAGCAGTGGGTAAAGGATCCTGGAGAAAGATGCATCAGTGTGATGCTGTGCTTGTTGAACGGGCTTCTGCATTCTTCCTTCTGCTCCTCCACTCACTTGTGCTTTGCTTTATCTTTTCTGTCTGTAGTTCAGCCTCACAGCACTGAAGTGGTAACAGAAAAGACATTATCTCATAGGCATCTCATCTCATTACTTATAGACACTTCACCTTGCTGTATACAAAGGACTGTGGAGAAAGACTGCATCACCCCTCTTGGAGTGTGGAATAACTTTAAAATAAAATCCTAACCCAGTGCAGACACTGGGTAACCAGAAAAAGAGGCTGCAGTCTCACAGGGTGGTGCTAGCTAGAGTCCTTTGGGGCAACAGGGACAGAATCCCCTTCAAGGCTTGCACTGCATCCCTCCCTCCGTTCCTGTACCACATCCAGTCCTCATGACAGGCTGCATCCTATTGAAACACCTTGAAAACAGTTAAAAGAGCCAGACATGGAGAGGTAGGTCTTACTCTGCCAAAATGAAATGTGTGCACTTCCTGTCTGCCTCCCCTCCATGGGGCACCCCAGGACTACCTTCTTCAAGGGGCCCCGATGTTACAGTAAAGCTCCCACTGCTCTGCAGCTGGGGTAGTGATTCCCTGGGAAGGCTGTTGCCTGTCTGGGTGATGTAGGGCTTGGGCATCACTTTAGTGCTGGTTTCTCCTGTTGTCATATGCCCTGGGTCTGTCCAGCTCACGTTTGGTGACACTGTCACCCTCTGGCTCTATCACAGTCAGCAGGTACCAGTGTTGTGTCCAGGCTGTGGGGCATCTCACTCTGACTGATGTTAACGTACTCTAGGAGTTACTCTGGTTGCTCCATATGTGTGTAATACTATAAACTACATGTGCCTGCCTAGGGCCTAACTTTGTGCCTGTGTTTTGCAATTTCCTACATTTTTATAGATATTGGTAGACATGTTAGGCTGAGAGAGGCCCTCAGACATCCATCCACTCAGTAAGACCCTCCCTCTCCCACCTGGGGGCAGGATCACATATAACCAGACAGCCTCAGCTTTGGGGAGAATTCAGCCCAAACCCCTGACTTGCAGCAGACAGCACCTCTGAATTTGGGCTATCCTACAAAGAGTGCAATATTGGAGGATCTGCCTTCTCTTGTCCCCTGGGACCATCCCTAACTGAGATGCCAACCAGGCAAGAAGGGGTTAAGGGGCTGCTGCACCGGCACAGGGCTCTGCACTATTTAAAGGAAGGGGCTGGAGCAGTTCTTCTTCCTGCCTCCCCATGGTGGGGAAGGTTGGGAGGTTTCTGAGGCTGTGTGGGTCTGGAGGTAGCTCTCTCTTTGACCAGACCAAGTCTGCCTGTGGCTTTTTCCATGCTGAAGTTCCAACAAGATGCTGATAAAAGAGCTACAGAGTCTGTGGTCCAGGTACTGCTGTCTCCCTCTTCTCCCTTCCTGAAAGATGAAGTTTGCAAAGAGCCTGGTTTTCTTGGTTGGTTTTACTGTCTCAGGGAGGCTGGTTGCATATAAACACAGAGCCTGTGCTGCTTGGGGTAAATACACTTACTTAAGCTACCTGCAAATTGCCTATTTTCCTTGAGGACCCAGGGAAACTGTCAGTGCAGGTGGTGAGTTTGGGCACAGATCTGGGTGAAAGGAACTGTGAGAGCTTTGGTGGGTTTTGGCCCAGCACACAGACCTGAGTGGGGTAGTTGTTCCTGGTGAAAAGGGGTAAATCTCCTTTGGAGACTGTGCAGTAACCCCACCTAGGCCTGCAGCAAATTGGCTCTTTCAGGTCTTGCTGTCTGCCTTCCAGCTTTACACCTGTATGTGTTTTGTTTTACTTTTCCTGGTGAAAACCTCTGTCAGTTCAGAGCATTTGTCAGGGTAGAAAATCTTGCATTTTGTTCTCAACAAGAGCTTGCCAAGCACAAAACCCCTCAAATGCCAGAAGGCTGCTGGAGACCCACTCAATTACAGCACATCTCCTGAAGTGATTTCCTCCTCCAAAGAACTCTTCTGCTATCAAGTATGAATGTGTGATGTCACATTAGTGAGAGCTTTGCAGCTGTGATTCCAGCTGCTCTTTCCTGGCCAGTGTCCTGCCTGTGAATGATTAAAAATATATATGAAGTGATGAGCAGATTTGATCACTGGGTCCGTGTTGTGTCCATGGGCAACAGACTGCAAGGAGGAGAGGAGGCTTTAAGGGAAGTATTTTAGAGCATGTTTCAATGCTCTAAAATGTATAATCTATGGAGAAGATGAAAGTGGAGTTACATTCACACACTGTTGCAAAATCTGATGTATCACTTTATTATGCTAAAAAGAATCCAAAAGCTTCAATTTTTACAACCAGAAATTCTCATTTTGCTTCCAGATCTGGTTCAAGACCTGAATTTGCTTTCTGAAGCCCTGGATGATCTGGGAGTCAAGGTAGGCTTGTGAAAGGGTTTGGGGGGCACCATAGGTTTGCTCTGAATGAGTGCTGGTACCGACAACTTGCAAATTATTGCTCAGTGCAATCATGGTTAATTAAAGGCAGCCTGTGCTGGTACTGAAAATGCAGCCACCTAATGAGGAAATAGGAAACACCACTCTCTTCCAGCTGGTTGATGATTGTGCTTGTTTCTGTTTTGCACTTTATTAACCCTTACTCAGTGCATCCCAAGCTTGATCATAAAGAGCAGTGTTTCTTGCCATTTGGTCTTGGATTTCTGTTTTGGACTTGGAAGTTGACAGTATAGTCTGGATGTTACCCAGTCATACTGGTTTGCATGTCTTTGAGCTGTCCTGGGATGCAGGTTCTCCCCATTTGCCTGTCTTGCTCTTTGATATGTGGCTGAAGAGGAAGAATGATGCCCAAGTGTACAGGATGGTGTGAGCTGAATGAGAGGAAGAACTTGCAGGAGCACCCAGTGGAAAACTGCATTTACAATCCTCAAATTTGGTTGCTCCTTCTAGATAGGCTTGGGTGTTTCAGGCTCCCAAAGGGCTTCTTGCAGTTATGGAGGTCCCTTTTCTCACAGGTGATGGGCATTGCAATACTCAAGGGTTTGAAGTCTTCTCTCTTTTGCAGTAGCCATTCAGCCAGGTTGGACAGACTCTGTAATATGCCATTGATATAACTCTCCTTTTAAACATATATATTTATATATCTGTGTCTAGTAATCAGTTAAAACAAAAGGTTGGAAGTTCTGGAAAGTTGGTGTAACTCTTGGTGTTGCTTAGGACAGGTTAAAGTCAGGTGGAACTGGGTAGGCCAATGCTTTGAAGTGGCTGTGTTGGGGATTAAGGTGTAAGAGGATCCTAAGGCCCCACAGTGCTTAGCTGAAGGCTGAAAACTCATCCTGTGCCAGTGAGATGTGCTGGGTAACTTTGGTGAGATAAGAGCTGAGACATGGGGAACTTTGAAGTGTTGCTTCCTCTGCAGAAGACTAGCTGAGTGAGTTGTGTCTTCAGGTGCCACATGTGCTTTGTGCTGTGTGGCTGGTCCTGGAGACTGGTGCCTCCAGGCTCTGTGTCAGTTGTTCATCATTTTCTGTGCCATTGTCTGAGTTCTGCCTCCTCGTGGTGCTGCAGTGGATGCTTCTGCCCTCAGCAGTGGATGAGGCACTGACACATCGGTCTTGGTAAATGTATTAATGATGAACATGTCACAGGGTTTTAGTTCAGTTCTTTGGACAGTGTTCTTGCATGGGCCCAGTTCTGCTAAGTGCACAGCATCCAAGGGGATACCGAATGCCCCTGTTCCCCTTTAGCTTCCACAGATCTTAGTGTCTCACCAGGACCAAGCCCAACATGATTTGTCCCAGCTATTGAAAATGAAATGCTTGTAAAGCTCTGCAGCTCTCAGCACTTCTCTTGCATGTGCTGTGGTCTGGTCAGCCCCAGTTGCTGAGTGAGTGTGTCAGTTCCAGACAGATGGTCCCCTTGGACTTCTCCCTGACCTGCTGGTCCTACCCTTGTGTCTGTTTCTACCCTCCTGGCCCTTTAAGTTCTCTCAGCCTGGGTTTTTTCCATCTTTGTTTCTCCTTTTCTTTGTCACCTCTCACTAAGCAGATTCTCTTTTCCTGCTATTCATGCTAACCAGCCTTGGTACAATATATCCTCCAAAATAGCTTGAAGCTATCTGAGAAGGAAATTTGATCAGAAAGATGAGAAATTTTTGGTTAAAGATGACTTGATGGCATTGTGGGGTTTCAGGTATCAGTTCTTGAATGGAAAGTTCTCTCTGCTGTTGCAGTTCAGTCAGATTGCTTTATTTGAACTTTTGAGTTCAGCTGCTTTGATTATAGTAAAAATGTTGGCAAGATAATGCTGAGTCTTCAGAGTAGAGCAGAGCCAAATTTAGAAATCTGTTTCTCTGAGGATGAGACTGGTTTTTCAGTCAGCTGCAGGATCTATCCAAGCTCTTGCCTAACGTTGTTTTCATACCCTAGCAAATGAAGACTCTATCTTATGGAAGTTTGCAAAATCACAACATTGTTATAATTAACTTAAGGTGAGACCTTGGACTTAAAATCTAGGAAAATTAACTAACAAGAAGACTTGCATTCTCTGAACAGCACTGCCAGTTCCCTGCATTTTTGCAGTCATGCTTTTTCTCAAGAAGTCCTTTCTCCTTGGAGAAGGCATACTATCTTCATTAGGGAAGCTGGAGTTACCTCTTTGGAAAACATTCTCTAATAGACTTTCCTAGCATGCTGGGTTTACTTTCAGATTCCTTTCAGTTGCAATAATATTTTCACAGTTGCTTCTGACAATTGTGGGCAAATATTTGTAGATCTGTATGCTCTCTGTAGTGGATGTTGTCTCTAATGCTAAACAAAGCTCTTAAGACTCTGAGCTCTGGGTTTTCATCATATCTCATATAGCTCTAATTTAAGAGCAAAACCCTGTGAATATATACTTACAAAATTGATGTTCTATCCCTTAATAAATAAAACTGTGATTTCTGTGCTAGAGTATCCTGAGTAGCACTGTGCTCTGGGTTCCCCATGTGTAGCCTTGTACAGGGCAGCACTTCAGTACGTGCTTAACTTCAAGCACAGGAGTAGTTGCACCGTGCTCAATGCATCTACTACATGTTTGAAGTAGAGCACTTGCTTAACTGCTTTGTGTGGTTGGAACATAAAAGATTACCATAAATCAGAAATGACTACATTCCACCTTTCAGCCCTGCAGAAATCTGTTTTAAGTCCTCTAGTGTATGCATTTTGCTCCATCATCTGACCCAGTGAGCTGTCCTGGAGGAGCCCTGCAGAGAGTGTCTCATAATCATCCTCAACAGAGCACAGGGAGGCTGAAGAGCTTCAAATTTAATTTAGTCATCTCTTACATTGCTTCTGCATGCAGTTGCATGTGTTAGGAAAGAAAGGAGCTTGTCTGCAAAGCCCTTCTCTGGGAAAAAGTGTCTTCTCCTGGCTCAAAGCATTGCTGCATTATACTGTTCTAACAGTATTTATAAAAACATCTTTCACATATCCCTGCACGTTGCACTGGGAGATGTGAAATCCTTTTCCTTTTCCTTTCATGAAAAGAAATGGTGTGGGGGGAGTGGGAGGTAACTGGTTTGCTTTGCAGCTCAGCTGGTAGACTGCCTGGAAAGGAGCCAAGGGGCCTGGGTTCAGTCCTCTGATAAGTCATCAATTTCTTTCTCACCAAAAACATCTGGTTTTGGATGCTGAGTTATGAGCTAATATTAAATACAAAAGTTTATAGCATCACATATATAATATTGTTGATTAGAAGCATCAAGTAAAGTAATTGACCAGAGGGGACTTGGTGTGAGCAGCTGGTAGAGCATCTGGATGGGAGCCAAGGGGCCTGGGTTTAATTCTCAGGTCATCTATTTCTTTCTCACCAGAAACATCTGGATTTGGATGCTGCAGAGCTACAGACTATGGGCTCATGCAAATGTTTCTGGGATCACACGTTTTCAGGGTAATGTAATTCCAGGAACACTTCCATTAAGTATTTACACCCAGAGAACGCTGTAAGAGTGACAAGGGAAAGGTGTGTTCCTGGATTGTGCTAAAATCCAAGTTTGGAGTTGTGATTTTGAACCAGCTTCTGTAGGGACCCCTGTTTTGGGGAGCCCGAAGGTTCCTCAGGTTGATGCTACGGACGTGGCGCTGCCCTGAAGCGCCGCGAGTTGAGATGATGCACTTTGCCTGGGTCACCGGTGGCTGTGGCTGCCGGGGTGCAGTGCAGGGGACGTGTCCCAGCCCGGGGACATGTGGCTGCTCCAGACACGAGCAGTGTGGGCACTAGGTGTCAGGAGAGGCTCACGTTGAGCCGCCCGAAACCCGGTGCCTGTTCCATGGCTCCGCGATGTCACCAGCCGCAGGGGCTGCCCCGGGGCGCGGGGACCTGCGGTGTGAGGACCTGCTGGCAGGAGCTGCGTTTCGCTGCTGTCTGAAGATGCTTCGCTACGGGCTGTGATGGTGGGTGTGCAAAAGGCAAGCTCAGGCTCAGCGCAGGCTGTTGCTGCACTCTGCTTGTCCTCAGCTTCTCCTGGAGATGGCTCTGTGGCAGCAGGAGGGGGTGAGGACCTGTGGTCACGCTGCGGAAAGAGAGGGTAAAGCCTTCCAAAGGGAAAGGAGGCCAGTTCCCCAAAATCGCCTTTCACCCATACTGCAAAGTCAGAGAATGCTTTGGGTTGGAAGGGACCTTAAAGATCACCTAGTTCCAACCCCCCTTCCTTAGATTAGGTTGCCCAAAGCCTCATCCAACCCTGCCTTAAACACTTCCAGGGATTGGGCATCACAGTGCAAATAACTCCTGCCTGGATTACCTTGACCTACCTATAACTGCTGGCAAGCAGTGGTGGTGGTGGGGTGGGGAGGTGAGTGTGTTGGGTCTCACCTGTGGCAAGCTTGGTCCCCTCTGTTAACTGCAGTACAGTGCCAACAATCACGAGCTGAAGATCTGGCCTCTGTGAATTTAATCAAGGAGTTATGAATAGCTTAGCATTGAGTGTGATTTGCAGGTGATCAACCACCGTGGTGGTATGGCACACAGCTCAGGGAAACTCGAGTTTTGCACCGTTCTGCTGCCGACCTCCACAGGTACTTTTTGGTGGCTCTATGCCTGTGTAACAAGCCAAGGTCTCTCTTGAGCCAGTGGAGAGATGGCTCTGGACTGATCTGCTCACTGAAGGAGCTGTGGTTTTGAACCTCTGGTGCTCTCACACACTGGAGTTCACATCATCTCTTACTTAGCTACCCTTATTTAGCTATTGAGCAGTGTTAATGTGAGAAGGCACTGAGGAGTGAGCCATGCTCCAGTCCTTTGGCATTTTTATGTTTAATTTATTAGGAGGAGGTACAGCCATCTCTCAGTTATTCTGCCAAAATTCTTGGAAGGGTCCCATCTCTGTTTTGGTTAAAGAAATAAGTGGCCAAATGGAAATAAAATATTAGTCTACCCAAGTTTACCAGCTGAAACAGTTTAGAACATCATTACTAGGCTAATTCTGCTATTCCTGCCCCTTCCCCTGAATAAAAATACCATTTTAAAAAAAGAATCAGAACGGGGCATTTCCAGAGGAATATTACATTTCATAAGGATGGATTTTAACAGCCAATCTCAACCAAACAATGCACTGTATGGTGCCAGAAATAATAAATCAGTGCAGCCCTCAGGACTGAAATAGAGAATTCCCTCTCCCCTTGTACCTCCTTGGAACTTTAATCTGAAATATGCCATGAATCAAAGGATAACTTATTGGTACACAGGAATTCCCATGCTTGGTCAAATCTGATTTCCACAGAGTCCAGCACTTTGCTGCTAGCAGTGGCCAAAACCAGATGCTGTAGAGGAAAAACCAGAAAGTTGTTAGTGGAGGAATGTTTGCACTAACATGTCTGCAGAGAACACTTAATTTTGGTAACTTTCATCATTTAGGAAGGACTTCAATGCACCTGATCTTAGCCATGTAGAAATTGCTGCCTAGTCCTGCAGACTTCTTGGTGGGGAGAGACAGAGGAGCCTCCAGAAGGCAGTTCACCCTGTTAGAAGATATATGAAGGCTTGTTATTGATTTGATCAGAGAAAGCCTGAATCACAGAGCGTTAGGAGTTGGAAGGGACCTTGAAAGATCATCCAGACCAACACCCCTGCCAGAGCACGATCACTCAGACTAAATCACACAGGAACACATCCAGGTGGGTTTGAATGTCTCCAGAGAAGGAGACTCCACAACCCCTCTGGGCAGCCTGTCTCAGGGCTCTGTTACTCTCACTGTGAAAAAGTTTCTCCTTATATTCCCATGGAGCTTCCTCTGCTCCAGCTTGCACCCGCTGCCCCTTGTCCTGTTGCTGCCATCCCTGAGCAGAGCCTGGCTCCATCCTCCTGACTCTCACCCTTTACATATTTATAGACATTAATAAGGTCACCCCTCAGTCTCCTCCAGGCTAAAGAGGCCCAGCTCCCTCAGCCTCTCCTCATAAGGAAGGTGTTCCACTCTCTCCATCATCTTGGTGGCCCTGTGCTCTTTCAAGTAGTTCTATGTCCTTCTTGAACTGAGGGGCCCAGAACTGGACACAACATTCCAGGTGTCGTATCACCAGGGCAGAGTAGAGGGGGAAAAGGACCTCTCTTGACCTACTAACTAACCACACCTAGTTAATATCCTCTAAAGAAAAGCACCTAAGCTAAAGCATGAGGAATCCTAGTAACCTTTTTCTGCCCAGGAGGATGGACACTTTTGTCATAGCTAAGAACTCTGAGGGATGCTTTGAGGGACACACTCACCTCCATATAATTTGATCTTGCTGTGATTGCTTTAGGATCTGGAGGGGAAATGATCCAGTGGCTATTGCCCAGGACTGTTGCTCTGTTTCTTAAGCAACACCTGTCATCTACAAGTTGGGGCAAAACTGCATCAAGCAGTTGGGAACTTGCCTCCCATTTATTGCAAGGAGACAGTGAAAACAGTTGTAAACAACACAGTTCCTTCTCATGAAAGTTTTGAAGGGAGGGAAGTGTCCTTTTTGTGCCTGGTCCATCTGCCCTGCTCATGACAGGATCTTCTAAGGGCTTTTTCCTTGGTATTTTATTTGTTAATGTTTGATCTAACCCTGGCTGTGCTGCTGGAGTTTAGCAGTGGGAACAGCTGGTGAATTTGAGCTGCTCTGGTAGATGTGTCACACCTCCATTCCTCTACAAGTCCCGTTTCCATATGCCAAAGTTCAGATAGGATGTGGGATTCACCTCTTCAATGCATCATCCTGTGTATTGCTTTTAAGCTGCTTCCTAACTGTAGGAATTTAAAATGGAAGAATCCTGATTTTTGTGGTCTCTCTTCATGTGATGATCTCACCAGCACTGGAGTCATGCACTCTGTTAGTTGGGACTTGTTTCTGAATCTGCCTCTTCTCCCTTTCTTCTCTGGCTGGAAGGGGTATTGTACCAGGGCAGGCTATACACACAGTGCATCTTAGGACTTAGTGCTGCTCACACTTGGATTTTGCAGTGTTCACCTTCAGTTTGCTTCTTTTGACCACTGGGCAGTGTTTCTTCTTTCCTCCCCAGCCCGAGGTGCCCACAATGGCTGCAGTTTTCCTGATGTAATTTGTTCAGGACCCATTTTTCAGGGCGAAATTTGCTCTTTATGAAGGAGGGAGGCTGTTATTTTCTCCTGACTCCCCTTCCTGCATAATTACCTAGCTCTGATGTGCTCTAGGCTATGTAAGATCTCAATATTATCATTATTAATAGCACTCCCTCATCCCAAGCATGTATATTTCCAGCCTATGAAAGCAAGGCCAACCACAGAGTCAACAGGAGGACTCTATTATATGCATCCTTAAGTGTTTGCAGGCACTGGAGCTTAGATTTTCACAAGCAATTAGTGATGTTGCATGCCTCAGCTTTGATGCCTCATCCAACACATTTTTGATGGGGCTGTTTAGTGCAGAGCACTGAGCTCTGGCCCTCTGAGTGCTGGGCCCCGTTCAGGTGTCTGCCTGGGCAGTTGGGACTGGAGGAATTTGCTGGTCAGTCAGCTCTTGGATTAAGAGCTCAGGCAGGGAGCTTGTCAGATGGTGTCTCTCTCAATGCCTGGGATGGATTGAATGCTAAACAAGTTATTATACACACTCTTCCCCCTCCCTTTTATACACATCCTCGGTTCTTTTCCATATCTCCATCAATGCAGATCTCTTATTTGATCACATGTGCTTTTGTGGGATGTCATTTAGCATACATTATGGTGTGATAACCTATTTCTGTCCCCTCTAGACAATAGATTATGTCTGCTGATATTTATCCCTATTTGAAAAATAAAATGAATATTTTAAAAGCTGTGATGTGGAAATAAAGTACTGGGTCTCTTCAGTTACAGTATAAAAGCACCAGCTAATCTATCCTTGCAAAATGCTGCTGGCTGGTTGGCCTGGAGACAATAAGTGTTTGTAGAAATGAATAAAATACCTTTTCTTTCAGTGTATACCCTGCAGGTCTGTCTTAACAGAGGAAATGCCACAATAGCATTGGCATGCTTGTCTAAGCTCATGCTCAGGGCTGGGTTCCTGAACTCTTTTGGGGTAGGCACACTCTTGTTCATTTACTATGAGTTTGATATTTAATTATTTTAAGGGAAGAAATCCTGGGTTATCCTTAGAATTGGCGAAGGATTAAATTGCTTTTGAAGAGAGGAGCATTGGCTGTTTGCTGGGAAAGGCAATAGAACAGTGAGACCTTGAGTCGTGTTTTGATCAAGAGCCAGTTTCAGGTGCTGGTGAATGGGAGTTGAAAATAGGACTTGTACAGCTGATCGTGCAGTCTGTGCAGCCTAAATAAAGCCCAGGATCATGCAAATATTTCAGTGGGAGTTGGAAACCTGAGGTGGATCTGAGCCCAGTGCTGCGGTGAGGAGCTGGGGGTTGTCTTGTAACCCAAATGGAGGGAACTTTGTTGAGGGATTGTACTAGAAATATAACGAGCTTTGTTTGATTCTGGATTAATTTTAGCTGGTAGTTAAAGTGTGAGGCATTTTGGCAATGATGAATCCTTTTTTCCAGTCCTTTTCCTTAGAGAAAATTGCAACAAAAAGTGAATTCTCTGGAAGACTTAAGGGCCTGTGGTTCAGATGCAACTTCCCCATCAGTGCCCAACAGATGTGTTGTAAAGTGCTCCTGAACTCTGTGGAAGTGCTGCTGTTTTGAACTCCTGCAAACAGGCAACAGATTCACGTGGGAAATGAAACGAGTGTAATTTTGGGGAGAGATAGTGAATGTGGCTGCTAAATGAGCACCACAAAAATAAAACACAACCAACAAGGGCTGTTTGCTGGAGCAGCTGGGGAGGGGCATAAATGGCAACTGTAGGATATCATGACTTGCAAATTGGCTTCTCTGATCGCTTAACAACTTGTCTTCGCATTAGAAAAGCCTTGCCATTTAGTGGGAGCCTGTAGGGATGGATGCCTTTGGGGTCTAGAGTACCTGGGGGTGGGGAAAAGCCTTGTGGAGAGGGGATTTGAAGGGCTGGTGGAGGAATAGCATGGACAAAGGAGGTGTAATGGGACTGTAAGTGGGGAAGAGCTAGAGAAGGTTGGAAGGCATTCTGGGGGGGAGAGGAAAGGGGGGTGGGGCTATGATATGGTGTTCAGGGGTATGGCTGTTAGTATGTGGCTATGGCTCCAGGTCATGGTGGCTGTTAGGGCCCCATCTAGCATATGCATAAATCCAAGCATGTCCTTTACTGCTGCTTGCTGTGGAAGGAAGCCAAATGATTCCCACTGCATGAACTTCCAGGAGTTTCATGGCATTGCTCTCATACTGCAGGAGGCACAGGCTGTCTCCAAGTTTGTATAACCCCAGCCTCTGCTCTGTTTTGAACCTTGCCTTCATCTATAATACCCAATTAGGGTTTTGAAGTGTGTGTGTGTGCGTAAAACCAAACAACCTTTCAGGCTGTTGAAAAATAGCTTTTTACTTGGATGGAAATGACTGCTTTCAAATACATTTTCATTTGTAATGCCCATTAAATAAAAAATCAGGTTGTATCCGAACTATCTAAACGATACTGAAGTGACTGTTCACCTGTCATGTAACCCTAAACTGGGCTTTAATCCTCTTAATATTTTCATTATTTTAAAAACACACTAAATAAGAACTTCTAGGGAAAAGTGAAATTGTTTAACTTGTAACATATTGCCATGAAAACAGTTTTGAGGGCAGTTTGGATTTTGCTTTTGGCTGCTTTTAGTCCAACCCTGTTTCAGGCTGCCCAGAGAGGGGGTGGATGCCCCGTCCTTGGAGGTGTTCAAGAACAGGTTGGATGGGGCGCTGGGCAACCTTGTGTAGCTCCAGGCCGGGGGGTTGGGGCCCTGCCTGTGGCAGGGGGGTTGGAGCTCTGTGATCCTTGGGGTCCCTTCCAACCCAGACCAGTCTATGATTCTACTTGGAAGGACAAGTCAACATTTGAGTTAGTGCTCCACAGCTGGTCCTGTTTCTACTCCTGAAGCTTCATTCATCATCTCTTTCTTACTCTACTAGATAACTGCCAACAAAGCCACAAAATTCTGTGGGTTTCAAGGCAGTTACCCCTGACTTGGGTCAGTGCCTGGAAGAGCAGCGATGTGTCCGCCGAGCACAGGTAGCTTCCTGCAAACACAGAAATGATTGCCTAGCCTATGAGACACGGGCTCCTTTTCCTCCTACATCCCAGCAGACGCGTTCCCTTCCTCGCTGGGAATACCCGCTGGACCATCTGGTTTCTGTTTGCTTTGCTCCTGCCGACAAGGAGAACACTTGGGAAGGGCTGGGGAGGGGAAGGGTCTTGCGGGAGTCCCGTTCCTCACGTCAGCTCAGCCAAATCAGCAACGCGCCGGGGGCCCTGCAGGCGCTTCCCCCTGACCTTGCGTGGCCTCTATTAGCAGAAGCAACCTGGCACCCAGAGCGTGGAGGGCTGCGGCATGTGCTGGCCCAACATCTGTCGCTAGCATGGGCTGTGTCATAACAAGGGGTGCTTTAATCACGTAATGAAAGCCACATTCCTGTAATTGTATAATATATGGACACAGCTTTGTAACATCACTTGTCTGAATGTGATACAAATTGGATGCAGAAGCTTAGCCTCTTTGGCAACAGCTTATTTGAGGATTATTATTTTTATTTATAATAGAATTTCAGTTGACTCCCTCATTTGAAGCCTTTGTATTTACCTTGATATTGCACTGGGATTAACCCCTTAAAGCTCTGCTTACCTCGACCCTGCCTGTTATCCAGGAGATTGGATGGCTAATGGGTAGGTTAAGTTCAATATATTCCCATCTGGGTGGATAATAAAAGTATTCCCAACTTGAGCTGTTATAAACGGCACAAACCCTTGTTCTTCAGAACATGAAGTAACCACTGGTTGACTGGGATTAGCAAGGAGTAGAGTAAAGGCATTCCAGAAATAAATGCTGATGGCCAGAAAGTACAAAATGGAGAGCTGGTCCATCTGGGACCTGGGAGACCGCAGCAGATGGGCAGCAGACCTACTGTGGACTTGTTCTGCTGGGAGCAGAGCCACTGCTGCTCTCTGCTCACTGGCAGGGCATAGACATAAAAACCTCATCCAAAGTAACAGCAGCTTTCCACTTAGTACTGACATGGAGTAAAATAGGATAGCAATATCTTCATCTAGCAGCTGATGCTCAGCCTCTTGTGTTCCAACGTTGAATTGCTTTGATGCTCCTTTTTAGGATGAAGGGTTTGATTTCTGACAGATTCTTTCTTTGCCTTCTGTGAACTCACTTTTCTTGCTGGCGTCCTCAATTCAAGTGGGACAGTACAAACCAGGTCATGGGAGCTGGGTCTGCTGAGGCATTTTACAAGCTGCAGAGAACTTGAATTATAAAAAAAGAAAAAATCATTTTAGCAGGGAAGTGGAGGAAGGAAGACACTTGATTGCAACAAGAATCAATTTCCTCTACTAGCATCCCTGGCCATTTTTTCTCTCCCCTGATGATTGCAGGTCCTGTGTTTCTAGTTTAATTGGGGATTTTCCCACCCAGTGCTGAAGCAGACTGAAAACTATGCAGCCTTGTTCTGCCCCTCACATAATCCCCACTGGGCTTTTCCAAGGTGCTTTGGCTGACTTCTTGCACTGTCATCCCATTTAAAGTGCAACGAAATATTAATTTCTTGAACTGTACTGAGGTGAACACTTGAGCTTCCTGTTCCTCTGCTAAATCCATGACTTCAGATGGGCTTTATTTTTTGACCTGTTGCATTTGTAAGCTTGAGCAGTTCTGAACTTCACCCCAAAGACAATAGAAGAGTAAAGCTGCACATCCTGCAGTGTTTTGCTGGTGCTGACAGTGATACCTTCAGGGAGCCTTTCCTTGGAAATCTCAAAATTAAATTCTGTAGGCTCTGTTTCACAGACACTAGCTGGGGAGGGGTTGTGGGGTAGAGGGGTACTCAACAGAGGATCACGAGACTGAATCCTGAGGGCAGGGAAAAAAATCCCTTGGCATTTAGTGGGAGTGACCTCTGGTCACAACAGCCCCAGGAAATGCTACAGACATGTGGAAGAGTGGCTGGAAAGCTGCCCTCTGAAAAGGAGCTGGGGTGTTGACCAACAGCTGGCTAAACATGAGTAAGCAGTGTGACCAGGTGGCCAAGATGGCCAACATCATCCTGGCTTGCAGGGGAGCTGCAGGGGTGGCTTCTGCAAGCAGCAACCAGAAGCTCTCTGCAGGCCCCACAGAGCAAACACCAGCCGGCTCAAGGCCGGAGTCACTGTTGACCAAGGCCGAGCCCATCAGCGATGGTCACAGCGCCTCTGGGAATCACAGGGAGGAGAAAAAACCCACAATCAGCTGCCTTTTGCCACCAGAGAAGTGAATGAGATGTAAGGAGCTGTGCAGACACTAAGGCCAGGGAAGAGAAGGAGGCGTCCCATGTGCAGAGAGAAAGATGCCCCTGCAGCCCCTGGAGAAACCCATGGTGGAGTGAGTGCCCCCCCACAGCCCACGGAAAAGGCCCAGACCCCACCTGCAGCCCCTGGAGAGGCCCCACGCTGGAGCAGGGGCAGACATACAGGAGATGCTGTGAGCCATGTTGGAGCCAGCCCCTGCCAGCACTTGCAGCCCATGGAGAGTATCCCTTGGACCTTTTGCTGCCTGCAGCTAGACTGGTGGTTGGTGCTGGGAGAGCCTCTACACTCTGCAGATGTAGGGACAGTGTCTTTGTATAGAAATGGGGTTGCAGTTTGTGATAGGCAAAATTTATTTTCATGACATTGATGGGGAAAAACTCTCCTTGGTCTGAGACCTACTGGGTTTTATCCTTATCAAAAAAGTAGATATTCTTGCCAAAGACATTTTAATTTAACTCCTGGCTAAACACTCTGGTTTAAAGAATATATTTAAAAGAATGAAGTAACTTCTGGACAACTTCATTTAGTTCAACTCTGGGGCACCTGTCCCTCACTTAGAAGTGAATTACCACTTGAAATTTAATTTCAGTTTTGTTTTGTTTTGGTTTTTTTTCCATTAATGGAAGCATTAGAGGCATTTGGCCTGAACTTGTGAAGCACTTAAGTCAACCTGAAACACCAGACTGTTCAGGAGCAAAGATCCCATCCCTAGCTAATGCTTGCTGGCTTGATTACTATATAAGCTTGTCTAGCGATGTAGCAAGAGGTCTGAATCTGGACCATGGGACAATTTTACTCAGTTAAATCTCATTTTCTCCATGGAGGTTTCCTATTCTACATCATTCTCCCAGTGTTTCAGATGCTGTCTGGAAGGTGGCGTGCTCTGCCTGCCTGCAGTGCTCCCAGATTATCCACAGGATTTGGGTATAAAATGCTATAGCACCCATGCAACACATGGCTCTTGAGGTAGTACAAATAATCCCAGGTAGTATTTGGAGATCCATATCTTATTCCTCAGCCCCTGAGGGTGTCTTAAATCTCAGCCCAAGTTTACTGTCTTGCTCTTGAAATAATTCATATCATTTCCACCAGGGAAAGGCGAATGGGAGGAGGGGGAGAGGGGAGCCCATTTGCAAGTGCTTGTGAAGAAGGAGACAACGTGGATTTATATTCTAATGGGGGGAATTTGGCTGTGGGACATCTGAATGAATACAATCTGATGAGTTTCATTAAGGCTACACCTCATTCTTTTAATTAACTTCTTGTTCTTGTCCTAGGTGAAGTAGTAATTATTTTTTAATTAGCCCAACACTGCATTGCAGAGCTAGCCAACCCTAGCCTCATCTTGGAGAGGTGTCATAAGAATTAAGTTAATTAGCTTGTCACCATCCCTGTAAAATATGGCTGTGTTTGGCAAAAAGGGAAAAAAAAAAAAGACCCTTTGCTGTTCCAAGGTTAATTAAAAACCACAGTGCACAAGAATGGCAGGTTGGAGGGAGACAGATGCTGGGGTTTGGCGAGTGCTGGAGCATCCTTTATGGAGGCAGAAATCCTATATGGACTCTGAGACAGAAGACCTATGTGTTGGTGGCATAACTCACCCAATCCTTGGGGCCTCTCACAGCCTGGGGCTCAGACTGAAGATCTGCTCTGCAACGGGGCTGTGGGATGGTGTGTTCACTCCAGGATGGGGCTTGGGGCTGTGGGTGATCAGAGCGACTCCACGAGTGGTGGTCAGCCTGGGCTGCAAAGTGGAGCCCTCCTGTCCTGCTAGCTGTGGTCATGGAGGTGGGAAGGGGCCTGAGATCTGAGCCAGTCATTTGAGTCTTTTCTGTGCAGTTTCTGCAGTTTTTACTGGTGAACAAATATCTTTCAGGTTTCAGAATCTCATGGGGTTTAAGTATTGGATGAGAAGGAAAAAAAATCCCCAAACCCTACAAACATTTAAGAGGTTGTAGAACTGATCCTTTCCCCCCAGCTGTTCTGATTAAGCCAAAAGAAGTTGTGTAAAAATGAAATTTAGGGTTGAAAAAGCTATTTTCTTTGTTGATAGTCCATCTTGGTGAGATATTTTTTTTTTCCACCACCTTTCACAGCAGGAAGCCTTGGTCCCTGCATGCCCCAGTCTAGCCCCACTGAGTCACTGAGGATGCATGCCCACAAGTGTTCTGGTGCAGCATGGCAGCTTCTCTTCCTTTACCAGAAAGCCCAGAGAAATTAGGCTTTTTTCTCAAGCTTATTTGACAGTTCAGCATTAATTTTTTTTGTCTCTTAAAGGCAATTTCTTGCTCTCCTGATTGAAGAGGTGAACTTGAATATATGATCCCTGTGGGATTTTGAGCTGTCTCCTAAATCTCCCCAGATGATAATGGCTCTGCTCTCTTTGCTCCAAGGAAATCCTCTCCTGGACACATTCAGACCATTCATTAATATGTTAATACATTTCCCTGTGCAGTGTCCCAGGATGGGAAGGATGGTCCTGACACCCCTCCTGCTTTCCAGGGATGTACAGGGGTTAAATCCATGCAGGCAGTTATCAGAGGCAATTCATTGACTGGTTTGACATTTAACCAAGAGGAAAGGAGCTCCAGCAGCTGAAGGAGCAGTTGTCAGGGATGAGTGGACTGGATGTGGTACATGTTGGTTTGGGGTTCACATCACAGTGGTGTGGCTGATGCTGCAGGACTATTTTGTGATTTACTTTGGTGTAAAGAACACTGGGTATTTTGCACAGTTTGATTCTAATTCTGGTTCTGCAAAAGTTGTTTGTGAAGAGTGGGAAGGGGAGGCAGGGAGTTCTTGAGGCATGAGGTAGAAATCCTCCATGGATAGAATGGCTTCAGAACAGCTGTTTGGTTTGGGTTGCTCTTCTTGGTGATTTGCAATCCTGGTCTGTGGCACAGGGATGAACAGTGCAGGATGCAATGTGGGGCTTGGAAGCATCAGCTCTGCTGTGAGCTGAGATGGGGAAGGAAAGCATGAAAGGAGCAGGGCAAAGGCTCCAAAAGTGGCCTGGAAGAAGCAGAGCTTTAGCCCTGAATGGACATCTGGAGCTGCCTGTAACTCTGCCAGTAACTCAGCCCTTGTTATTCACAGGCTAGTTCAAACTGCTTGTCTAAGGCTAGCCTGTGAAGAGCTGGTAATCCTCTCCCTCAGGAACCTCCTGTCTCACTCAGTTACCTGCCTTCTGTTGCTTGGCCAATGCATCCCACTGGGTCTGGTGACATCTTTGAATTACTTTGAGTTGGTTTAGAAAAGGCCAATAAAACATAGAAAACTTCATTCTTTGTATTGTAGCCATGTGCTTTGTGGGGTTCAGGAGAAGCTTCTGTGGAGAAACTTGTATGATAATTTTCTGTCCGATGATTCCTGAGGATTTCTTCAGATCACAGCTGAGGATATTTTTATAAATAGGCTTTTTAAAATATTCCCAGTTTATAAAATATTTTTAATGGAAAATACTTGTTAATAGGAACATAATTTCATCTAACATCTTTTCCTCAGAAAATTTTGACTCTTTGCTGAAAAACAATTATCTTTGATCAGGAAATGGAAAGTTTGATGTCCAAAATACAAAATAATTCAGGTTAGAGATCTCTGGTTTTTTTCATTGCAAAGTCAACATTTTCCATAGGCAGCAGGCTCTTTTTTTTTTTTTTTGGTGGAGAATGTTATGTAAAGAAAAAAGTATCTATCAGTAAAGCTTTGACAGAAAACTTATGACCAGCTCTAGAGCAGCTGGCCACCATCAGAGACAGGATACTGGGTAGACAAGCCTCTGGTCTGATCCAGCAGAGTGATTTTTATATTCCAATGTAAATAATCATTTAAGAGGTAACTGTTTGGGGCTCCCTTAAGCTTTCAGCTGGGGGTCTGCAGGCTCTGTGTTTCTAACTCAGTAGAGAAGGCTCTTGGTAAAAAACTGAAGGGGGAAAAAAATAATTTGAGCAACCCCAGTGGTCTCCTTCAGAGAATAAGGATATTAATTTCAGCTTTAATAAAAACATAATGTTAACTAATCTTCTGTGAAGAGCTTCAACTGCAAACCGTAGCAATTTACCAGTGAAAAATTGTAAGGGGACTGAGAATTGGAGGGAACCTGCAGTCATTAGCTGCAGATTAAACATGAATTAAATGACTTCTGATTGTGTCAATCCATGCATCGTGAGGATTGTGTCTTTCTAGCATTCCTCTGCTGAAGTAAAGAAGAGGAATCTTTGGCTGGATTTGATGGGGTGGTGGAGATAATGCGAGCATGTGGGGTGCATGCGAGCATGTGGGGTGCTTGTGAGCAGTGTTGGGAGTGACCAAAGCTGCAAATACTGCTTTTAAAAGTAATGCTTCTGGGTTTTGATCCCACAACATACACTGTGGCCATGTATCTCCAGAGTATGAGAAGTGTGGAATGGGAAGTGTTTCCAATAGTAAGGTGGGATACTGCTGCATCCCCAGCCTGGAGACCAGAGGCCTCCATTCCAGCTAAACTTCTAGAATAAGATGAACATTGGTTGAGGAGCAGTGCTGGGATTAGGTCCTCTTGAGGCTTGTGCTGCCAGGCATTTCTCACTGGTGTGGGGACATCGGAGTCATACAGATACCTTGGTGTGGTGTGTCAGGGAGCAGCTGACTGTGGATTCCCAGCCCCCTGAAAAAGACATGTTCCTCTGACGTCTCATAAAATATGTGCTTTTTATGTGGTACAACTGGTTATATTTATTAACCACATGGATCCTGTTGCAATGCAGATGAACACTCAATCAGAAATGACTGGAAAGTTTGAACCAAAAGCCTGTGTCCCATTTTTGAGGGCATCTGGATCTTGTGTATGGCCTTTGTCTGGAACTGTGTTAGTGTAATGGATAACCTAATTCTGAAAATTTTCCCTGCTTAAATGGGAGGGAAGTTCGGATCCAGCATCCATTCTGCTCAGATCTAAGGCTTGCCTTCCCTTTCCAGTGTTATTTGCTTGTAAACATTCAGCCTTTCC
This sequence comes from Zapornia atra, assembly GCA_013400835.1. Classification (NCBI taxonomy): domain Eukaryota; kingdom Metazoa; phylum Chordata; class Aves; order Gruiformes; family Rallidae; genus Zapornia; species Zapornia atra. Next base: position 36,118 of record VZTU01009555.1, read on the forward strand.
TGTAGATACAAAAAAAATGTCAGCAACCTGCAAACATCCAAAAAACCATTCTAAATCGTGTGAACAATAAGCAGAAATGAAATCCTAATTGCATGGCATATGGCTCATCCCTACAAGCCTTCGTGCTGAAAGAGCTGGGGGTAATAACTATTCAAAGAAAATGGGGGACATGTCAAAGCAATGGCTGTCTAAACTATCAAGCCTCATTGCTTGCAAGAAACACTTAATCCCTTTTAATCTCATTCCTTGCATTCCGTGTAGCTGTAAAGCTGCCTTTCAGTAAAACTGATTTTCTAGTTGATGAGCAGGACATAGAGGAGCTGGGAAGATGCTCACAGCACAAGGCAGGTTTGCTGCAATGCTTTTACTGTGTGAAGAGGGAAGAGGAGCAGGCCTACAGCCCAGGAGCAGGCCTACAGCCCAGGACCAGCCTGCTGCTGTAACCTCAGGGTACAGGAATGGCTGTGTCCAGGTTCACCTTGTTGGGAACCGAATTTCAGGCTGTAGGTTTTTAAACAGAAGGGAACAGGATTATTGTTTTCCCTGTGGGGTTAGACCAAGGGGCCATTTGTGGCCTTCTGGTGTGTGGCCGGGTGATATTGGTGGTGGTTTCCATAACTGCTGTCCTCTCAAATTGTTCAAAATCCTCCAGTGGGTTTAGTAATACTCCCTGTTGTTCCTGTTGCCTTTGGACTGGTTGGTAGCCAGCTGAGGACGTATCTCCTATAGGGTAGCAGGACTCTAGATGATGATTTTATTTTAGGCATAAGACTTTCCTACCCGGAACTTGTCACTTCCTGGGATTTTTGGAATGGGGGGACCTAATATGGGAAATGCTGACCCTTTTGGTTGGGGGTTTTCAGTGTGTGAGCAGCACTGTGCTGTCTAATAAGCCAACTGTAGTAATTTTAAAACTGTAGTAATTTTAAAAACAAAGGTTGCACCTTTCAGAGTGTTTTGCTACACACCCAGATTTATGGGAATGTGCAGCATGGGCTCTGGGGAAGGTCTTGTGTTTCAGGATTAGCCTAGACTTCACCAGGGAATATGTTAAATCCTGATGTAGAGCCACAGAGGCCCAATGTAGTTTGTGGAGGCTGCAGTACAAGTCTACTCTAGTGAGCAGAACCAGCTCCTAGGCGGTGGTTCAGCTGAAGCCTCCTGAGGTTTAGCATGTGGAAGCAAACTTTAATGCTTCTGTCCAGACACCTTGATGGGTGGTGTCATGTGAATGCTTCAAAGATAGCAATTGTTGTAAAAAACCAAACCCACCTCCACCTATTGGCGTTTTTTGAATAGAACCCCAGAGACCAATGGGACTTCTACCTCAGCTTCAATCCTAATTGGTTTTCTTAATGATCCACTGTTTGAGAATCCCAGACCAACTGAGCTGCTCCTAAACTGGCTCCACTGTAGCTGTTCTGTCTTAGTGAAATTAGTAGGCTTTTTGAGTAATGACTAAATTTAGCAGAGTATTCCACAATTGGATCAGTCTGCAGGACATTGTGTGAGGTGTTACAAATAGCTTGGGAGGCGTGGGAAAGACTTGCAGCAAGTCCTTTCCTTGTAGTAGCTTCACCTCATGTTGTGAGCAGCAGTCTGGGTTTTATTTTTGCTTGGATAGCAGAATAAAAAAATCAAGTATGTGGGAACAGTCATTGGTGGAACAAATTGAAGTTCATGTGGGGGTTATTTCATCTCCTTCATTAAAAGTAGGTTAGTCTCCAACTAAAAATATAATTTGGTAGAAACATTAATTCTGGAGAGTGTTGAGATGCAACAGAGTGAGCTTTCTGGCTCTTTTCCAAATTGATTCACTCTCTTAATATACTGTTTGCTGTAACTTTTAATCTTTTTGGTCTGTCCTGGCCCAGGGAGGTGGTGGAGTCCAACCATACTACATGGTTGGACTGGATCTCATGTCTTTTCCAACCTCATGATTCTGTGATTCTCTGTCACTGTCCCTTGAGGTGTTCAAGGAAAGATTGGATGAGGTACTTAGGGACATGGTTTAGTGAGTGATACAGGTGGTAGGGGGGCAGTTGGACTGCATGATTTTGGAGTTTTTTTTCCAACCTTAATGATTCTATGACCCATTGCTGATCCATGCAGATGGGATCTGATTGAGCCAACCGCTTTGGCCATCACAGAGATCCAGTGCAAACTCATGGGCTGAGCTTAGTAAGGACTGTTACTTTAGAGTGAACTGATTAATGCCTTCCTCTCCTAACTGGAGCTGTAAAAGGCTTTTCCTTTTTAGTTGCCTTCGTACCCCATGAGCCAAAGCTGAAACAGAGTGAAGCAACCTGGGGAACAAGCTGAGGGCTGGTCAGTCATGGTATGGGCTGTGCTATGGAGGGACCCGTGTGCAGGTCCGTACCGGGACACATCTTCTGGTTCTCCTTCCCCATCTGCCTACAGCTGTGCCTTGGCCTCCAGGTCCCTGTAAAGGAAGCCACCTGTTTCAAGCTTTAGTGAAGGGTTTTATGGGGTTTTTTTGCCTTGGGCAGCAGAGTGGAATGAAGAGCCAAGGCCAGAGGGGCAGGCAGTGACCTCTGCTCCTGCTGAGGGGACCAGTGAGCCAGGTGAGCAATTTCCTGCTGTGGGAGCTCTGATGGGGAGAATTCCACTGATTTCACCCCAGGAGCTGGTTCTGTGGTGGCTGTTGTACCTTTAGATGGACTGAAATCTGGGATGTGTAAATCACAGCTGTGGAATAGTGTTTTTTCACATCTCCTGTTTTCATGGAGAGGGGAAAAGAGTATCCCCCCCCCCTCCCCCTCAACTGAAATATTGCAGGAGACATCACTGATGGGGCTGGGTAGGAAAAACACCACAAAAATAATGGCATTCCTCCTCCCCCTCAAACACCTCCCTCCTTTTCTTTTTTTTCCTTCCCTCTTTGTCTGGTGTTTCTGAGTTAAGAGGATTTTTTAGGCACAGTAACGAGCTCTCGCTTTGAACTTGGAATACACATGCTGCAAAGAAAGCCCCTGGACCATCCTCACTTAATATGCCCAAATATGATTAGTGTCAGACTGTGAAATATCACTTCCTTATCTCTAGAAGCCAGCAGACAGGAACATTTCTAGGGATTCAGGGTGTTTTTTTATTTTTTTGGCAAAACACAGACTTTGAGAAGGAGATGGCTTGTGTGCACAGTCTCTTCACTGGCATGACTCTTGTAAGCCCCTGGAGAATCTCCTCATTTCTCTCCTTCCCTCTCTCTTCCTCCCTTTGCCTCCCTCTCTCTTCCTCCCTTTGCCTCCCTCTCTCTTCCTCCCTTTGCCTCCCTCTCTCTTCCTCCCTTTGCCTCCCTCTCTCTTTCTCCCTTTTCTTCCCTCTTTCTNCTCCCTTTGCCTCCCTCTCTCTTCCTCCCTTTGCCTCCCTCTCTCTTCCTCCCTTGTCATCTGCCTTGACACTAATTCATGATCAAGGACCATAATTTTCAAACTGGCAGATGATTTGAAGTCGAATTTCATTCTCAGCCTTGTCTTGCCTACAGCTGAGAAGCAGCCCCTGCCCCCCATGCTCCCCATCAGTGTTAGACTTGAAGAGGTGCTTCAAGAAGATGCCTTGGTTGCAGGAACTAATTACTTGGGTTATCACACAGGCTGCATTGTTGCTGTTTATCTGCTGAGCAATACTGCTTTGACAAGGAAAAAAAGTGCCCAGCCCAATTTATTTGCATATTAAGGGTCTTGCCTGCTGACAACTGCAAACTGTGGATAAAGGATTTGTATCTCTTGTAATTTCATGGATCTGTTCAGTGAGGTTTTTTTGAGGGGAAAGTGAGAGAGGAGGGAAGGGAATTAGTATTAAAATGTCTTTCCATCCTTGCTTCTTAACTGGCTGCTGAAATCTCCATCCTTCCCCCTGAAAAATCCCAACTGAGTGAAATAATAAGAGAAACTCATTAGAAATGTATCACTTCAATGCCTTGGAATGCTTTTGTTTCCAAGTCTCTTTGATCTTCAGATGGGCTAAAGATAAGGACTGAGACTGCTATTTAATATCTTCTGTTGGGATCTGGAGCTCTCGATGTATGGAGAAGAGTTCTGCTGAAATCAGACCCTGGATTTTGAACTCATTCAAGCAAGCATATTTGAATTGCAGGCTTTGATTAGGATCCATTTCTCTTTACAACTTGGAAATCTTTAGGATTTAATGTATAGCAAGTTTAATACTCTTCCATTCACCATTGGCCTCTACTGGAAGGGTTTAGAGCTTCTTGGTTATAAGTCCTGAACCTTAATATTGCTGTGAAAGAGTCTTCTGTTTAAGTAAAACTGTATAGGACTTGGCTTTAAGCTGCAGGAACACTGATCCTGCTGCTGTTCCAGGCCTGGCTGGTTTTGTACTCACCAAAAAGTTTCATGCAATCATGTGAGATGTTCAGATTACATCAGAAATGTCCTTGTTATATTAGATGAAATCATGAAACTGCAGGTACTACTCTAAACAGACTCATCTTCTTTGAAGCAGTTCAGAGAGTAGATGTCCTAGCTGTAACCAGAACTGAAGGAGAAAGTAGTGAGATTATTGTCAGATGGGATCATGCAGCAATTTTACCTCAAAGATCAAGCTGAGCCCTGAAAACCAAAGGAAATGCTAGTGGAAGGAGTTTGTTGGCTTGGAACAATGCAGTGCTTTTTGAGCAAGGCTTGATGGTCAGAGATTCAGAAGAGACTGGTCCCTCACAAGTGTCTGCAGGTAAGCTCTTAGAAAGACCTGGGAAAATGTGACCTATAAAGGAGAAGAAATTCTGGTGTTCTGATTTGCAGGAGACAGGAGGAACAGACTTCATGAGTACCAAAGCTATTGTAAAGAGGATCAGGAGGAATTCTTAATCATGTGTTACAGGAGGAGCCATAATTGGTAGGAGTCCCAGCCATGAAGGTAGCAAAGCTCTGGAGGAATTAGAAGAGACATGGAACAAGTGAAGGTGTTTAATAGTTGCTTGGGGTGCATCAAGCAGGAAAGACATAGGCAGAATTCATCCTGCTTTGGGATACAAGCAGGAGACGACAGCCTTATGGCATCCTTTTCATCCTTCTATGGATACTCAATATTGCTTTAATTCTTGATTCACTTAACAGGCAACTTAAACCAGCTCAAGTTCATCCCCATGAGCTGCAATAGGCTGTAGGGGATGTGTTACATTATAGTAGTATTTTTTTTCCCCTGTGCTTCTTTTGGGATCATTTACCAGCCTGCTTTGTTCATAATGGGCCTCTTGTTTGACATATTCATTGATAACCAAAGTGCTATTTTCTTGACTGGAAAATATTGACTTTGAGGTTAGGGCTTTCAAATGTGTTCAGCGTTTGCCAACCCTTCTCCTGTTGAAGCCTGTGGCAATAATCCTATTGATCACAGTGGGAGCAGAATTCATGGGAACAGAAAATAAAGGTAAGCCTTGGAAATCCTGCTCTGAGCATTTTGTGACTCAGATGTCAGAGGAAATGTGATGTAATGCAGTGTCAAAGGCACTCTGAAACCTTTAATGAAGATTTTTTTTTTCAAATAAGTGACCTTTTAAATAGATTAACATTTTTGAAGGGAAAAAAAGTTTATTAGCATGAAAATACAGGAGTTGAATCAATTCTCTCAAGGTGTTGAAACAAACCCCCCTAGGATATTGTCTTCTTGCTGGAGAAAAAAAAATTGATCAAAGTGAGTGTATTTTGAAAAATAGAGTAGATTTCCTTGTTAGCTTTATTGCCATCACCAGAGAAGGGGAGTCTTTGTGGAGAATGGGATGAACCTCATCAGAAAGAAGAGGATTTGACACTGCAGTGTTGTAGTTCTCCTGCTAATTGAGCAGTGCTGTAGTCCTGTGTCATCATGCACATGGGGAGGGGGTCTCCCATGATACCAATGCTTTCTGGACTCATGGTCCCTCCTGCAACTCTGAGCATGGCACTGTCCTTTCTCTGGGGAGGTAATGGCTGAGGACTTAGACAGCAAGTGGGTTTCTGACATTCAAACATATTTAACAACAGAGGCAAACATTTGAAGAGAGAGGACACCACCAATGGAAATATCCAGTCATTTTACTGTGAGATCCCACTTTTTTTAAATCATGAAGCTGGAAGATGTCTTTAAAAAACCACCAAAACAAACCAATTCCAAAAAACCCTAAACTAAAACCCAACCAAACAAACACCCCCAAAAATGAGGCAGTGTCCCAGTCCGTGCTAAGGAGAGTCCTTCTTCAAACCACTTCACCCCTTCCATGGTTTTTTGTTCCTCTGGGCTCACAGGCCACTTTCTAGACTTCTGTGAAATGGCTGTCTGGGTAAAATCATGAAAACTGAAAGACTGCTCCCATCCTTTGCATCAGCATATGTTCAGAAAGTTCAACTCTAGCCACAAAATTGGCTCCATCTTTTTGAGCCCCTAATAACATTTTCTGTGAAAATCTTCAAAGATTTTACTTCTCCCTGCTTGATTTATGAACACAAAAAAAGCTGGGTATAAGTTCAAATGCTTGGATTTGTGGCTGCAATTGATTCTTGTATGTATGCTTTGCTCTTCTCAGATTTTCAGTTCTCAAAATACCAACTGGAATAATATACCCAATGTGACCTCTGTAATCTTCCTCTGGGGTTAGAGTTCAGCAGAGATTTCTGCCTATAGCAGTGCTGCTTCTGTTGATGGACACTGAATGTCAATAACCCCCCCAGGGATTCAGTCCTGAGGCTCAGCTCTTGCTTCCCACTGGAGTTTTGCTTGAGCTAGGGCAGGTTTACACCATTGTTTGTGGGTGCTTTTGATTCTGCTCTTGATTTCACAACAGCCTCCAGCAGAGTCCAGGATTGAAATGATCCTGTGTAAGACAATAAGCCATGCTGGGCCTTAGATGTGGGCTTTGCAGCCAAGGGGCTGCACACTGATATTCTTAATTTCTTCCGAATGCTGTCTGAACCAGGAGCACTGGAGATGGGGTATGTGGAGTCAGTGCTGCTGGTGTCTGGGGGAGCACTGAGCCCTGTGGTTAGATGGGTACTGTGTAGGGTTCCCAACCCAGATCTGTCTTTTCAAAAGAGGTGTTTGTTGTTTGCTCTCAGCCTTGCTATAGATTCACACTTGGGTTTTTTTGTGACTCTGTGTTTCCTTCATATCTATCACCTGCAGAGAGAACCCAGGGACGTGTGTTCCATCCATTTCTCCACCCAAGGAGATTCAAGCCTGGCTGCTCTGCAGCTGGGACAAACTTGGTGCTACAATGTTTAGTGCCTTCTTTGGCTCCAAGTTTTTCAGAAAATGTGGAAAGTCTTATTTGCATGTTCTTAAATTTAGGTCCCTACTGAAGAGGGAGAGGTACATACCCAAGGATGTAAGCAGGTGTCCTTGAAGTAATTGACACTGAAAATATGAAGTGCTCTGTAAGTGTGAAGTTGGTGTTCTTCTGGTTAGAATTGCTATGGCAATGCAAAGTGTTCCAGTCTAAAAAACCAAAAAAGCTTGTTTGGGATCTTTAGAAATGTTTCATTTCTGCAGGCAGATGTGTATGAGGTGTGAATTCCTGTTGGGAACAAAGAGTGGAGTGGCTAAGTGAAAGCTTTCCATGCAGGCAGGTGGAACAAGACAAAAATCTTATGGATGCTTGCTTTCAATTTAATACAGAATTTGGGAAAGTCGTTGCTTTGCCAGTGGATGGATTCCCACACAGGCAATGATTAGGATTTTATGTGTAGGAATTATTATAAGCTACTGTACTTGGGTTGTTTTCTGACAGCAGAAACAATTAAAAACTACAATGCACTGCATGCTTTCCATCTCCAGCTGTATCACAGCACTAACTACTCCCTTCATACCCTGCTAAATCCGTGCCTTAGCTTGAAGTGAATTTGCCAATGTGTCCAAGGAGACAAAAGAGCAGGCACAACGGTGAGAAGCATTGTTTGAGGCTCAATCCAAAATTGCTCTCACAAAAGCCAAATGTCAGGATAAAGGCGACGACTTGCAGAGAAGCCTCCCCCCCTCCCTTCCTCTAGAAATGGGCAAGCAGATAAAATAATAAGCAGACAGTTCCCTGTGTATGTGAGTGCAGTTAAAGTGCAGCATATTGTAGGGAAATCTCATGCGCCATCGAATTCTTGCTGTGTAGCTTCAGGGGGTCTGGCCTGTGTCACTAATCGATGCCTGTTTGCCCCTGACAGAGTGGTGATGTGAGGCCACACTTGGGCCTCTTGGAAAGAATTGTAGTGGCTTTCTGGTGAGTTATTATGCGGGTTCATCCGCAGTTTCCAGTCAAAATGCTGTGCTGTTAACACAGGGACTGCGCACAGTTCATGTTGTGTTCTTCAGCTGTCGTGTAAATAACTTGTGTTGCTGGGATCAGAGCATTTCTCCTGGATAATGGCTGCGATGGGGTTTGCTCAGTGCTGGAGTCATCTCCTGGGTGTAATCCATGCTGGGGCCTCCTACCAGTTGTCTTCGTATGGGCTCTGCAAGGAATATTAATCTTCCCCAGTTTTGGGGGCAGACTTGTGTTTTGGCTTTTGTGTATTTCTAGGTGTGGTGGTTTGGCCCTGCCTGGAGGCCAGATACCTACCAAAGTTGCTTCATCACTCCCTTTTTGAGCTGGACAGGGGAGAAAATATATATTCAGAGGCTCAGGAGTCGAGAAAAGGACAGGGAGAGATCATTCTGCAATCAGTGTCATGGGAAAAACAGACCCAACACAGAATAAAGGGAAGAAAACTCTCTAATTTATGACAGTGCCCTGCACACCCAGTGACACCAGAGTTGGGTAATGAGAAGTGTGACCAGATCTTTAAGCACCTCCCCCTCCCTTCTTATCTGGGGGGGGG
>VZTU01009555.1:44969-76232 GCA_013400835.1 Zapornia atra
ATTCCTCACCCCCTTCCCCTGCTCCACCATGGAGTCCCACCCATGGGAGACAGTCCTTCTCCATGAGTCCTTTCTGTTGGGACATCAGCTCCTCACCAATTGCCTCAGTGTGAATCTGTTCCATGGGGTGCCAACCTTCAGGCCCAGACTGCGCCAGCCTGGACCCCCCCAGAGTCACAAGTCCCCCAGTAAACCTGCTTCGGCATGGGTCGGCTCTCCGCAGGCTCCCCCGCCATTTTCCTTCACTGGCCTTGGTGTCTGCACAGCTCCTTGCATCCTCTCACTCCCTTCTCTGGTGGCAAAAAGTGGCTGCTTGTGGGTTTTTTTCCTCCTATATGTGATTCCCAGAGGCGCTGTGATCATCGCTTATGGGCTCGGCCTTGGTCAACAATGACTCCGACCTTGAGCCGGCTGGTGTTTGCTCTGTGAGGCCTGCAGAGAGCTTCTGGCTGCTTCTTGCAGAAGCCACCCCTGCAGCCCCTCTCCTCCACCAGAACCCAGCTACACAAAACTAAACCACTAGTCTTCCCTGTTTTCAAGGGAGACAAACATCCTGATTCTGTTAAATCCTTTTATGACCTATGACAACCTGGCTCCAATGTAGAGCTCCTGCAGGAGCTTTGGCTGTGGCAGAGGAGCTGGCTGGTGGAGCATGGCCATTGCACCAGCAGAGGTCTGGGATCCTCACTTGATTTGGGCAGCCAGGCTTAGTAAGTGTGAAAACAGACATCTCTCTCATTTTTCTCCTAATCATCTGTATGTGGCCTGCACATGTCCAACTGACCATTCCTGTCCATGGGAAGTAGGAGCCTTTGAATGGAAAAAGAAGGGAGCAAGGAGTCTGGCCATGGGTCATTCTGGCCACTTCAGTCTATCACATCTGTCATTTTGGGTTAGTGAAGAGCAGAAGATTCCCTGGAATCAACAGAATTTGCATTGAACCAGTGGATTCTGATAAGTGTGCTTTAGGTGTGAAATGTTCTTTGTCACTGTATTTTCTTCAAAACAAAGAAAATGAACCTTTAATTCCTAAAGTAACTATGAGGAAGTTTCCATAGCCTTTCCTAGCACTCCCAGATACTCTGAATTTTTGGGTTTGAGTAGATGCTTTCCTGTCAACACTTGTAGCAGTCTTATATTGGAAACCTGCTGTGCTTTGGCAGTGTTAGATTTCTGGGCACCAGGGAGTTCATGGGATGGAAGATGTACCTCATGGTGGCCACACTGTGAAGGTCATGGCTTAGTCCTTCGTATATGCTGAGATACCACCTCTCTGTGTGGCTAAGGATGGACAGATAACTACAGGATCAGGTAGAAAAGATGCCAGTGCAGAGGGCTGATACCAAAACCTGTTTGAAGGGCCACATTTATCACTGTTTCTAGTCTGTCCTCTATTTCTCTGCTTGTTAATTCAGAAATACCAAACCGAAAGCCCCTTTATAGCTCTAGGGCAGGTGGCTAGCTTAAATCCACCTCATTACTTTTAATGAATAAGAGTTTTTCACTTCTCTGGACAGGTGGCTAGTACTGGAGTCTGTAGCCTTACTTTGAGGCCAGGAATGTGCTCTGGCCATGTGTCAAACCAGCAAACTCTTTATGCCAAAGGACTCTAAATTCGTGGTTGTGATGTTTCAGTAGATGAAGAAAACAAAGTCACAAAGGATGAAAAAGCAGGTGATGTGCAATGGGTGGTGATTACTATTTGCTGCACCTAGGATGTGTTATCCCATCTGTGTTATCTAGCATATTAGAGGGAAGCTGAGTAAATAGATGAAATGTGGAGAGGGGGTTGTGAGTGGTTAGTGGAGGAATGTCTTCACTCAGCTTTTCTAGTACCTTGTTCCATGAGGGCCTGATGTTAAATTGTCCCAGGCAAGTAGTGCACAGTCAATAAAGGACTTGGAAAACCCATATGGTCTTTTCATTTCCATCAACAAGCTACCAGTATCTCTGAGATATGTTAGATGATGCCTTATTTGGATGAATTGCTCCTAAAACAGGACTTAATCCTTTTCTTACTATGAAGACCTGCTTGTATGAGTTCTGAAATGCTGTTAGTGTGAACCTGAATTCAGCCTTTTATGATGCTCAAAAATGTTGTTAGCTCTGCTCTTTCACTGCCTTTGGCCCTCCTGGGTTTGACCATACTGGAAACTAAAATGCCAAATAGCAGCAATAAAACTAAGCCCTCTTGTGATACTTCCAAGAAGAACAGGAACTTCCAGAAATCTCCTGAGAAGGGTTTAGCTCATGAGGTTTGTGGCCCTGTTCAGCCTGAATCAAGGAGTTTGGAGAAAGTTCAGAGGAAACACCCAAGCTTTTGAGCACTTCATCACACTGAGCCCTTGTAGGCACTCCCATTACTGGTGTCTGGTTATACACTGTTCCTTGTCAGAGGCTCAGCATGTCTCCTTCATAAATGAGCACTGTTCAGCCCCCCTTTTCCATTCCATGCTGTCTTCTCTCCGAGTCCTGTTTCCCTTTAATTGTCTCTGAAGAAAAGTTACTTGCTGACATAATTTTCTCTTGGAATGATATTACAGCTTCTAAACGAAGCCTGGGTCAGCAGCATCACATGGATAAGAGACTCTTTCCCCCTCATGTGATCCCATTTTAGTAGAAGATTAAGCTTTTAACCCTGAAATAAAAGCAGCTTTCCATCTTTCCCCTCCCTCTCTCTTGTTATCGCTCCTGCTCTCTCTCTCTTTTTTTTTTTTCTTCCTTTTTTTTTCTTCCTTTCCTCAGGACCCATCATTTAGATACGACATCAGCTGCTGGTCTAGTGAGCAATCCATCCTGAGACTTGATCCGGTGACTTAATTAAGTGTGAAATTGAAGGGAGAACCAGCACAAGGAATGGACGGAGTCCTGCGAGGCAGAAATGTTCTAAGTTGCTGGAAAGCAAAGTGCAGATAGATATTCTTCAAGATGCCAGGAAGTTATTGACTGTTACTGCTCCACACCGTGATGATAGATAGTTAGGTATCTAGAAGGTATTGTCAGGGACTAGATATTTTGCTGTGGCCTCTTGCATTTAAGTGAATACACTCCTGGGTTTGTGCCTGAGCAGATGCAACACCCTACCTGTGGCCTTGGATTTCTTGTTTCTCTTGCATCACACTTTGCAAGGCAAGAATCAGCCTCAGAAATGAATGCTGTGCTCACCATGAGTTAATGCTCTTATGGGCACAAAGATAGTCCTGGTATTAGGAGGGACTGGCTGGCTCCTGCTGTGAAGTCACCTGTGTTGCTTTGTGCTGGGAGAGCAAGAAAAGCAAGGTGCTAAGTCCTCAGCTGTGCCCTACATCATCTTACAACCTCCCTCCCTGTCCCCAAAAGGACATGAACTCAGAGCATTGTGTCTTGGGATGATGTAGTGTCTGTCCTGTTGCTGCAGTGCTGGGGAGGGCTCATCACTGTGCCTTGGCTGCTCTCCTGGGCTGACCTCCTGGTTTGGGTTTGCATCAGTAGTGAGGGACTCAGAGCAGGGCTGTAACTGAATTGCTCCCTTGAAACCCTGCAGCTACAGGGCACAGCACTGGCTTTAGGGCTTTCTCTGGGGGGCATTTGTTGTATGAAAAGTCATTGCAGGTGGTTTTTGGCTCTCCTGTGCTTGGCTTCCAGACCTGGGCACTTGTGTTAGTTGGTGGAAACTGATGTCTGCAGGCTTAATCGTGGCAGAACTAGAGTTGCTGAGGGCTTTTAAAGTGGAGCAGGGGTTGAGGATCCCTGAACACTGCAGCTGATGCTGAACATCCCAGGTGTTAATGCTGCTCCTACATGGGGTAGTGAAAGGCCTTATGGGAGACTGGGGTGAGTATAGCACCTTCTGGAGCAGGCTGGGGCTCTGCATAGATGCTGCTGGGTATGCTGGAAGTAATGTGGTGTGCAACATGCTCTTCCATCAGGGCTGCTTCACCAGCACTGCTGTGTGACTCCTGTGATCTGAGTTACTCTTGCTGAGCTTCTCAGGAGCTGCAGGGTGGAGAGGTCTCAAAACCTGTGTTTAGGACTGGCAGCCTGCTCTGCCTCAGTAATTTCTCCTCCTCAGCTCTGCCACTAAAGGTTTTATTTCTGACACGTGAGCAGGAGGCTGCTTTCCTCCCACTCTGCAGTGCTGATGGCTCATTTTGGTCAGCGGTGGGTTTAAGCAGCAGGAGGGTGTCAGATGTTCCCACCCTGCAGGGAGGCCACTTGAACACACTCAGCCCAGAGCTGCAGCTTAATCATATCAAGATGGGCTCCCTCCTGCTGGCCTTTGACCTCTGGGGTTTGCAGGCCAAACACTAATGCTTCTAGAGAGCTGTGCTGGTGATCTCCATCCCCCTTCACATGGCTATTCCCCTCTGCCTTGTGGACAAAGGGAGAGATGGTGATGTGCAGTAATCCAATCCCTTTTAAGACAATACATTGTTCAGCAGCATTTGCTGCCCATTAGTGATCATCTCTCCTCAGGTACCTCTCTTTCCTCTCACCTTACTTTCCTCCTCGTTCATCCTTTCCCAGTGTCACAAGATGGGTTTACAAATTTGGAGGAGGTGCAGCAAAGAAGCCTGGGTGCCAGGATGGGCAGAGCCTGTTGCATGCAGGGACTGGTTGTTGTGTGAAGAGCTGGTGAAGGGCAGAACATCTTCCTCCCCTTCTTGCACACTGCAGAGGCACACACTGTGGGGAACAAGCCCAAAGAAGGTGAGTGGCTGAGCCTGCCTGAGATGGGGAGAGGGATTTAGTCTCAAACAGAAGCCAAGGTTAGTATTTGAGTGGGGTCCTCAGTGGAGTATGGAGAGCAAAGTGACGATAGCTCTGAATCAGCAGATCCCCACCAGTTGTGGGGAAGGACAACCAGCCTTTCTCTGTTTTCCCTGTGTGCTGGGCCTGGAGGATCCATAGCTTGAGGAAAGCTGACCTGTTTTCTGTGGAGACAGTTCCAGCCTTGCTGCAGATATTTTCTGCTGTGCCTGCAAAGCTTTGCTTTACATCATGGACAGTGAGTGTGAGGGGCACATAGAGCAAGATGCTCATGCAGGTAGGTCTCTGGGATCAATGCTCAGCGTGTGGAAGATGCTGAAGTGTTTTTAAGGTGAAAACCTCCTCAAACAGGCCATTCCAGGGATACAGATCGAGTTCCCAAGAGGAGATCTGGGCCTTGCAGCTTTGCCTTGGGCGTAATTTCCTTTGTGTTGATTGAAAACTTTCTGAAGAGTAATAAGGACAGTCAGTGAAATCACTGGTGCTCTACTGTTTTACATCACCTGAGGATCTGGCCTCAGGCACTGATGATAGTTTCCTGCTGAGATGACACAGCAGTAAATATTAAGCCTCAGTTTTATTGTATTTATATACAATAGAAGCTGACAAAGCTTCACTTCAATAAATTGCTTTTCTTATAAGCTCTAGAAACCTGGTGGTCTGTGTACACTCCTCAGCAAAGATTTAGTAACAGATGCTGTAGCCATGTCTAATGTTAGCAGGATTTCATTAGCTACATATAGCATGCTCCTCTCATTTCAGTGCATCATTATGTTTGCTCAGAGGATAGCTACTTTGGAATTGAAACAGAGAGTATTTTGTAATGTATTTATTTGTACTTCTCTTACTCCTTTTAGTCTGAAATATTCCATGTGGTTTCCTTCCCTTTAGCATGAATTAGTGAGGTACTGTTGTATTAATCTCCTCTGGGCTCCATTCCAGTTTTCTTATTTTCACCAGCTAGGATTTGACTCCAAATGTGGCTTCCTCAGGACCATTTGTGGATTAAGATTGTTCCACATAAGCATACCATAATCCAGCTTTAATTGTGTTTTTATAGTGACTGTAGCAGTAATGGGTAACGATAGACCTTTGGGTTTGACCTGAATAGCAGGAGAAGCTTTGCAATGAATCTTGGAGATCACAGAATCACAAGGTTGGGAAAGACCTTTAAGATCATCAAGTCCAACCATTCCTGTTCTAAGCTAAACCATATCCCTAAGTACCTCATCTACCCTTTTTTTAACACATCCAGGGAAGGTGACTCAGCCCCTCCCTGGGCAGCCTGTGCCAGGCCCTGACAACTCTTTCAGTAAAAATGTTTTTTCTAATCATAGAATCATAGAATGGTCTGGGTTGGAAGGGACCCCATGGATCATAGAGCTCCAACCCCCCTGCCACAGGCAGGGCCACCAACCTCCCTGCCCTGGCACAGCTTAATGCCATTTCCCCTTGTCCTGTCACCTGGCTGAAGAGACCATCACCCACCTCTCTGCACCCTCCCTTCAGGTAGTTGTAGGCGGTGATAAGGTCTCCCCTCAGCCTCCTCTTCTCCGGGCTGAACATCACCAGCTCCCTCACGTGTGCCAGAGGAAGATGTTGGCAGGGCTGGGAATGTTTTGAGCAGATCAGATAGGAACCTGTGATGCATGAAGCAGCTGGTGGGTTTTGTGGTGTGTTTTTTGTGATTTTTTATTTTAGGGAGAAACCATTTGGGTATTTTTTTTTAACTCCCTCTGCATGCAGCACCCCACAGACCAAGCTGGTGACAGTTTCTTTTGCTCTAGGAATGAAAGGGAAGCTTTGTCCCCTATTTCTGTCTTCTGAAACAGTCAGATGTTGGGTACAGTGGCAAAGGTAGGTTGTGGAAGGATGGAAGGGTTGGCTTCAGCAGAAAGAGGAGAGGGATGGATGAAGGAGGTCTCCTTGGTGGGAGGAATAGGATTTGGTTGGGTAACCTGCAGGTGAGGGGTAATAGGGTTACACAGCCACTGAGGGGCTGGGAACAGGGGAGCAGTAGGCCTTGAGGCCACCAAACCATCGTGTCAATAACAGGCTAGCACGTAGATGAGGTGCTGTGCTGAGAAGAGATCTGAAGTCCCCACATACTTGGGAACGCTACAGCCAGCCCCTCAGGGCAGGGCAGTAACACCTTCAGGCATTTTTAGAGCAAGCAGAGCTGGAGATGGGTCAGCAGGAGCCATTCTGCCCCAGCACAGAGGCTGCCATGAAGTGAACTTCTCTTTGAACGTTGTGGTTCTAACATTGAGCCTGTGGGATGAAGGACTGAACTCCTGGTGTGTCTTTTTCCACCTCACTTTTCTTCATTTCTGTACCAAACTAAGAAATTCCTCCAGGCTTTTGGAAGCTCGACAATATTGCACCTCATCCTCTGTTTCTTAAGCTTGGACCAGCTCTGCGTGGGCAAACACAGTTGTGTTCTCCACTGGGCCAAAATAAGAAGTGTGGAGGAAAACCAGAGGGAAAAGCTGATCTGGAAGATACCCAGTGCCAAGAGCTTCATGTACTTTCACAGAGCTTCCAGGCTGCTGTGGACACTCTTTGGTCATGAAGCTTCAGCATCCCTGGGCTTGTTGACATGGTTGGTGACAAGTGAATGCAAAGGAGTTCTTTTGTGGGGCTTATCCTCTTGGTTTCAACATGGGACAATGAACAGAGTGGGCTCCCATCCTGCCATTTTGGAGTGTGTGTGGAGCCTGCATGAAAAATACTAGTTGCTGGCTTCTTGCAGGTCAAAGGAGATCACCAGACTAACCCCATGTGCTAGTGCTTCCTCCTCAGAAGGCACCTCCAGGGCTGACTTTGTGTATCAGCAGCTGCAGAGAGAAATGAGGCTGTTGGTTATACCTATGTTTGCAGAGTGGTGCGCAGCACTCCTGCTTTGTGTGAGTCTCTGTTCTGCTGCTAGTTAGGAGGGTAAAATCCAGAGAAAGGTGATGGCAATCAGTGAAACTTTAAAGCAGTATGAAAGGGAGGATCTCAGCCTCTGGGAGTAGACTGTGCTTCTCCCTGCTGCATTGGACAGAAGTTCTCAGCACGTCATCCTAAGTATTTCTTGTAAAAATAAGTGGGTTTTGATCAAAAACATTTAACATATATCAACATTAGGGATTCTTTTTTAATTGCCAATCCAAGAAAAGAGGTAAGTCTCACCAAGGTGTGAGATTGGTGGCTCTAGCCAAGACAGCAAACGCTTTGCTGTTTGAAGCGCCAAGTTAAACAAGACACAATTAGGACTAACGTGCCCCCCACAGCTCCCAGAGGCTGGTTTATGGATCCTGAGGGGGCCAGAATTGGACCTTGCTGTGTCTTGTTTGCCTTGGCTACAAAACACAGCAAACCCGTGTGCCTCTTGCTTGGCGTCCTAGGCACAAATCACACCTGCAGGAGGCTCAGGCACTGAGTCTCTTTGCTTTTCTCCTCCTCTCTGTCCAAGTAGTTTAGTTCTGATAAAGTGCAATAGAATTCTGGTGTGGCACTGACTTTCCTGAGGAAGAGGGCTCACTGACTGAGCTGTGTGCCCCTGTACTGGGCACTGGGGAGGCAGCACCTCCAGTGCTGGGTCCAGTTCTGGGCTCCTCACCGTCAGAAGGACATGGAGGTCCTGGAGCGAGTCCAGAGAAGGGCAACCAGGCTGGGGAAGGGGCTGGAGGGCAAATCCTCTGAGGAGCAGCTGAGGGAGCTGGGGGTGTTCAGCCTGGAGAAGAGGAGGCTGAGGGGAGACCTTATCGCTGCCTACAACTACCTGACAGGAGGGTGCAGAGACGTGGGTGATGGTGTCTTCAGCTGAGTAACAGGAGATGGGACAAGGGAAATGGCACTAAGCTGTGCCAGGGTCAGATCAGATGTTAGGAAAAAATTCTTCACTGAAAGAGTTGTCAGGGCCTGGCACAGGCTGCCCAGGGAGGGGGCTGAGTCACCTTCCCTGGATGTGTTTAAAAAAGGGTAGATGAGGTACTTAGGGATATGGTTTAGCTTAGGATGGGAATGGTTGGGCTTGATGATCTTTAAAGGTCCTTTCCAACCTTGTGATTCTGTGATGACACAGGCTCCCATGTTGTACAGGAAGCTCTTTTGCCTATAGTTTGTGTATGTCTTGCTGCTAGCAGTTGTGTTGTGCTCTGGTTAGAAATTGAGAGATGTGCAGATTGCTGATTCATAGGTAGTATCTCAGGAATCTTTTCAGCTTCCTTCAAATGTTTCACTGTGGTGAATACTGGAGATGGAGCAGTAGGTTCCCACAAGGTTGCCTGTTGCTCTGATGTGGAAATGCAGCTCTAACCTGCTTGGTACTGCAGATCCCACTCTCATCCTAGCTCAGGGGAGTTTTTGGGTCCATTACAGCCTTGACCAGGAAGTTTTAATTCAGGCTCTGTTGCCTATGTGTTTAAACTCCAGAAGTCTTAATCAGGATGTGGTCTGTGAAATGTGCTCCTGTAAAGGCTAATTTTTTGAGGCTTGTCAGGACACTTCATATACAGACTCTGTGGGGCTTTGACTGTAGAAAGAGTCTAGAATTTTTAAAATTTCAAACTATTTCTTTCTGTATGAACACCACCATGTACAAAGATGCTTTCCAGCCACTACAAGGAGAAGGTAGAGGGTAGAGAAGAAGTAGGCAGGAAGAAGACTCCTGACTTACTGGTCAGGCCAAGCACAGGTACTGGCAATGCTTTATTTGTCCACCTGTCATAGCTGGAAAGCACTGACAAGCTTTCATGCCTGCAAAGCCTCCTGCAGAGCTATTGCTTGTGTTGTATCATTAGGTCATAGGCTGCAACCACACTGCATTGAGAGAGAGATACCCATCGCTGTACAGTTGGTGATACATGACTGCAGTGGTCAACATGTGTCAGCTCAATCATGCTGGTTTAGTCCTGGAAGGGTCTTGGGGGAGTTGTGGAGCCTCTGGTCTCAGTAAGAGTTTGAATTTGCTGACAGTGTTCAGAGGACCTGAGACCATTCTCTGTTCAGGAGTTTCATGTATAAGCCCCACACTAACCTTTTGGTTCTCCATCTTCTTGTTTAGCATCTGTACTATGTCAGCAATTGTTTGTTTCTACTTCTGGGCTCATCCAAAGGTGCTGGATCCCCCAAGGCCACCTGAGGATCCCAGGAATATTCATAGGGACAGCGTGTTGGCATGGATGAGCTGAGATACTGGAGCAGAGACTGATGCCATGTCAGGGAGGTACCTTTGTCCAGCCATCTCCTCTTGTTGCCATTAAACTCACCCACAAATTAAAAAAGCAATAGGGAGAGGTATTTAATGGCTCCCTGGTGAGGATGAGTGAGAGGGAGGGGCACTCTTTCAGCTTTCCCATCATTTTCATGTGTGCTACTGCCCTCAAGGGACGTGCCCTGGGTGCCTGCTCATTTCAAAGATGCAGACAGGACTGCTGGAGGCTTTGTTATCCCATGTTACAATTCCTTTGGGGGCAGTTTGGTATTTCTCACACTTCCACACAGAACAAGGTTTCCCAGAGACTCAAATGTAGGGGATGATGCTGAAGTCACAAAAATGTTTCTCAGTGTCACTGTGCTCATAGGACCCCAACCAGGGCTTCACCCCCCTCTTACTGCAGGGCTGCATGATGCTGGGTGGAAGGTTGTGGGGTGTGAATGGTGTCGTTATTATCCCAGAGAGGTTGGATGGTGGAGGCAGCACAGGTTGAGCCGCCTCCTGTGAATGAATGAACTCATTATAGTTCACTGCCTTCAATAAAAAAAGTTGTGAATCTTAATTAAAAGCACAGTCGTCTGCATTTGTGGAGACATTGTTTTGGGCTGTTTCTTTAGCTGTTAACAGGCTGTAAAACATTAAGAATTTCTTTCTTTTTTTCGGGAGAGTATTACTAGTTGGGCTGTTAAAAAAAGGGGTTTTTATTTAAAAAAAAGGATTCTGAAGGAAGATTTAGTGGTTATGGAAGAAAGAACTTGAACAGACTCTGTGCTTCTATTGTGCTTGTCTTAGTCCAAAAAGCTTTGATCATGGACGAGCCTCATAGTACCCTCTGGTTTTGTACTTGCTATGGACTACAGGTTTTCTCTGCTCTTTCTCCAGACCCTTACCAAAATATCCCTAGCATCCTCGTGCTCTCCTGGCATATGTCTGGTTCCCTGCTAACAACACAGCTCTGGTAACTGCTGGCTTCTCTGCTCTTCCAGCTGTGGGCAAATCTCACCATGTCCCAGGGTGTTGAGCTGTGGCAGAGGATGCCACTCAGGGTCTTTCACAACCACCTCAGGATTTCTACCTCCAGCACCAGGAAAGCAGGTGGCTTTGATCTTTTTGGGTTATGAAAATAGTATTTGTAAATGCACATGGAGCAGAAGCAAAGCTTAGGGTTCTAATCTTCCCCCATACTGATTTTCCCATGTCAAGGTGCTCCCTCACCTGAGGGGAAGGAGGGTTTGTCTTGTAGTTGTGTGAAGGTTTCTTCAGTGCTATGAAGTCCATGAAGGCAGCAGGTTGCAGAGCTCAGACCTGTGTGGTTTTCATAAGCACTGTTCTCCTGTTGTAATACATCTACATGGCTAAACCATACTTTTTCCAGGTACTTTTCCATGAAAGAAGAGGTAGAAATCCTGTGTCAGCCAGGGGTTTTGAGCAAATCCTTTTTGCAAGGAACACTGAAATAGCTGGGTTGTTATGTGTGAGAAAAGTCAACAAGAATGACAGGCCTTCTCCTTTTTTTGATTAATTATATACCAGGGTTTTCAGTTAAGAACCCCCTTTCTCATTTTCACTGAATGTCATGTTTCTGCTGCTTATGTTTCTCCATTGGAAACATGAAATTTCTTCCTATGAATGGATATGAAAAAAAAACCCCAGTCCCTTTCATCAAAGGCTGTTTTATCTGTAGCAAAAATATTTGGATAGGCTTTCTTTTTTTTTTTTTCCACACCCCTTTCTAATATCATTAACCACAAGGAACAAAACCCTGTTGTTGTGTGTGGGTTTCCTGTGGAATGACCTTGCTCAAGTCTGCAGCCTGAATGTGTTACCACGAAGCAGCACAACGATATGATCTTATAACAACTGAATGTTCGCTCAGGGTGAGATTTCATGGCAGGTGATATTTCCCCCCACAACAATACCATCTGCAATTATTTCCCTACATCCAGTGTCACTGAAAGGTCTGTCCCAGTGAAAGGCTCTGAATGGTCTGTTTTCACTTTCAACACTCAAACTTTCACTTGGAGGTGAAAGTTCGCTCGAACCACGTCTTGGTGAAATATCAGAATATCCAATTCCACAGCAGGTTCAGAGAGTGTTTCATAACATTTTTTGAACCAGATGTCAAGCTGATCTAAGAGGGAAAATGGGGGCATCTTTAATGTGTCACCATACTTTATCTTAGAACAAATAAACCTCCTAATTCTGCAAAGGGAGGTCGTGGTGAGGAAAGCAACTCAAGCCCTTGTTTTAGCATGCCAATGACATCAGTCTGCCAGGGAAGTCAAAACAGCTGGAGCCCAATCTTGCAGTCGTTACCCAGGCAAAAATCCAGGTGATGCTCACTAAATGTTCTTGTCTGGTTACCAGTGACTGAACTGCTTCAAGATTGGGACTCTGTTTCACTAAGGGTATGGTCTCTGCAGGATGGGCACTTCTAAATAAAAAGGTTGTGTTGTTTTTACTTGCCAAGGGCATGTTTAACTATTTCTGTGGTCGTTTGTGGAAGCACCAGTTATCTGTCCTGTGGCAGTCTCTCTGCTCTGGTCTTCAGGCTTGGTGTGGATATACCAATGGAGTTCCCTATGTTTCTCCAGGATTGGTGCTTTAATTCTCCAGGATTGTTGCTAGATCAGTGCTGGGTTTGAGCCTAACTGGGAACAGCAGCCACGCTCCCTGCTTTCATCTTCTGCTGGTTTTGGCTTGTCCCCTAAGGAAATAAAGGTGAGGTAGTTGTGTGTTTGCAAGTCAGTTGCTATCTGTTTGCAGCCCTCTAAAGTAGCCTCTGAACTGCAGGCCGACTGCAACAAGATTTGATGGAGGGAGTGAGGTCCCAGAGCTGTTGGGCTTGTGGCTCTTTGACCAAAGCAGGTGATGGGGGAGCAGAATGATGCGGCTGTGGGGAGGAAATGTGGTGAGTGTTCGGGCTTTAATAAGCATCAGACAATATACATGGGAAAACAGATCTGTAGGAAACCAGGCTTTGCTGGTTTTGCTCTCAAATAATGTGGGTGTGAAGCAGAGTTCAAGGGAGCTGAGGCAGCTGTTCAGACAGCCCAGCAGCAGATGAGCAGTCCTCTGGGCATCTCTGCCTGGGTTTGCAGGGTCTGGCGTCTGTTCTCCCTTGCTGAACATCTTCAGGGTTCGTGTGCTGGTGAGCCTGCCTTCCTCTGTCCCCTCCAACACACATGCTGCAGGGCTGAGGCTACAATCACCCTGGCTGTCCTCAGACCCCTCCACTTTCTGCCACCTCAATACTGTGGGCATTTTCCCCAGCCACACTGTCTTTTGCCTGTGAGAGAGAGAGCAGCATCCCTTGCACTGCCTGGTTAACCTCCATCTCCCCCTTCCTCAGCCCCCAAATACAGTTGTTTAATCCACGATTAAGATAAACCTGCTGGCTGGAATGAGGCAAACACTTCATGCTTTGGGCGTGATGCTGCAGCGGTCAGGGTCGTTTGAAGCCCTGGGCTCTGCCCCACAGAGGCGGCAGGGCCCTTTCACTCCTGAATGTCAGTTTAAAGCAATTTATCCTAATCCGATTAGTGGCTAATTCAGTGCCAGTCTGCTTAAGGCAGCTTGGTTTGGAGGGGGGGGGGGTGTGCTCAAAAGCCAGTGTTTACCTTTTGAGTGCGGGGTGCTTATCCTCTCAAGGCGGTTGGCTCTGGGAAGCTGACAGCTTCTTTGCGTCCACGTGTGCAGGATTATAAATAACAATAATACTACTCCAGGTTCAAAGCCCTTGCGGGCAGGGGCTGGGGCTCCCAGCCTGCACAGCTTTGTCTGAGCTCTTGGCTCTGCTTTGGCTGCAGAAGGGAAACTCGGGGGGTCCTTTTCCTTTGGTGGCAACAGGGGGGTGGGGGGTTAAGGCTGAGTGAATGGCTTATTTCATGTGGATGTCCCCTTTTGGAGACATTAGATGTGAATAGGTTTGTTACCCTCTGTTTAACCCTTTTTGAGACCTGCCTTTTTTTATGGAAGTATCCTCAGGGATTTGCCTGATTTCTTCCATGTTTTCTTTGCTTGTGGGGGAGTCTGAGCTGACCAAGGTGGGACAATGACTTTATCCACTTCTCTCCCTCTCTGGAGCACTGGTTCCTGGCTCTGTCAGCACAAGTTGTGGCTCCAGCTAGTTATGGAGCAGCTCCATACCCATCACAGCAGTGGGGCTCAACCAGCTCAACCCTGCAGGTTTGGGTTGCTGCTGCTCTGAGCTGTTGGATGTGTGCTTAGTGACATGTGCACAAAGCTTGGCTCATCCCTGCCTGTGTGATGGCTGCTTCAGGCAAATGCTCTTTGATTTCCTATTTTTTTCCTCCCTAGGCTGGTAACACCAAGTAGGAGGATGGTGGGGTGCTCCAGTACCCGTCACCTGGATGTAAAGTGGGATTCCCCTTTTCAGTGTCTGTGGGAACAGGACAAGGGGCAATGGCTGTAAGCTGGAGCATAGGAAGTTCCACACCAACATGGGGAAGAACTTTTTCACAGTGAGGGTGAGGGAGCCCTGGGACAGGCTGCCCAGGGAGGTGGTGGAGTCTCCTTCTCTGGAGAGATTAAAGTCTCGTCTGGATGCCTATCTATGTAATATGAGATAGGGAGCTGCTTTGGCAGGGGAGTTGGACCCGATGATCTCTTGAGGTCCCTTCCAACCCCTAAGATTCTGTGATTCTGTGATTTCATCTTGTGCAGACAAACCTCTGTCCCCTTTTGTGCCCTGTCTGCCCTCACCTGCTTAGGGCAGAGCTTAACCCTTGCTAAGAAGGATAATTATTCAGGGCTGGTAGCAAATATATGTGCAGACCCCTGTGAGGACAGGGCATGGTGCAGGATTTCCCCCTATTCATGGAGGGAGGTTTCACTGTTCAGACTCAGTGTGCACCACTTGCTCTGATACTCTCCAGTGGGCTGTGCCTGTGTTAGCCATCACACTGGTGAAGACATCTCTTTTCCAACCAGTCTCAGCTCCCTACTTGCCACTCCAGCAGCTTTGGGGAAATGTCTGGCATGGAGATACCTCCATCACAGTTGAGTGTACGATGTACAGGTAGAATTTTTGGACCTCTTAGGATATCCTTCTCTAGCTGTCTCTGTGGCCTAGAGAACAGGCCAGGTTCCTCCTTGTATTGCTGAATACCTGGAGTTCCTTCTTAGAAGCCAGTGGTGTAACAGAGAGTTAAATCTAGGATCAGGCTGACTATTTTGATGTATAGCAGTCCATATATTACCTTCTTGATCCTTCAGATGTATTTGTACCAACAAACTTGGACTTCTTTTTATTTTTCCAGTGTCTTTTATTTAAAAACTGAATCAGTGAAAGATCTGTAATGTATTACCAGTTTTCCATTTTTCTTAACAACATAGCAAATGTTCATTGATTTTTAGAGATGAGATCAGATAAGGGGAAACCAGACAGAATCAAGCCAGGAAGTCTAGCACAGTTAATATGATGACCTTTAGATGTCACTGTAATCAAAGAATAACACACCACTGGGGGCAGGTTTAGAAATCTCCTGTAGTGGAATTTGGGGGAATCTCTTTCCTTGTACTGATGTGTTGGTGTCTGGCTCCTGGGAAATCTATTGCTGTTAATTTATGCATTTGTCTGATGTGTGGCTACTGGGAAGGCTCAGTGTGTGTGTAGCTAAGTGGCACAGACCCCTCCCAAGTGCTTTCCCACAGCAGATTGTCACTGAGGGACTTTGGCTCTGCTGGCCTCTGGAGCAGCAAAACTTCCACTTGATCATTCAGAGGGGAGGGCAAGGGGCACAACTTCACTTGTGTTCTGCTTTCCACTAAATACTTGTAATAATATGGATCTACCACGCTATAAAGTTTGGTAAGAATTGTACATGCTTGCAGAGAAATGAATTCAGCAATTTTCTGTCTGTAAACCAAATTTCCCCCCATTACTGATATTTTATAAGCTCTTGGGCAGTAGAAGTGATGTCCTACTCCTTTGGGAGTTTTTTGTCCCAGTGGCTTGCTTTGCTGCTGCTGACACAACCGATGTGCCACTCTTCTTGCAGCCTTGCTTTGAGGTGTTGAATTGTGCATGTAAAAACAGGCATGTAAATATTGTACTTGCCCATCAGTGCTATGGAACATGTTCTGTGTTACCTTGGTCACTGTGTGCTCATGGGTCTGAGCTTCCTAGTCCAGATAGGTACTGCTGGCTGGCAACTACTTATGGCTCAGTCAGAAAACATAATGACATCTGCATATGAAGCTTCTGTATTTTCTTTTGCTTTACTTTGCATTTGAAAAGCATATTTATATAAAGATTGTATGGAATTCTTAAAAAGCCAGGCAATGAGCTGGAGACCATTTCAACAATCTCCCCTATCCACTTTAGTGTCTGTCCTATTGTTTTGAAACACTTTTTTAATTGCAGTTTTCCAAGGCAGTATTTCAAGGGATTGACAGGAGCCCATTAAGTCAGATTTGGCCCCTGAATTATGTTCTATTTAAAATATCCAGCACCCCCCAACTTCCACAAAACCAAAGACCAACAGAATGTTTCCATTAAAATGAAATCCAAATGGAAACAGCTTTTAAATCTATCAAATATACGTTCCTTTTCTTTATTTGCTTGTCAGACTTTGTATGTGCATGAAGGCCAGACAGTGAATTGACTTGAAACATATTACCTAAAATGATACTGACATCAGAAATGCAAAAGGACCAGTGAAATAAGGTGGCCAGAGCTGGAAAATTCTGCTCTGGGCTTGGGTCCAGGTTTTGAAAACCTGCTGCCTATGTTTTAGGTCAGGAGCCTGGATTGAGCTATAAACAGTGATGAGATTTTGGTGTTTAATAGTCCCAAACTGGGCTGCCCAGTATCTGGCTCGTGAGCTCCATCTGGTCTGCCAGGACAATTCACCTGGCCTGGAGCCCGTTCCCAGCCACTTGCTTTCCTGAGGCCTCTCAGACGCAGGGAAGGAGTGGGCTGTAAGAGTGACACTGGCTGGTCTCAGCCAGTTCTTTCCTACCTTTCCTATAGGCATCACCCCTTTTTCTTGCCATGAAGCTAGATCATAGAATCACAGCGTGGTTTGGGTCAGAAGGAACTTTTAATGTTCATCTAGTCCAGCCCCCTGCAAGGAGCAGGGACATCTTCAACTAGACCTGGTTGCCCAAAGACCCATCCAACCTGGCCTTGAAGTTTCCATGACTCTCTGAGCAACCTGTGTCAGTGTTTCACCATCCTCATCATAACAAATGTCTTCTTTCTGTCCAGTCTGAATCTCCTCTTTCAGTTTAACACCATTACCCCTTGTTAATTGCAACAGGCAATGTTTATCTTCACTGCATGGGCCCCCTTTAAGTACTGAAAATGAGCAATAAAGTCTCCATGGAGCCTTCTAGGCTGAACAGCCTCAAACCTCTCAGCCTTTCCTCATAGCAGAGGTGCTCTAGCCCTCATGTCATCTTTGTGGCCTCCTCTGGACTCACTCCAACAGCTCCATGTCTGCCTTGTCCTCAGGACCCCTGAGCTGGATGCAGTACTGCAGGAGGGTCTACCAAAAGCAGAGTAGAGGGCAAGAATCCCCTGAGCTAAACACTGACTCCAGCTCAAGAAGAGGGTTGCAGCAATGCAGGGGGGGGTCGTGAAGACTGGGAAACCTTTGACTTTTTTGAAGGTTTTCAATACTTGACTGGGCAGGGCTCTGAGAGACCTAGTCTGGTGGTGGAGACAGCCCCACATGGGTTTTTACTGGTTATCTTCAGGGCTCCCTTCCAGCTTGAATTTTTCATTGCTTCCCTAATTGTAAGACCAGCCTTACTTGTGTTACATGAATGCACAGTACTGAATGCTACCTGAGTCCTTGTACTTGGGTAGTACAGCAGTAGGAACCCCAATATTGTTAGAGTTGGAAACTGTGTGCAATGTGCAGTATCAAATGGCTGGGGAGTGGCAGTGTAGTCAGCATGAACCACCTCTTCCAGCTCAGAAACTGCAGCAGTGACAGGTTTAGTACTTGTTAAGTTTCAGTACAACCCAGAGGGGAGGCCTTGCCCAGTGTGAAGGTATCCATCAAGGGTTTATAAAGACAACATTCAAGGTCTTGGCTTGTGTATTGCCCATGTTCCTCATTTCTTCCTTGAGTCCATGTTCCTCATCAGAACAGGGGAATAACAGTTCCTCCTTATCTCCCAGGGCTATTGGTGGTGTTGACGTATGAAAGGTTACAAGGTGCCCAGAAACTTTAACAGTGTGAAATACCTAATTGAGATGGATCAATGTCCCCTTGAAATTTCCTTTTTTCCCCATGGCTTTCTGAAATGTCTGATTTATTCTCCTTTGAACACAGTGAATGTGCTGTCTGCCAGGCAGTGCGGATGTTCTCGTTTACAACTATAACATCCCTTACTCAAATTCCTGAGAATATGTTCCAGAAACATATGTAACTTGCCAGGTGAGGGTCTATAAAGATGGGATGGGTGAAAGAACACAGATGGAGGAACAACACTTCTATCTCCCTGAAGAGTCTTTGAGAAAACCTTGTGTGCAAAAAAAAAAAGGAGTAAGTTTCTTCTTCCCATTATTTCATCTGTAATTCCAAGTTTCAGGCCAAAAGAAAAGTGATGAGTGACATGGCCCATTGTCATCAGAATTATATCATTATGATCTTTTACTGTTTCTAATTGGTCCAGAAGCAGGAAATTCCAGAAATCTCCTAAGCAAACTCTCTCCTTTGGGATTCTCAGTCTGTGCTGGCATCCCTGTCAGGTTTGGATCAGTTTTCATTTAAAAAATGATTACACTTGTAGTTGTTGCTCTACCAAAGAGTCTTCCTACTGTAAACCAGCACACAGCTGTCCTGCTCACTATCCCAGCTGGGATCTGTGCAGTGGTGAGTGTGCTGAGAGGAGATGAAGTCATCCAGCTTGGGGTGCAGGGTTGGGGGGATGCAGGGCTGGAGGCTGCCCTGT
This sequence comes from Zapornia atra, assembly GCA_013400835.1. Taxonomy (NCBI): domain Eukaryota; kingdom Metazoa; phylum Chordata; class Aves; order Gruiformes; family Rallidae; genus Zapornia; species Zapornia atra. The sequence continues at coordinate 63,853 of VZTU01009555.1, forward strand.
GCCTGGCTGTAGGCTGCTCTGATTTGGATCTGTTTGCTCCATCTCTGTTGTTCAGACACATCTCAGCTTGTGACAAAGCCAGGTTCCATGTAGAAGGTGACTGCAAGACGCTGCTGTTCTCGATGGCTGTTTTGTGAGAGGGAGGTAACAGCTCTTTGGATTTGGCTTGGGTTTGTGAGTAGTTTTGGTGAACTAGGGGCTGTGTTTTTCAGGAAACAGACTTTTTTTCGATGTTTTTGCCTCTCTGATCCTCAGTGCCAAGAGGAAGGAGGTATGCAGGGCTGGTTACAGCTGCTGAGGGAGAGAGCTGGGGATCAATAATTGTTCAGAGGAGACAAGGTTCTGGACAGAGGGTCCTGTTGCCCTTCTGGACCCGTTGCTGGCAAAGCTGTTTAACCATGTCTTGTCTGTGTCAGCGTACAGAAAAACAGTAAGGAAAAATAAATCCAGGTGCAAGCACCAGAATGGTCTTTCCTGGCACAGCCAGGTCTGGGGATTTTGGGTTCTTTGGTGCCTACTACAGGAAGTATTTCCCATAGTTGGGAGTACTCAGAATGTCTTTCACTGGGATTCCTTGGTGACTAATAATGTTTGGGCTTGCACTATGGCCTCTTTCATGTGGTCTCTTGTCACATACATGAACATATGTTAGGTGCTTCTTTGGAAAGCTATGTGTGGCTGCTGGATCTGGGTGAAACAGGCTACTGGGCTCAGAAGTCATTGGGCTGGGTGGCCCAGACAGGCTGACCTGTGATCTCACAGTGAGATTGGAAGGTCCATGATAGCAAGGCTGGTTTTAGCACTCAAGCTGAAAACAGCACAGCAAGGAAGCCCCTGAAGTAATTCCACTCCCTGCACTAGCATCCACCTTTGAGTGACTGTATGTATTTAGTTACTAGTCTTCAAAGGTGTTTCCAAGTGCTAACAGATATTGCAAGTAAAGAGTGATCATAGGATTGAGATTTGTGCATGCTTTCTGCCTGTGATCCTTTAGAGGGATGCAGCCAAGTACAAGCATGCCTTCTCTAATAGTCTTTTCCAAGGGCCTCTTTGAAGAAGCAGCTAAAGATTTGAACCAAATGAATAACACAGTAGTGTAACTTGCAGTGATAGGACAGTTTTTTTGATATACAATAACCTCCTTCCCCTTATCAAAAGGTTTTCCCACTCTGAACATCAGTGACTGACATGATCCTTGCACCCTGAAAATCACTTTCCTATTTAAGGAAAACTGATGGAATTAAACCATATGTGTATCAAAGCAGAGGCTGGAGGTTATTCGTAGACTACAGAAGGTAAGATATCACATGCAGAGTTCTTTCCAGATGGGACAAATCTCATGTAGCTTCTGGATCAATCAATATGTCAGTCTCAACAGGGAAGTTTTATAGCCTCATCACTATCATATCCAAGCCTGACAGTCTTAAGAAGACCTTAAGCAAGTTATGCCCTCAAACTACTGGGAAACAAGCTTCTACTTCTCCTGATGTCCCACCTGTCCACAAGCTCTGAGCTGGTGTTGGCTTTCCCAGATTCCTCTCACGTTGTACTGACCAACAAAATGGTCAAGGTTGGGTTAAATCTGTTGCCCCTGTCCAGCTGCAAACTGCTGGACACGTTCCTGTCCTTGCCAAGGAAGGCAATAGCCAGTTTTCAGAGACCTACACTCAGGAAAGGATTAATCTGGGTTTTCCAGGTTGTGGTTATGTTGGTGTGGGGTCTCAGTCACACGAGCTGTCTGTGTACGGCTGGCAGTGTGGATAGGAGGATCCCATGAGTAAAGGCCACAGGAACAGGGGATAGCCATACTCATGGTCCCTGAGTCAGGAGGAATGTCTTAACAGTGATAGTGGAATAACTATTGGAATTTTTTCTTTTTATAAAGATCCTATATAGCCAGGGCACTGAAGATCTGTCTGCAAGATATTGAGTGCATATCTAAATAGAGTTGGGAATTAAGGAGTAATGAACAGATCCATTCAACTGGTCAAAAAGAGAGTTTTCAGTGTCTTTGGGTAGTCATTAAAAGTGAATGTCACTGCTTGCAGTGTCATTACCCTACATGTTGAAAACAGGATTTTTAATTTTTTTTTTTTTAGCAGACTTCTGGGAATGATTATTCAGTGGGGAAAAATATATAATTCCCCAATAATCTAGAGCTGTTGGAGCTTTCAGTGAAATCTCTGAAGTATTGGCACAATGATGGATGGCCTCTTCTGGAATACAGAAATGCGTAAGACATGAAATAAATCCTTCATGCATTGCAGGGCTTTGGCATAGTGCTGCTTATCTTAAGGGTATTATGCAAATCTGATGCCTATTTAAATCTTGACACTATCATCTAGAGCAGGTGTATTTGGAACTTACATTTCTCTGAGAAGGTTAATTTGTCAAATAAAGACTGTTGGTTTAATCTCAAATGACTCATCGTTCCCATGAGTTACAGTCCAGTTTCTGGCCCAGCTTCCTTCCAGCTCTGCTGGAGGACCCTAGGAGTGACATTTTAATGGCAAGCTTCCATTCATGAATCCTTCTAGGTGGATGGGGATACAGTTTTCAGTACGTGAAAGCTGTTAAAGATGAACCTTTCCAAGGACAGTAAATGCAGGAGGAGATAGCCAGGGATGACATGCGTAGTATGTGTGCTGGGAGCCACAGAAATCCTTCCAGTAAGATGAGCCCAAAGGATGGTGTTTGGGCTGCAGCAGGGAAATAAAAAAGACTTGTTTGGGTAAGCATACTGTCTAATGGTGAAGGGTCTTGCATGATAATCTGTTCTAATGATAATCAAAGCTTCATTTGTGGGGTGTTAACCATGGTAGTGTTGAAGTTCTTTCACCCTGGTCTTCCGTAGTGATACCCTGGGCTCTTTACATTTTAGTTGTCTCTAGGTGAATTTCTCACTGTCACAGGGTAATGTCCATGCCTGCATCTTTCTCTCTTTCAGGAGTGCCATCATTTGTCTTGCCTAGGGCTGATCCTCCTAATTATCTGTGGCCATTCAAGCAGCCATAAGAATGTTTTTCTACTTGTTTGCCTTGTTTGGGAATTGGCTGTTCATTCTTCTTGTCCTCTGACAGGACAGGAGTACTTCTCTGTGAAGAGAAGGACTGTTTTCTCCCTTCTTTCTTTAGAAGTTTGTTATTCAGTGAGGCAGTAGAAATGATATCATGTGACTTGTACAAGCATCCTCACACATGGGTAATGAAGAGCAAATGCACTGGAGTGAACAGTCCACTGGATGAAAATGATTCATTCCAGCTCTGGGGTGAGCAGCTTTGAGTAATGAAGTCATGGATTGGCTCACAAAAACTCATGGACTAGTTCACAGATGATGAAGATTGAAGCCACAATGACTGCTGCATGCAGTTAATTGTTTGACTAATCTGGGGGATCGAATGAGAAATGGCAATGGAGTTGATTTTGTGTTGGTGCTCATGAAGAGAAGGAGGAAAGTTAGTTTCATCCAGCCACTGCTCTTATCAAATAGTCTGTCAGATGATTTAAATGGTTAGATAGGGCTGACTGAGAACTGTCCATTAAAACTACTCAGTAGAAAGTTGATTGTGTTGAACTGAAAGTTTGCTGAGACATGTGAACTTGCTATTGCAAAAGCTCCTTTTTATTCTTTGTGGAAAGGATCAACATATTTTTGGCAAAAGTTCCTTTTTGACAGGAAGGGATAGAGTTTTCTAAACTCATTTCACTTCTCTCAGCGTTTTCCCAGGAATCCCTTCTCCCCATCCTTTGTCTAGATATTTCTACTTATCTAGGTGTGAATATTGGCCTCTTGAGGTCCTTTCCAACCCCTATGATTCTATCATTCTATGATGCTTGTTCGAGGCTCAGGCCTGTCCTGTTTTGGGGTGGGTATCCTCTGGCCCTCAACTAGAGAAGTCATTTCCTACGCAGACACAATTATAATGAGGCTCAGTGCAGCACTTCTGGGGGCAAGTTCCCAGCTGTTGTTTCAAAGGACAGAGCACTGGGAGAGCTCAACCCTCCTTTTGTTTTTGCCTTTTTCCTTGAAAGAAACACGTTTGGGCAGCAGCTGCTGACCTCACGGCTGTTCAGTGGTTGCTGTTCATCGATGGCAGCAACACATCCTTCTCCACTCAACACATTAAAGCCTTGAGGAGATGATGATTATTTTTCCCTTTTGGTAATGTTTCACTAGCAATGGGGGGGCTGTGGTGGGACACGGTGGATGCTGATATAACCCACCCTGTGTAGCACAGTGTGTGCAGTGCTTGTGAGTCTGCTTGTTGAGTCTATGGCCAGCTCTCCCTCGTGTGCTGGAGGGGACACTCATGCTGCTGTGATTTAGCCTAGCCTTTGGGGCTTTTTAGCCCCTGGCCTTTGGGGCTTTGTCCTGGCTGCTTACCCTTCAAACTGCATGTTCAAATGACAAGGCAGGATTTCTGCCCTGGGAGTCAGCAGAGATCTTTGTAAGCCAGAAAAATGAGCTGTAGGTTGCCCCAAGATGACCCAATGTAATCTACAGCGCAGGAGTTCAGCTCTCAGACCCAAGGCCTGGTTTGGTGCAGCACAGCTGTGTGACCTTGGCTTGGTTTGGTGAGAAAATTGCTTCTGAGCTGTGAGAAAGTGTCAGCTAAAGGCATGCAAGGTAGGGAAAGGGAAATCAGTGTAATCCTTGAGATAACGATTCGGGGATTCAAGAAGGAAACTGTTGACATGAAAAGTTATAAAACTAAGGAAACACGTAGAAAAATGGAAGAGAGCAACTATGGGGATTGAGAATCAGCCTGTCTGAAGAAGGCTAACACATCCACATCTGGCTGACAACTGCTTGGCCAGCAGAAATTCACTGGGTGTGTGAATACGTAACCTAGTAGCATGTAGAGCCCTCCTGGAGATATTAACCAGTAAATAAGTATTCTGTACCCATTGATTGTGTGTATCCCACCTGCAGAGCTCTGCATGTGGTGGAAGGTGTCTGAACAGAAGTGTCGTGGGGAGAGTTACACCAGCCATATATTAATGCTGCAAACATTGGAGATTATTTACCAACATTTCTTCTGAAGGTCAAGAATCTCCTTGGGCCCTGAGACGATACTTACTGAGGGGATTTCAGCTATCCTCCAAAATGTCTGTCCTTCTCTTCAGCCTACCATTTTGGTTGCTGTGGCATGGTTGTGGCTCAGGTGGCTCCCTTGTGAGGTGATTAGCAGGAGTGTCTTTGTACTGAAACTATGTCCAGAACTTGCAGCCCTTCTTAAATAAAGGCTGTGACAATATCTTTGCTTAATATAACTTAAACTAGGGGTCCATCCTATAAAGATGCCCAGGATGTTAGAAATATAACAGATGCTCCAATGGATCAGGATGGGAATAGTTTGCAACTAAGGACTGTACTGAGAATATCTTCAGACACTACCTTCAGTCAAATATCAGTCAAGTTTTATTGTGGGGGAAGGCATGTCTCAGAAACAGAAGGTCACAACGAGCTATTGTTAATGTGCAGGATACATCATTGACCAGGCAGACAACAGCAGGTTATCTATTAACCAGTAACAAATTGTTCTTTAACCCTAATACCTCTGGTTAGGCTACCAACCACCTTCTGGCTCTCCCTCTTTGATACCTTGAAGGAGATTTTTTTATTCTGTGCTTAAAACAGAACCTACATCCAGAAGACCCCCAGTGAACTCAGCTGTTAAGAGCAACTGAACTGCGCCAATGAGGATCTGCCATGCCAGATCCATTGCCTCAGGCTGTGAGTGCAGCTGAGTCAACAAATGAAGGAAAACTGACTACAAAGATCTTTTCAAAAAAACCCCCAACCTCCCCAAAATGATGCAGGCAGCGAGGTGCTCTCCCATCTCAGGTGTGTTGTTTTTTTCCCTGAGCTGCTGGGTCCTTCTGCCCTGATGTGTGAAATCTCCCATCCCCTGAGCACAAGCCTGCCGGAGCGGATGACTTGATGGTGAATAGGCCCATGTGGCTACCATTGCTCCACTTCATCAAAAGCCCTTCTTACAAGGGGAAGTGAGCTCAGCAATCTGGGAAAGTGTCATACCAGGGGCTGGAGGAATGGCTGGAGGGCAACAGGAGAGACTTTACACAAACCAGCTGGCATTTGGGTGTGTTAGGTTACATCATACCGAAAGACAGACGGATCTCGCAAGGTCTGGGTGCATTCCAGACAGATCTGGAGACATCCTCGCCTCCAGTTTCCTCATAAAGACTTTGCTGCATGAGAACTGCTGTTCCTCCTTCTCTGCCTTGCCCTGTGAATCACTCCTTTGTAGTCTTACATGGCTTTTCCAGTTAATGTGAACCAAGTGGCTCATGTAGGCAGAGGAAAGGATTTCCACCACCTCCCCCCTCCCCTTTCATCAGAGATGAAGGTGTAGCAGCTGATTCAGGCACAAGGGAAGTCTGTCTGAGCCTTTCTGTCCATGTTAATGGGTTTAAATTGCTAAGTGCTTGAGGAGTATAAGGGCAACACCTACTATAACCCAACCACACACTAAAATATAGCTCAGTTCAGTCACTTCTGGGCAGAGGCTAGCTGGCATCGACTTCAGGGAGGTTATGATTTGTGCCAGTGAGGTACTTAACCATGTTTTCTTGGAACAGACAAATATGCTGAGCAGCACATGGATTTTTTTTTTCCCCATCCAAGTAATGTTATCCATTTTCTGGAGATAGGGGAGAGGTGCTAGAAATTGGTGTGGAGAGTATCTTTGGAGTTATTGCCATGTGATTGTGGAATGCTCTTTCTGGTCTTCCCTGCCACTAAATTTCTCACTACACTCAAATCTTTCTTGAAAACCTCATGCCACCAGTTGGTCAGATAGGGCACAAAACTGGGTCTGATTGGTCCTATCTCTGGGACTTGACTGTGATTCATGGTTCTTGAGAAATTAAGGCTCGGTGATAGCAGGGTTTGATATCCCCTCTAGAATTCTTATGGTATTTTTTTTGTGGGGGAAGGGAAGTAGAGAAGGATATTAATAAATAATCAAATGCTGTCTTGATTCCAGCTGTTTGTAGCCTGAAGAACTTCTTGCAGTAGTCAGTTCTGCAGTTTGATTGCATGATTCTTTGGATTTCAATTTCTCAACGTCAGATGTCCTGGAATATTACCTGTTAGAAGTGATGGGTTTGATATGTTATTTTTCCTTTTGACTGAAGGCATTCTTCATATAATTTTTACCCTTGTCCTTCCTCTCCATGTTGTTGGTTGACTTGTGGTTCTGTGTGTGGCCCGTGTGATGCCAGGTTGGGCTTTGGCCATGCCATTGGTGACTGATGAAAAAGGACTCTGAGGAATGAAGTTTGACACTTTCTTCTGTGTCTAGGTTGTTAGTCCCTCACTTCCTTGGTGTTTTAAATCAGTTAAGGGTCTGAAATCGATCTCTAAGAGTATTAAAGAGGCAACATAGGCAGCACAGAGAAATAACATTACAAAAGCCTTGTGTGAGTAGCACTGCTTGCATCTGGCATTCTGCAGTTATTACACTTACTGAGCTTGTATCTCTGGTTGATATTTGAAGCAAAATTTACCATGAGGTTTTACCTCCTTGAGATTTTTTTAAGAAAGGCTAGAAAATTGGGCTCTTTAGATGTTATTTAAGCTTAATGAAAAACCTGCAGGCTTTACTGATATGCTAAGAGCTAAGAGGTCAGCTTCATATCCAGAATTTATTTACCCATGAGGTCCAGGTGATTTCATAGATCATAAAAACACAACTTCAAACATCATATTTTATTTCACTGTGGTGGTCTCTGCCGTAAGGTAAGGTCAGGGCAGGAATTTATTCCTGGGAGAGAGACAGCAACCATGGAAGATCTGCTTTCAGATTTGCAGAGGAATGCCCTGATGTGGGTGTCCTGAACCTTCCCTGTGAGGAAGCAGAAAGAATGTTACCTGGTACCCTGCTCCCAACAGGGCAGAGGAGGTCTGCTGCTACTGCCTCTGGTAACACAGAAATGCATCTTCAGCACCTTCAGATATCTGTTTTCTCTAAAGATGAGCTATAATACTTATAATTATGGCCAAGGTGAGCCTATTATAAGCTACTAGACAAAAAACTATGGACCAGACTGGCTTGCTGGAGATGTTGCTGGAGGCATTTTCTTGGCTGTGGATAAAGGGTAATGGCAATGACCAGAAACACACTTATCACAAGAGAACTGATTGCTGTGGCAAACAGGATACCTGAATTAATGTCACTGGGGTGATGAGATGTGAATGATATCAGAACTTGGCCCAGGGCTAAACTTAGTGCAGTGCAGGAAGCCAGAACAACCAAATGGAGAATGCATGGGAGAAGGACTTTTGGGCATACTGAAACTCAGACTGATGGCACTTTTTGATACAGGAAAGAAGTTAATTCAGTGAGTGATCAGAGGTCCAGTTGTTGCTGTGTCGACAGAGGCTGCTGTCCAGCCTCAGGGTTGACCTGTGAAGACAGCCCTTTCTATTGTGGAACTGCCTGTGCAAGCCAGACTTTTCTGTCACTCATTTCAAAGGGATAAAATAAACTGAAACAGAGATGGAAAGGTCCCAATTTCCTGTTCTACTAGTTATACAGTTAGATTGCAATCTACAGGAAAAGAATGTCCTCCATAAACCCTGGAGATCATAGCTACCTCGTTCCCCATTCTGTATCAGTCCTGTCAAAGCCTGTTGTACTCTAATATAAACCCCAAAGTTTGTAAGTTTAGGAGTTTATAAACATACAAACAATGGTAGCATGCCTTTGTTATAGGGGTCTTGTTCCTACAAATATCATGGCAAGGGCTTTGAAGGATTCACTCTTACTCTCTGCTAGACTGGCTGGGTCTGCCCTGAGCAGGTCAGCTATGGCAGGGGAGAAGATGGACTTAAAAAGGAGTGATTGTTCCAGCCTGCTCTAAGCAGAGGAAGTGGAAGGTGATGGCTAATTAACTTAGCACTCAGTGTGGCTGCTGTCCTGTGAAAATAACAACACCTGTAATGAATCCCTACAGAACTGGCTCTGGACTGGAAAGGGGAAGAGATTGACTGAGGTAAATGAGAAAGGAAACCACACTAAGGAAAAAAATTTGGAAGAAGGGAAAGAAAGGGAAGGACCAGAGAGCTCTTGCTTGTTGTCATATATAGCCCTTGGGTCTCATATTTTTGGATGTCTTGCTCAGCACTGGCATCTTAAAGCCATCATGGAAGGCTGGCAGTCCAGCTCTTCTTCACCACTATTTGGTGTTGATGTCCTGGATGGACCTTGATACAGTGAGAACTGACACACTGTTGGTGATTACAGATCTGCTATGTCAATCATTGCTCTGAAGTTTTAAATGTAGAAATTCTTACCTGCTCTATAACTGTTTAAAAAAACAAAAGGAAAAGGTACTGGTGAGAGGGATTGTTTCTTGCCTGTTGATCCTGGTTGTAAGTCCCATTATAAATAGGATGGGCCCTGTCCCATCCTGTCATGTGGCCACACAGGAGGCAGTGGGTGATCACAGTGCTGCTGGTGTTGGGTCCCTTGATGGGTGGCTCCAGGCAGGTTACAACACTACAATCGATTTGGTTTCTCCTGAACCTCTTTTCTTCTCTTATAACATGCTGTTTGAGTCCAAAACTGCCTGTGTGAGAGAGCAATTTTTGACAGTTTTCTTAGTTTGCAAGTAACAAATTTCAAAGTAGGGGAAAAGAAGCTAAGAATGGCCATGCTGGGACAGGTGCTGGCCACAGCTTGCTCAATACCAGACTCCAGTGGTGGCTGTAAGTGCAGATGTCAAGAAGGGCAATAACAGGGCAGGCATGCATGGTAATTTCTCCCAGCACTCAGAATTTTCAAGAGATTTCAATTCAGGAGTTGCCCTGTGATAAACTAGAACTTTGTGCCTAGTAGGACTTTGTGGATTTTTCTCCTACATACTTGTCCCATTTTCTCTTGAACCAAGGTAAACCCCTAACATCCACAGCCTCTCTTGGCAGGGAGAGCAAATATATTCATGGTAGAGAGCCATCTACTTCACTGGATTGGAGCCTGTATCCTAATAGAGTCATTAGATGGTGTTTCTGAATTCTTGTGTTGGAACAGTGAACAGTATCCACCTCTCCATGTCACTTGTGGTTTCATAGTCTTTTGTCCTTTCCTTTTAAGAGTCAAGTCTTTTCTAGGCTGGAGAGTCCTAGCTTGCTTGGTCCTTGTGTTTGGGAGCTGCAGTTACCTCTGACCAGCCTTGTTGCTTTTCTTGATGCCACAATAACCTTTCTGAGTTGAGGAAACAACATCTGTGTGTGGTGATCTGGTGAAGCCCAGATTTCTACAGCAGTGTATCAGTATTCTCTGGCTTGTTCTTTACTCCTGATAATTTCTAATGAGGGATTTCTTTTAATTGCAGCAGAGAAATGAGCTGATATTTCACAGATCCATCCCTGACAACCCCAAGGTATTGCTCCTGTGTTATGGTCACCTTAGAGCCCATCATTTTACATAGGAAATTTAGATTATTTTTTTTTTCCTGGGTGAATCCCTTTACATTTATCTGCATTGAATTTCATCTGCCATTTTATTACCTGTCACCATATCATAAAATTGTTTTGTAGTTCATCACAATGCTCTCAAAATTAGTATTGTCAGCAAACTTTCCCACCTCACTGCTCATGCCCTTTTCCAGGTCACTTATGAACATGCATTTTTAATGGCATGGATCTCTCCAGGGCTCCCAAGCTGACCTTGCTCCCTTGCTAGATCTGACCCTTCCCTGCTTCATAGCTCTTAAGGGTTTGTTCTTGCAAGGGTTTTTCTTCTTCTCCTCCAGAATTTGCTTAGTTTCCATAATATTTTCTGAAATAGATGTAAAAGAAATAAATAAATCTGATTTTGGCTGAAAGTTGCATCTTGCATAAAACCAAAGGAACAACTTAAAGATAAAACCAAATGAAAACATCCTCCCACTTTTTTATTTCTCCAACGAAATTTCCTTTCTCCTTCCTGCCTTTCAACACCTGAAGATTTTTGAGACTAAATTTTCATTTGACTTTGGAAATCTCAAACTCTTCTGGGAAGGGAAAATTGTTTCCTGACTGCTTTCCTAATGGTAAATAAATATGTTTAAATTGAGCTGTGCTTCCTCTCTCTCCCTCCCTTCATTGCTCGTTTGATGAAGACTGGATAATATTTGATATGGTCACACTGGATAAAACTGATTTTAAAAAAAAAAGTGATTATAACTGCATATTCAAACTGTTGGCATAATTACAGCAGTGTAAGGACTTAGCCTGGTAAAATTTGGCATTTATATGATCCTTATTTTCCCTGAAAGGGGTAACTGAACCAATATAAAATACCTAAAAATAAACATTTATAACTGTATTCACACCAGAAGGTTTATCAGCCTGAAATTAAGTTAATGGAGGACACTTCCTAATGGAGGACAAGAGATTAAAAACCCTTTTGAGCTTGCATGTAGTTCATTTTCAAGCCCCTGGTCCTGTCTGTCCTCTAGAGCTTCTGGGGCTGCAAACTGCATGGGGGTGTTTGAGTATTTGCTTCAAAAATTTTTCCTAAAAATGTTCTCCAGAGCTCTGTTGAAGTGTCAATGCCAAGTTTTGGCAAGAAGGGAAAACTTTTATTGCCATTATAAACCTTGAAAATACATTTTTTTGTAAAGCAAGTGCCAGCATAACCTTCAGTACAGCTGCAGTAACAACCCTACCTGATTTCCAGGCCATGGCTAAATGAGAGACTCCTAAACAGTGCAAAGAAAACAACAAAGAATTTACAGTGTAAAAGCAGCCTGGTAATTGTATTAACAGCCCCTTCTCAGCAGAATCAGGCTCCCAGCTGTAGCTGAAACCCATAAAAAGCACACCATTAATTTTATGAAGAGAAGTAGCCATTTTAGTCCTCTGGAAGCTCTGGAGTCTGTAAAGATAAGGTGATGGACTTCTCTTACAGCTGCAGGAGCTACATCTGGAAACCAGGCCTGTGCTGCACTGTGGATCTGCAGGAAGCCTGGCAAAGCTGTCTGCTGCCAGAGGATTGTCACTGTGGTGGGATCCAGGGGGTGGCACCGTGCCCTGTTCTCCTCCAGTGTACTGTACCTGGTGGGTTTGGTGTTGGCATCGTGCTCCTGAATGTTTTGCTTCCCAAAGGAGGACAATGCCCAGCTGAATGAAGCAACAATACAAAGGCCCAGGATGAAAATAATAANTAATAGTAAAAAAATAATCACTGAATCTGATTTCATAATGACCTGCTCTGGATGTTTGTCCTTTCTAGCTGGCTATCTGTCTAGATTTCATAAACACTCCTTAATTTGCTGTTAAATTTGCCATTTATATGATCCTAGCTGATTTGTTAGGCCTTATTGAACAGCAAAGATTATTTCCACCCCCCCCCCCCCCTTTTTTTTGT
>VZTU01009555.1:76243-206758 GCA_013400835.1 Zapornia atra
CCCCCCCCTCCTTTTTTGGTGGAGATGGCTTTTCACACCATCAAGGCCACTTTCTCAACTTATTGACAGCTTTATGAGTCCTGTTGGAAAAGCACCAGCTTCCTTCGTTTCACGGCGCTCCAGCTTTCCGTGGAGTGAAAAGGCAGTTTTTTAATTAGGGCCTGAGAGCCCTTTTGCTTTGCTCCAGCATTCCCCAGGTACAAAGCAATACACTGGCCTTTCTGTAGTTAATCACTTTTCCAGACTTCAGCCCACTAAAATTAGGTGGGCTTTTCTGTCAAATGTTTACCTGGCTTGGGGCCATGTGAAGAACCTCCTTGGGCTGACACATCTGCATTTGGCATGTGTCTGCATTCTGGCTGGGGCTCAACCAGTTAACCAGGAGTGCAAAAAAGAAAAGAAAAAACCCCAAACCAGTCTTGCCCTGCTTATAAAACAGCCTATTTTCAACCTAATTCCTCCTCACACAACAGGAAAAACTCTTCCCCAATTCTCCTTCCTTCTTGCCCAGGTTTATCAGTTGTGTCTTTGTTAATTACTTTCTACTGGAATAACTCCAGTAGAACTTGCACTAGTTCCTCTGTCTCTGTTCTCCAAGAGGAACTTGCACTAGTTCCTCTGTCTCCCTTTCAGATCTGTTTATGAGAGTTTGAGAGGTTTATATTTGTGGTTACATTTAAACTCCTCATCATCATTCTAGTCCTACAAAGCTGGTTTCTTCCTCTTTTAAAGTGATAGTTCCAGCTTGGTTTTGCTTCAGTAAAGGTGGAGGTATTGTAGCGATGTTGTAGGCTTGGTGGTTGCTCTGTGGGTGTTGTTTTGCTGTAGCAATTGCTCTGTGCTTGAAGCTGCCAGGGTTGGAGGAGCTGAGAACTGTAAGGTGCTGGTGACCTCTCCAGTCACTGAGAGTCCCTGTGTGGGAGCATGAGACAGAGCAGCAAGCTGTTGCTGGGTGATAAGATGGAGACAGAATCTCTTTAATAACTTTTTTGATGATTTGGATGAGGGAATTAAGTGCACCCTCAGTAAGTCTGTAGAAGACACCAAGTTGGGGGGAAGTGTCAATCTGCTGGAGGGTAGGAAAGCCATCCAGAGGGACCAGGACAGGTTCAATCGATGGGCAGAGGCCAACGGGATGAAGTGGATGGCAAAGTGTCAGGGCCTGCACTTTGGTCATAAGAACCCCAGGCAACACTACAGGCTTAGGGCAGGGTGGCTGGAAGGCTGTACAGAGGAAAAGGATCTGGAGGTGTTGACTGATCTTTGCCTGAACATGAGCCAGCAGTGTGCCCAGGTGGCCAAGAAGGCCAATGGCATCCTGGCTTGCATCAGGAATAGTGTAGTCAGCAGGACCAGGGAGGTGATCATCCTCCTGTGCTCAGCTCTGGTGAGGCTGCACCTTGAATCCTGTGTTCAGTTTTGGGCTCCTCACTACAAGAAAGACACTGTGGCCCTGGAGGGTGTCCAGAGAAGGGCAATGAAGCTGGTGAAGGGTCTAGAACACAAGTCTTACAAGGAGCAGCTGAGAGAACTGGGGCTGTTTAGTCTGGAGAAGAGGAGGCTCAGGGAAGACCTTATTGCTCTCTGCAACTACCTGAAAGGAGGTTGTGGTGGGCTGGAGTTGGCCTCTTCTCACAGGAAACCAGCGATAGGACAAGAGGGAATGGCTGCAAGTTGTGCCAGGGGAGGCTCAGGATAGAAATGAGGAGAAATTTCTCCTCAGCCAGAGTGGTTGGGCATTGGAACGGGCTGCCCAGGGAAGAAGTGGAGTCACCATCCCTCAAGGTGTTCAAGGGAAGACTGGATGAGGTCCTTAGGGATGTGGTTTAGTTAGTAATATAGGTGGTAGGGGATGGTTGGACTAGATGATCTTGGAGGTCTCTTCCAACCTTAATGATTCTATGATTCTATTTGATTTCCTGTGTCAGTGACCTAAACTAGAGGGGTATTGTTACAGAACCTCAGAATGTTAGGGGTTGGAAGGGATCTTGAAAGGTCATCTGTCCTCAGGCTGCAGTTTTTGCTTGTGGTAGTGGCTATTTTTTTCCAGTTGTTTATCTGTCCTCTCCCCCAAGTCCACCAGCAAATCTGCACTGGTAATTGCTCCTAACCCTGTCCCAGTTGAAGCAAGTCTGGCCAGGAAAGAATTGCTGCTTATATTGGCTGTAGTGTCGAAATCAGGGAGGGGAGAGGCTGCTGATCAGCTGGAGGCAGTATCTTGTGAGGAAGAAAGATTGCAGCAGGAGCAGGAGGTGAGCTGGGTGCAGTCTTCATCAACCAGACTGATCCCATCTTTCTTGCTGCTTCCACAGAGGACAAACAGCATTGTTTGTACTATAAGGCTTAATGGGAGAACAGAAATTGCCCATGTGGATCTATACTCATGTCTTAGTGTAGCCCCATGCATCAGAGAAGGGTGTAAAGGGAAGAGCTGGGATGGAGATACCAGTTGTAGAGAGGCATTGCATCAAGTCTAGAAAAATGGGATTTTTAGATCCTTTCCAAAACTGGGGTGGGTTGGGTTTTTTTTTGCAAGTATTTATCACTGTGAATATTATCTGGTTCACCTGGAGCCTGGAAAAGACCTACCACAGCAATGGGCAAAGGCTGAGTATCTGCAGAGCTCATCTTGCCCTAAGGCCACAGAGCAGCAGTGGGGTGGTAGCAGGTTCTGAGTACATGCTGGAGCTGGGCCACTCCTGTCCAACTCATCATATCAGTGATTTGAATTCCTAACCACATAATCATGTCTATCCATGTAACCCAGAAAAAAGCTGGGTCAGGAATGTCTGGGAAATGTAAGGCTTGAGAAATCCAGTTTTTCAAATTGCTCCTAATGAGAAAGGGATAATTTGACATTTCCAATATTACAGAATTTAACACTTCCAGGTCCTGCAATGACTTTTTTCATACAAATTCTGTGTTGCTTTGGAATTGTTAGTAATCTGCAATTAAACAAGGCTCAAGTTAATCTGTCTCCTCATTAAAAAAATAAAAAAAGGAAGAAGAAGAAACACAGTTTTGATTTTACTTGAAAAAAAAAATTGCATCTGCTCAATTCAGTTGCTGTTGGCTCCTGCAACTTTGTTGAGGTTTGGGGATTTTTTTGGGTTTTCTCCAGTTTTAAGATGGGAAGGAGAAAATATTTTGCATTTGAATGTGAGGAGCTGGGAAATATCCTTCTCAGATGCCCTCCTTCTTTTCCCTTGGGTTCCTGTAGCCCTTTCCTCTGTAGGAGAAGAGACTCTTCTTTCTGAGCTGTCCTAATTGTTGGTAAGAAGAGTAGAGACAAACTGAGATAAAGGAAAGAAAGATGATAGAGTAAAGGGAGAAGGGGGAGGGATGTGGTTTGAGATTTGCACTGGTTCTTTGCTATTATACACATTGGGCCATAAGCTCTTCCCAACTATGCATTTCCCAGAAGTTAACTCATCACTCTCCTCCATTTCCTCCTGGATGGTGACAAAGGCTTTGTGTGTCTTCTGCTGGGGGCAAGTTGTGAGTGCTCCATGATCACAGGAGCTCAGCTTTCTGAAACCCAGGCTGTGCTCTGCATGCAGCAGCCTAAGAATGGTACCTTTTGGTAATGCCAGGGAGTGTTTAATGGCATTAAATGGGTTTGTTTAGGGATTAGAGCAAAAAATCCCCTCATCCTCCAATAGGGAGGAAAACCATCCCTTTTTTTCTTGTTGCTGGAGAAGCTGCTTTGTGCCTGGAAGGCTGGAGTGGAGTGACCAAGCCAGTTCCCAGCCTCTCCAGGGAAAACCACCCTGCTGTGTTATCCTTGTTCGAAATCAGGAGAGCAGCAAACTGTGCTGGGATATCTCTGCCCTGCTCCCCCAGTGCTGGCAGTCACCCCTCCTTCTGCACTTCTCTTTTCTCAGCCTCTGGCTACTTGCTTTCTTTGCTGCTAAACAAATTCCCACCATCACTTTTCTTTTAGCTTTTCCCATTGCTTAGCTAGGCTGGGGATGATGTGGAAACTCCCTGTAGACCTTTCCCTCCAGGAGTGGGCCTGTTTTGGGGGGCTGCTTCCCATACAGGCATTAGCTGGAGGGGAATTACCTTCACCACAAAGAACTTGGAAGGAGCAGCTTTGCTGAAAATCCCAGCTTGGATGAAAGATCAAAGGAAATATTTGCTCCCAAATGTAGCTGAAAAATACCTGTCTGAAATGCAGTGCTCTGCTCTTTGCTTCACTCAAAGCAGGAGGCAGATATGGGAAGTCTTTCCTTGCTTTGGCAGCAACAGAGAGAAGTCAACTTACCAGACAGAGCCTGTGAGTTTGCCAGGAAAATTAGGCTTTATCTTCTTTTTTCTTCTCTGCCCTGGTGTTGTCCAGAGAAGAGAGGATTCTTGGGTGGGAGATATGATGTGAAATCCTCCTCTCAGGGTCCTCTGTGTCTTTGCTGTGGGGAGTGATGCAGGGTGCAGGTTTTAGTTGATGCTTCTAGGAGGGGTCATGCAGTACTGGTCCCCAGCTGGGCTGTGTCACTCCTGCAGCACTGAGGTGACTGACTCTAGAAGTGATGGGCTGCCCAAGAAATGTCTTGTTTTATGGGAAAAATCTTAGCAGAACTTACAGATTATCAGTTTTATTCCCAGAGCTGACACTCTTTTCCCAAATGGCAGATCCTTAGAGGTCACTGGGGTGGTTGTGGTTGAGCCAGAAGCATTTAGATTATTCTTTAAAAAGGAAGTATAGGAATAACTTTGAGATTTTTGGTGTTCTGTCAAAAAAGGGCTTTCCCACCAAAATCACTCTTGACAAAAATACCTGTTTCCATTTTTTTTAATAACAAGCTGCTTGTGCTCTATCCATCACCCAAGTGCACTGCTGTGATTGCAGCCCTGGTCCTGCCTGTGCTCCCATCAGTTTCTCTGCAATTTTCACCTCTTATGTTTCTTGTCAGGTCTAGATCATGCCTTAGGAGATTTAACTGAGCATTGAGTACATCTTGGGACATGCCTGTGTCATTGTGTGATGGAGACTGGGATCTGCAGTTTGTAGTAATAACCCTGCTATTGATTTGCCACTACAACTGCAGAGCTGGGAGCTGCTTGGATATATCTGAGTGGAGACAACAGCAGCCTTCCCTTTCTGTCCTGATTGAGGACCTGACAGGTGAATGGGGAAATCTGGCTTCATTTACACTGAAGCTCCTGGTTTGGTGGCTTGGGTTACAGATCTTTGACTGGGATTGACCTTAAGTCCTATCAGTTTCTACCCATTAGCACCAGGGAGAAGTCAGATGTGCCCCTCTTCTGCTTTATTCTGATAGAATTCTCCCTCTTGGAGGAGAGGAAGACAACCTCCTGGGTGAGGGGGATGCTTCAGCCAACTTTGTGGCAAGCAGCATGGCTCTGCCCCAGTGGAGAACTTCGGGCTTGGACCCTTGTGTTGGGCCAGATGTACCTTCTGAACTCAGGTCCGAATGCTTCCAGCATTCTCGTAATCTTGAGCATCCAGAACTACCAATCAAAGGATAAAACAAGGGGTTTGTGACTCAGTAGTGATGGCAAGCAAACCCTGGCAAAGCATCTGGGACCAACTGGGAGCTAATTGCCTGCAGTTCCCAAATACAGTGCCTAATTCCATAGTTAAGATTCAACCTCTGCAATAATTGTTGCGTGCAGGAAAAAGAGACCTCTCATTTTATTCTGAGCATAATATTACCAGGAAGGGGCTTTGCTGTTGTGTTTTGTTTCACCAATGCCACTAATGAATGTGTAAA
The DNA here is from genome assembly GCA_013400835.1 of Zapornia atra. NCBI lineage: Eukaryota > Metazoa > Chordata > Aves > Gruiformes > Rallidae > Zapornia > Zapornia atra. Next base: position 81,979 of record VZTU01009555.1, read on the forward strand.
CACCTCCTGGCATAGATTTCCCAGTTTACTGAGGTTGGAGTTCACGCTGCTAACACCCCTCCCTGTCTGAAGCGCTCCATTCGTTAACCTTGTGCATCCACTAATTAGTGGGTCACTTGCAGGTCAGAGGTGTGCTTATGCTGTGCTTCTTGGCTGTCTGTTGTGTTATTACAGCAACTGTAAATGCCACATGCAGCAGGCTTGAAGAGTGTGTTTGGAAGGCTAGCTGTGTAATTAGGGTACATTATCCCAAGGCACAGGATGCCAGCTGACATTCAAGAGGCAAGAAAAACAATATGTTGATTTTATTTTTTTTTCCCTCCCCTTCCTTGGCAACATACTGGCTGTCAATGAAAAAAATGTTGAAGTGGTGTTGGTTTTAACAAGTTGGAGGTGATTGCTCCAGGACCAGCTCAGCAGCCCTGCCATCCATCCATAGGTCAATCCATCAGCCCATCCTGGCCTCAAGCTGGCTACAACTTATGGGGCTGAGCAGTTGCTTCCACCATGAGTTGGACCCTCTTTCATGAAAACATAATCATGAGTTTAGTTGAAGTTTTTAACTATGCTTTTCTGGGCATTTGCTGTCTCCATTTCCAAGCTTCCTATCCCTTTGCAGAAAGTGATTTGGAGATATTTTCTGCTTGGCTGAAATCTTAAGAGAGCAGTGTTATTTCTCACACCATCGCGTGACTCTTTGTACTGGGGCTTGAAGTTGTTCATTAAACATGTTGAGTGCTCTGCCTTTGCTCTTGACACAACATTAAGAACATGATGAAACTGCTTGGAAACAATTAGATGGTAAATAAGCTTGTTCAGTAAATATGCACAAACTGCTCTGGCTATATCCAGATGTTCTTGCTTTGCCAAACCTTCCTTACGCAGTGCAAGATTGGGAGGGCTTCTGATAGTTATCAAAGCTGTTTGAACATGTATTACCTGCTGCTTCTCCACCCTTGAGATGTATGATCAAATCAGGAAAACTGGTCAGAATATGCAGCAGAGCAGCACTTTTTGATCTCCTTTAGTTAGCAGAATGTGAGTATAACTGGACCTCGAGCGAGCCCAGAGAAGGGCAACCAGGCTGGGGAAGGGGCTGGAGGGCAAATCATATGAAGAGCAGCTGAGGGAGCTGGGGGTGTTCAGCCTGGAGAAGAGGAGGCTGAGAGGAGACCTTATCACTGCCTACACTGACCTGACAGGAGGGTGCAGAGAGGTGGGCAATGGTCTCTTCAGTCAGGGGACAGGTGATGGGACAAGGGGAAATGGCCTCAAGCTGTGCCAGGGCAGGGTCAGATTAGATATTAGAAAAAATTTTCACTGAAAGAGTTGTCAGGGCCTGGCACAGGCTGCCCAGGGAGGGGGTTGAGTCACCTTCCCTGGATGTGTTTAAAGAAGGGTAGATGAGGTACTTAGGGATATGGTTTAGCTTAGAATGGGAATGGTTGGACTTGATGATCTTAAAGGTCTTTTCCAACCTTGTGATTCTGATTCTGTAACTCAGACATGTTCTTAGTGACATTTTATTTTGCTTTTCAGTAGTGGAAGGGAGTGCAAAAACTACATAGCAAAAAAGAACTGGGCTCTTTGTGTTTTACAGGCATATAGAGGCTTCAGATAAAAATCCCCCTAAAAGCAGGGAAGAAAGGGGAGACCGAGTTCAAAATTTGTGGGAGAAGAATGCATAAAATGCAGACAGAAAAGAGGTTGAAATATGAACATATGAGGCACTCCAGAGAGTCCCTGAAGTAGCTCAGGAAAGCTATGGATCCTGTTTAGTTTGTGAAATTAATTAGAAAAGGAAAGACATTTATATTCTGCGCTATCCCCACACTATTCCCTGCTTAGCAAAGTATATTTAAGAGGAGGGGGGAAATAACAGCTCACTAATAAAACCCAAACAGAGAGAAGACCTGAAAACCCAAATCTCCCCATTCCAGTTGGTTTCAGGGCTCAGACAAGAGCTTTGCAAACTTATTCCTGGAGGACTCACCCTGTGCCAACCAGAGGGATGGACCTCTCAGAGTGCTGAATGGGAGAAGGACTGAGTGAGAAACAGCACAAAGGGGTGATTTAAAAGGGCAGGAAGAAAAAGGCAGCTCACAGCATGGAGACACTTGCTTTTTCTTGTCTGTCTAGAGATGATAGGTCAAGGAACAGAAGCAGTTGAACAAGGAGGAACGGGCTGTTCTCATGGCGGGCGGGAAGTGCATGAAATCCCATGAGCAAGGCTGTGCTTTCTAATGATTTCCAGATGGCATCCCAGCCCAAACGTGCTGTGGTTGTCTGGGTACACATTCACACATTGTGAAGGCTCTGTGGAAAATCAGAGGATCTCCTTTAAAGTCATACCTTGGCCTGAACCAAGAGCCCTTGGATATTAAGATCGATGCGGTAGGTTTGGCTTCCTCTCTACCAAGGGATGTACTTGCTCAACCTATGGAAAATGTACTTTATATGATTGCACCAAATTTGCATTTTTGGCCAATTTCCACCACGGGTTCTCTCCAGACTGGAGTGTACTTGGATTTCCAAAAAAGCTTTTGTCAAGTTTTCTCATCAAAGACTTGTAAGTCTAAGTTATGGTAGGAGATGAAGGGAAGGAAGCCCTTCTGCAGGCTTGTATCTGGCTAAAGGACATGAACAAATGGTGGTTTTTCCCAGTGGAGAAGGGTCACTAATGGCTAAAGATTTAAAGACAAATTTTGCAGGTGATAGAAGTATTTAGGATAGTCAAAAGATACATTTGCAGGTGGAAATGATAAGGAAGAAGGGGGTCTGCTGCCACTCAGCTTTATAGGTGTTAGGGATTGAGGTTCAGCTCTCTGCTGTTTACCCAAGACTAACCAGACTTTGGGGCAGGCTACGTTCAGTGATGCACCATTGAGTTTGTGCTTTGATCTTCCTGGGCAGTGAACTCATCTCTGTGTAGTAGTACAGGGTGTTGGTAGTGTGCTCCTTGGAAGCATTTTCCTAGTGGAAATCTTCCAGAAAGGAAGGCCCAAAACAGCTATGTCATATTATCAAAGGAGGGGATGAGCAGCCTTCTTTGTGCCACATCAAACCAGCCTTTTGGGCAGGTAGAACTTTTTGGGAAGAGAAGATGAAACGTGTGCAATGCTGTCAGATGCTCCCTGTTTGCCATCCCTGGAGCTGCTGTGCCATGAGATGGTAAGCTGCCAAAGGCCAAATGCAAATCTCTGAGTCCTAATGTGTCAATTATAGTTCTGACAATTACATATGGATTTCATTAGCTCACTAAATGGTACCTATTACAGCATCTCACCAGCTGGAGGGATTTCCAGTAGGAAATGTGAGATGGGAAATGCTGACAAATCTCCAGGTCCCAGAGGCTCTCTGGAATTCACACAGATGAAGTGTGATAAGGGCAGCCTTGAGCACCCTTCCTTGACTTTGTGCAATTGCATGTCCTTGGAGCAAGGAGGGGCACCCAGGTGGCTCAGTGGTGGGATGTGCCTGTGGAAGCATGTCAGTTACTGCAGAGAGGGGATGAAAAAGTAGGTTGTCCTAGGGCAACCCAGTGACACTTACTGTCTCTGAAGAGCTTTGGCACTATATTTTCCTGAATTTTCAGCATTGTAAATTGTAACTTGAGCTTGAAAGTGATGGGGTAATCCTTGCAAGGAGAGTGTTTGAATGATGCTGCTCCAGATGGTGAAAACGCCCAGGATGGATTTGTTCTAAGTGGTCTTTCTGCCATGCAACCTCTGTGCAGTGTGTCCCTGAAAGTATTTTCTACTTACTTCATCTTTGACCTTGCTCTTTCCTGGGACTCATCAAATGGGAGTGGTTAAAGAAAGGAAGAGGGGGTTAATGACTTGGGGGGGGTGGTTCATGATGATTCCTGTGGTGCAGCTTTGACATCTACCCTGGTCCTGCTGAGCTCAGCTGGATGCTCAGTGGCTTCTAGGAGCCAACCCCACAGTCTCAGAGACTGAATCCATAGCTCATGTGCCCTCATGCCAGGATGCACACCATCTCCTATGGAACAGCCCCATCCACCTGGCAGTTTAGGGACTTAATAGGAAGGTGTCATCAGCTGTCAGTGTGGTTGGGTCTTGCTGGAACATGCTGGGAACTCTTTCCAGACTTGGGTGTGTGGTCTTCTCATACCTCTCCTGGTGTTCCATGCTGCTGATTTTCCAGCCACCTCTTGGAAACCAGGCTCTCCCAGATGGCTGCTTAGCTCAAGAACTGGCGTGTCCCTGCAGCGTGTTCTGGATACCAGCCCTTCTAGCAGCACATCAGCTCAGCTTGGACTGTGAGTTTGCAGGTGATAAGAAGGGGCAGAGAGGATTTCTGCAAGAGCAGCTGGTAAGCTGAGAGCCTGGGGACATGTGGCTTTCCTCAGCCCACTGTGCTGCTTTCCAAGTCTCCAACCCAGTGCTGAGCAAGCAGGGGGTGTGGGGGGTGTTTTCAAGGTGACTCGAGGGCAAAGAGTTGTGCCTGCCTGGAGAGCAGTGATGCACTTCTCATTGATACATGTATGTCTCTTGAGAATGTCATGAGTCTTCTTATCTGGTGTTGTGAGGCTTGAGGGAGAAGAGACTGCTGACTTTGGGATGCAGCCACACGAAAGCCCAAGCCCCCTTTTTCACTGCCCTTGACCATGTTCCCCTTCCTCATTAAATGTTCTCCAGCTGTTTCTGTGCATGGACAAGTTCTCTCACATGTTGAATTATTCCTGCCAGCATGGCATTCCTCCAGTCAACTCAGGATAGGAACAAGTTTAAAACATACTTAGAGTAGGAAGGTGTTTCTTTTACCTGTGACACTTTCTACACACCAGGAGAAGTGCAAGCAATAGGCATAGCGACTGTAAGGAAGCATTCTTAATTTTGCCATTAAAAAGTCTGACTTTCAGGGCTTGGGAGGGAAGCACAGATGATGTACTGCTTCTGTTAGTGCTTTCACTGACGTGCTGTTCAGCTGGTGTGCTGCTGGGATTGAGCAGAGAAAAAGAAGGCTGGTGCTGTGATGGAAAAGGATGCCTTGAAGGCACCTTCATTTATTTCACAGTGCTGCTGATGCCAGCTGGGACTTGTGATACCAACTGGGACTTGTTTCCTGCAGCAGTACTGGTACCTGGGGGAGATGCTGCCACCTCCTCTGAGGGTTGTTCTATTTCTGTTGAAGTTTTTCTGCTCTCCACACTTAGATGTTAACTAGTTCAGCTCGGAGTGCTCTTTAGTTGCAGTGTGGGAACCATACTCTAAATCTCTTCTCTGGCTTCCTCTGTCCTGACTGTATCTGAGATTGGCACATAAACCAGAGATGTCCTGAAGCCCCCAGGGAATCTCTGTTGGCAGGACCATGCTCCAGACTTTCCCCCTTCCTCCCAAGGCATCCAAGCTGAGAGGGTCCAGGGTAGCCCACTGAAACTTTTGGTGTCATAAAAGCCTGAAGGCTTTGCTGTCAGGGGTGTTGGTATCATATAGGGGTATTAATATTACAGATCCCATTTCGGTGCCTGATCTTAAAGCTGTGGCATTGGTGCAGTGAAAGCCTAGCAGGGAATTGTCAGCAGTCTGGTTTTTATTTGTCTCTGGGTGTTAAGGCATGCTTAGCAGTGGGCAGACACACTCAAAGCAGAAGCGAAGAGGCAATTGCAGCACTTCCATGTCCTGGCTGTGGCACTTGTGAAAGTCCTCTGGATCCACCCCGTTTTCACATGCTGTTTCTGTATGGCAACCCATCCCATGTCACAGCAGCAGTGGAACCCTACAGCCCACCATGGACAAACACAGGGTCGATGGGCTGAGACTGATGGGATGAGGTTCAACAAGACCAAGTGCAAAGTCCTGCACTTGGGATGCAATGACCCCGTGCAGTGCTGTAGGCGTGGGGAACAGTAGTTAGAAAGCTGCCTGGTGGAGAAGGACCTGGGGGTGTTAGTTGACTGCAGACTGAGTATGAGCCAGCAGTGTGCCCAGGTGGCCAAGAAGGCCAATGGCATCCTGGCTTGTATCAGATAATGTGTGGCCAGCAGGTCCAAGGAGGTGATTGTGTCCCTGTACTCCGCATTGGTGAGGCTGCACCTTGAGTGCTGGGTTCGGTTTTGGGCCCCTCACTACAAGAATGACACCATGGACCATGTGCAGAGAAGGGCAACCAGGCTGGTGAAGGGGCTGGAGAGCAACCCTTCCAAGGAGTGGCTGAGGGAGCTGGGGGTGTTTAACCGGGAGGAGGCTGAGGGGAGACCTTATCACTGCCTACAATTCCCTCACAGGGGGGTGTAGAGAGGTGGGGGTTGGTCTCTTTGCCCAGGTGACAGGTGATAGGATGGGGGGGAATGGCTCCAAGCTACACCAGGGCAGGTTCAGGTTAGACATGAGGAAAAAGTTCTTCACTGGAAGGGTTATCGGGCACTGGCACGGGCTGCCCAGGGAGGGGCTGAGTCACCATCACTGGATGTGTTTAAAAGATGGGTAGACGAGGTACTTAGGGATATGGTTTAGCAGAGGATGGCTATGGTTGGATTTGATGATCTCAAAGGCCTTTTCCAACCTTGTGATTCTGTGATTTATCACGACACTTTAACTCCTTCAAGAGTCCTCTGCATGCCAAGGCCATTTTTACAGGCAGTGCTTGTGCTGACCTGAGCCCACATAGCACCTTCATACGGATGACTTTGTGAGAGCAAACCCTTCCCTGCATCCTGCTTTCACTCAGGCTCCATAGAATCATAGAATGGTCTGGGTTGGAAGGACCCCCAAGGAGCATAGAGCTCCAACCCCCCTGCCACAGGCAGGGCCCCCAACCTCCAGGCCTGGAGCTACACAAGGTTGCCCAGGGCCCCATCCAACCTGGCCTTGAACACCCCCAGGGACGGGGCATCCACTACTTCTCTGGGCAGCCTGTTCCAGCCCCTCACCACTTTCTGTAAAAAACTTCCCCCTAATATCTAATCTAAACCTTCCCTCCTTTAGTTTTAATCCATTCCCCCTTGTCCTGCCATTATCATGGCAATACCCTCACTGCATTGCACTGATTTAAAGACAACATGCAGCATTTGGCTTTGGTTCCATGCCAGACTAAAGGTCCTCTGCATTATAAACTATCAAGGCTAGAAAGATTTGCTCTATAAATGGCTCTGAATGCATACACGCTGTATATATATGTTATGGATCTGCTTATGTCATGGAGCACTTCAAATATCCCTTAATAAAATAATAGACCCCTAGGTAGCTGTATACACTGGCAGAAAGTTGTTCAGCCCTTTGGAGCCATGGAAAAAGTTAGTTCTCCCAAACATTGCTGCTTTTTTCTTTGGCTGGTTTCCACTGTGGGTAATTAAAACCACAGAACATCCTGGATCCTGTTGCATGAAGGGATGCAGTCGTGCTCCTCTGAATCTGACAGGAGCAGACATGGAAACTGCTGAAAGAGAATGTGAAATGTGCTGCTGGTTTCCTGGCTGGATTTGGAGATCGATGAGTAGAGAGGAGCTTTGTTTACAAGTGCTGGAACATGAGATGTCACTGGCAGGTTCGTGGCTTTTTAGCATGAAGCTGTTGTAGCTGGGACAGTGGCTGATCCTCTGCTTTGTAGCATGTAACCCCTGACACCCAGTGAGGGTGAGGGATGCAGCCGAGCAGAAAAGCTCTGTTTTTCCAAGGGCTTTGTTGGCTTTAAGCTGAGCACCAGGCTACAAGGTGGAATTGTTGTCAGTACAAAAAGGGGGTGGGTGGGTCAGGGCTCCAGACTGTTGCTTGTCTTTGCAGGGATCTCCTAGGGGAGGAGCGCTCTGTAAGCCCTCACCCAGCACCCAATGGCACCCAGAGAACTGACAATTCAGTTCTCAGGGGGGGAATAGCAGAGGGGGAAATGCAGATGAACACTAATTAGAGGGTTGAGCAGTGGGGAGGTGGTTCTGGAGCAGGGAAGGCTGTGGGGCAGCAGTGGTAGCACTCAGCGGGTGTGGGCACTCCAGGGACCACATCCCCACTGTCACCCTGCACCTCACGGGGTGCAGGACCCCCAGCCTCGCTCTCCAGCTGTGTCTGGCATGGATAGTCCTGGGGATGGGGAGATGCTGCACTGTGAGTGTCCCAGGGGGAACCCACTCAGAGAAGATCCATGTCCATGTCCGCCCCAGCAGCAGCCAAGATGTCCCCACCGCGCTGCTGACCAGAGGCACGTGGGTCCCTGTGGCACTGGGCACATGCTGTGACACTGAGGTGCAGACCCCAGCTACCCCCAGAGAGCCTGTACTGCTCCTAGCAGCATACTACACCTGGGTGGAAAGTACTTTTAGTTCATCCCATGTAAAGGAGCTTGTGCAAATGAGGCTTTGCCTTCTGGTTAATTAACACTGTCCTATTCCCAAATGGCTTTTGGGATGGGGTCCTTATACATCCTTCCCATGAGGCTGGACAAACCATGGGAGGTTGTCTCAAAGACCCTTGGCCCAAGATGTCCAACCTTTTGTCTCTGCTGGCTAAAACCAGACAATAAATACATGGCTAGTTTTGCCACAACTACTAAAACCCAAGATTGACTGCCAAGCTGCGAGCACCTCTCCACTCTGAATTTAGCTTTCAATTCTCCCTTAATTTATTATTTGCAGTTAATTTAATCCATATTGAGCTGCCTCAAAGAGAAAAAACCTCTAGATTTGGTGAAAAATAATCTATTTTTAATTATTTCTGATGTAGAACACTAGCCCATAAATAAATTCCACTGCTACCCAGTGGTTTTTTTGCCATCAGAACTGTCTTGCTGGAATCAATAAACAGTTGATTAAAAACCTTGTTATTTAATATATTCAGTAACCCTAATCTATTCATTAGAAACTTAATCACTTTCATGTCACCAGCTGCTGTGATGGAGAAAAGAGCTGTAGCTAATTATTAGCAATTTTACAAAGCTAATATTGAATTTCTAATGGGTCCTCTGTGGCCTCTATTTCAAGTGGTTTGTATATCCCACAAACATGTGTTCTGGCTCTGGGCAGGGCCAAACATCTCAGCCTTCCAGCCTTAGAGGATGAACTTGAGACCCAGCAACCAACCCTCTGGTTAGTTTGTGAGAGGAACACGTGCGTGCAGGGCTGGTCCCCAGCCAGGTCCAGCCCTGATGCTCCTCTGCACAATGGCTGGCCATGGGACAGGAGCTGCTGCTCCCTGTCTGCCTGCCTGCAGCTGGTCCTGTGTGCTCTGCTGCACCCATCATGTGGGACCTGGCCAAGGGGACGCAACCAGGCTGGGGCAGGGGGCCATGGAGGGTGTGGGTGAGTGTTTGGTGTGACCTGTGTGCTGTGTGTCTGCTGAGAACTTTGGGTTTTGCCTGTCTGGGTGGTTTGGTGCTTTGATAGAGGAACTGCTGGGTTTGGCTGTGTGGCCTTGCAGAGCAGAGGGGAAGATCTCTGGATGAGATGAAGTTGCAAATTTTTTTAGGGTTGAATTAGCTCTAAAGCCACTCATCTGCTTGGATCTGTTTGCATCTGTTCTCAGCAGACATTTATGTGTGTTGCTAAAAGCATCACTCTTACTGTTTGTATTGTGACGGCATCTGAGGTGCCTTTTGTTGTACCAGGTGGGGTCCAGTGTGCAGGGAAAAGACATTATCTCCTCTTGGGACCTCGTGTAGGACATGGGGCACAGTGGCTGGGGCACTGCACACATACCAAGTGCAAATCTAAAGCCTGTGTGGCTGCAGCAAGGGCTTGTGCCACTCAGAGGTGGTTGGACTGTAAAATAATTTCATTAAATGTTTGAGGAACCAGCTTAAAGCTTCCTCTTGGTGAGAAAAACTCCGGGGTTGGAGTTGTGCAGGTAATGAGCATCACCTTACTTGGTGCAGGGTGGGAGTTCTGGAGTGCTGGGTAAGGTCTGAGCAAGTGACGGTCTCAGACATGGGGGAGAGGGGGTGTGGTGTGTGTAAGGACCTTTTGCCTGGAAAGGATGATTGTTTCACACCTCTGCTGTGGGGTTTTTGCTGTCTGTGTTGCTGGTGGCTGTTACTGAGCTGGCCTGTGCCCTGGCCATCAGCAGCCCTGGTGCTGCTGGTGTAGCTGCTCTTGGGTGCCAACTGTGATTTTCCAGGTTTCTGGTCTTAGCACTTTCTGCATCAGGACACAATTAAGTATCTTCTAGGGCTGTAGTTTGAAAGATTTAATAAGTTTGTGTCTTCTGCCTTCCTGTTCCTGCCCTGTTTTGCTGTGGGATATCTGACTGTGCAAGCTCTTAGGTTCAGTCCAACGTAAAAAGCAACAGCCCAAGTCTGAAGGTATCGTGAGGCTCGAGACAAACACAGACAGAAGAGTTCATTTGGTGATGCCTTTCTGCCATCCTCAACCCCAAGCTCTGGCTGTGTCCCATTAGGCCTCTCTTACTGAGATGCTCAGGGCTGGAAGGGTGCCTCTGTGCCAATGTATTTGTGGGTCTGAAGTCTGTGTTGGGATCTTTCCTTTGCAAAGCCCCTCCAATCAGCCCTAAGGGGAGAGAAAGGCATGATACATACTGGGCACTGGCCTTTTAGCATGGTGTGGAGCTGCCTCCACAGCATGCTGGAACCAGCCACCCTTCAGGTTTGCAGACAGCAGAGGGTCCTGTTTTCCCCTGCAAGCCATCAAAAGCATCAGCATCCTCTCTAATCTTCTATTCCACTAGAAGCAGCATGTGCATATGTTCTAGCTGAGGAGGCCTGACAGCAATCCTATTTTCAGGAGGGTGTTGCTGAGGGGGTGACCAAATGCAAAAACTTCCTCCCTTGGGCTTCAGCTCTCTGTCTTGGGGAGGAATTTGCCAGATGGAAGGAAACAAATACAGAAACATATAAGTAAACTCTCCTAAAATGACTTCATGTCCTCGTTTTCCAAACGATGTGATTGAGCTTGCTTTATGGGCTTGGCGAACTTCTGGCAGCATCTGGCTGAGCTAAATATTCTACTTAATAGCCCCCGCCAGCAGTGATTGCAGCGAGCTGTCTGTTTCATGTGTGGTTACAAATGTGCCCTAGTAATTCCATGGAAATTAGCATAGAGCCCAAACAACAAAACAGGAGGGAGAACAAAGAGGAACGTCACTCCTGTTTATATGTCTGTCTGTCCATGTGTCTGTCTGTATCCTCTTCTTAGTGCTAGCTTGCTGCTAGCCCTTCTAGTATTGTCGGTAATTTTTGCACCCCAAACCCACCAACCTCCAACCTGGCTTTTTGGCTCATGTGTCAGGTTTTAGCCCCAGGAATCCTTGGCAAGATAAGGGACCTGGTTTTTTTTAAGTTAGTCTGAAACGTGAGGTCTTTACCCTTCCATGTGCTGTTATAATCTGTGAAGTTGCACAACAGCAACACCGACAAAAGATTTAGGGGATGGAATTTGTCAGCTTGCCACATAGACTGTTTAGCAAGGATGTTTTTGATTTCAGAGGTTTGAAGGAACCTCTTTGCTGGTCCTTAGCACCGTGCCTCTGACGAGGAGCCCAGGGCTGTTGGGACCATGGCTCCAGTCCCCAGCAGCTCTCTTGGGCCCACATCTCTGTTCTCTTTGGGAGGGAATTTGAAACACCTTGTATCTGAACGAAACAAAGAAAAGGGATATTGAAATCTTCACAAAATGAGGTTGCTTTTCTCTAAACAGCTTTGGTGTAGCATGAGCCAAGACTTGCCATCAGTGAGAGATGCTGCCCTTGCATCAGCAGGGCTGAGACGCTGGTCTGCCTTGTACGGTCTTGGTAGCAGCTACAGGGCATTTAGGAGCGAAACACATTGCTCTGTTGGCAGGATTGCTATGGCAGGTAGGCAAGGCTTTTGAACACAAAGGGCCTTTTTCTTGTAACATGGTGCATGTGAAGAATGAACAGGTCAATTCTCTTCCTGAGTACCTGCCGCAAGGTGCTGGGGAGTGTGGAAGCTGAGCAATGGCAATGCACTGTCTGCATGGAGTGTGATTTTCCATCTATGGATTACTGTCAGGAGCATAATGTGACTCTAAGGATGTCTGGAGGTGCTCTGTGGGGGGATGCAGAGGGCATGGCAGCATCACCAGCTGATCTAAGCTTCTACCTGATATTATCCTCAAGCGATGGGCTATGCCTCTGCCGACACTGGGCAGCACCAATGGGAGCCTGTGCTTCCTACCCAGGGAAGTGGGATGTCTTGGCTCCCATGGACTGATGATGGATGTAGAGGAGCACAGAGGCTGTTCAGTTGTGTGCTGGAAGCTGTCCCAGAGTTTAGCTAGCCCAGAGCTGGGGAGGAGTCATCAGAGGAGTTATTTAGGTGTGCATCCACACCCCACGTGGATTTAATCACACCTGGCCTAGATCATCAGTTCATGTAAATAGGCAAGGCTCCATACCAATCTTCTCAGTCTTTGCATCTGCAGATGATGTATTATTAAATTATGCTTGATTAGCTGTTTTTCTGTTGCTTAACAGAAAGCAAATCTCAGCATAAATGAGATTAGTATGTGCCCTCCATGTACACCAGCTCTTGCTCCCAAGAATGTAACATTCTTAATAGAATGATGGTTTTTTTTTTAAGGGAGAGGGGGAAAAGACTCTTTGAGACTCCTGTTTCATTTGCCAGATTATCTGAACATTAAATTAAGCAAGTATGGAAATTCAAAATATAGCTGTTCTACAACATGTGCTGACACTGGTGTAACAATATCAGTAATCCCCCTTGACAGCCATTACAGCTTAATGCTCTAAGAAAATGAACTACTTATTTTCCTTACCCCACATACACAGCGTCTCGAAATCTTACCCTGTCTTCCAGCCAAGGTGACTCTTTGAATTAATCTCCTCCAGGTACCAGCTGTGTTTGTCTCATCCTGCTGAGCAGCACCGATTGCCTTGAGGCTGTGTCACCTTGACAGCTCAGAAAATCCCCAGCTGTTCTAGAGAACTTCATTGCACTGGGTTTTTGGCACGTTAGAAAGGTCCTCAGACATCCTGAACTTTGGTTCATGCCAGAGGCATCCTTTATATTGTGTATGGGTCTTGCCTCATTGCCTTTTTGTTGTGCCTTATCTCAGTGCACCACAAGATGTGGCATCCATGGTCATAAGCTCACCGGTGTTTTCAAGTGTGGATGAGATCCCCTTCTGCCCGTTTTAAAGTTGTGCTCTTCCAGAAACACCAGAATTTGGCCTTTGAATCATGTTCATCTGCACCTGTGACTGTGAAAACATTGTGTGGAGCTGAGCTTTGAAGGTGGTGTTGTGTCAGGGTTGAGGAAAAGGGAAGTTTATGTTTATTGAAGGTGGCAACTGAGCTTGTTGCTTGTGCCAAAATGTGTAGCCTTGTTCTTCTCCTGAATAAGAAAGGCTGTTCTTCAAGCATCAGCCTGTCTGTGTGCCTTTGGGAAGGATCCAGAGGACTTGCTTAGGGAGAGTTCTTTTGGGACTGTAAGGATGGTTTAGCTATTTCTCTGCCAGGTCTCTAGGTCTAGATCTCTGGATCCCAGCAAGTCTTTGGCCCTTCAGAATGGGGAGGTCTGGGAAAGCCTGGGAACTTTGGTTAGGAAATGAACAGGCCACAGAGAGGTCACTTGAGAATTTTAAGGGCATCTTAGAATAAGGGGTTGTGGGTGCAGGGACTTTCAGATGTGCTTTTGTGAAAGGAGGTACTTAAATTCAACCCAAGTCCAATTTTTTTGTACCATATGGGCTTTATAGGCACGTACCACTGAGCTCAGATTTACCAGGACATTGAGGAACTTAACAGTGCAGCTGGGTACCAGCTGGGATTCCCAAAACCTCTGAGGTGGCCAAGGGCTTTTGAAGCAGCCTGTGGACAATTACACAGGTTATACAGAGACCTGATTTTGTTGAGCCATTTTAGGCCATAAAAGGACTTCAATAATTGCTTCTTCTATCAAAGCTGTCCTGAATCACACAGAATCACAGAATCGTAGGGGTTGGAAGGGACTTCGAGAGATCATTGGGTCCAACCCCCCTGCCAAAGCAGCTCCCTATCCCATATTACATAGATAGGCGTCCAGACGAGACTTGAATATCTCCAGTGAAGGAGACTCCACCACCCCCCTGGGCAGCCTATTCCAGTGCTCTATCACCCTCACTGTGAAAAAGTTCTTCCCCATGTTGGTGAGGAACTTCCTATGCTCCAGCTTACAGCCATTGCCCCTTGTCCTGTCCCCACAGACACTGAAAAGGCGCTGGCCAATTCCCCCTGCATCCCATGTCTAAGATATTTATAAACACTAATTAGGTCCCCCCTAAGTCTTCTTTTCTCTAGTCTGAACAGTCCCAGTTCACTCAGCCTGTCCTCATACGGGAGATGTTTCAGGCCCCTAATCATCTTCCTAGCCCAGTATCACTCCTTAGCAAAAGGCTGTCTCCAGGAGTTGAGGGAAGCGAGTCATCTTTAATGGGCCTGATCCCACCTAGTGTAAACTAATTTCCCCTCCTTTGAATTTCTAGAAGCCACGGTGATGTGCAGGAGGACTTACCTCTTCATCATCAGGGGCGCTTTCCAGCTAATTCATAATGAGAAGAGAATTTCCACTGTCAGATCATTGTACTGCCGAGCAAAATTGGAGCAGCTGCCTTGTAAAATGTGAAATGGCATCAATATACTATGCTGAGTTTCAGAGCATGTGACTGAGAAGGTGATTGCGCTCGTTAATAATGAGCCACTAAATTGGATGCAATTGCAATAGCTCATCATTGGTATAGAAATATTATGCTTTATAGGTACATTACTGGGCTGTATTTTATAAGGCTGTTAAGCTTACGCACTTTCCCTTGCAGTAAATGTCAGCAAGGTTACAATAAAATTTAATACAATATTATTAAAGCTGAAGTGCATCAGTATGGAATGATCATGTACACACACTAAAAATTCTTTATTATTGCTTCCTTAACCTTCTTAAGGAACTGCTTGTTTTAAAATACAGCAATGAAAAGGATCAAAGCTTGGAGGTCTCTCTGTCCATCCAAAGGTTCATTAGGATTTTCAGTGTAGAGGGGGGGAATTTTGTGACGCATTAGTTCGAGTAAATTAAACATTAAAATTTCAGCTCTGCCAGGAAAATTTCAATACAGCTGCAGATTATAATACAGGTGGTGAGGTCTCCTCACGTTCACTTTAGCTTTCATGGGGTGGAACTGATTGGCAGATTGTTGGCCTCCAGAGAAGCCAGCCATGCCCTCTAGGGTGCATGTGGGGCTTGGAGGGGTGGGGCACCTAACCTGCCTTCAGGGGTCTACCATTACCATGACAATGCCAGTGTCCATCCCCTTGCACAGAAATCAATAGGCTGCCTGCCTCTGAAAACAATTCCCCTGACCCCCCCCAAGGTTGCCAAAAGCAAGGTCAAGCAGCAAAAGATCAAAGGGCTGGTGGGAAGAAGCATCCCCTCCGTGACCTGCCTGCTTGGGAGAACCATCAGTCTTACCTTGAATTATTTTCTTAATTTAAGAAACTGGTATTATTTGCATGTGCTCTAGCCACAGGAAATCAGAATGAATCCCAGTGAAACTTGAGGCATTGTGTCCCATTTGATTAGATTTTTTAGTACTGTTTTAGGGTGCTTTTCATGGGCAGAGCAGCATGGAGAACCAAAGAGGAGCCTAGAGAGACAGTGCTGTTTGGGTTTTGGTGAAGAAGACAAACGCTAAGGCCCAGCTGTGTACCTTTGAGAAAACATCAGTGGTGACAGCTATTCTTGGTGCTGGGAAAGCTAATGGTTAATATTTGGAAAGAGCAAGGTAGACCTCGACTACACAGATTGTACAGTCAGCTTCTTCGGACTTGTCTGGTGTGAGTAGCTCGTGTAAAAAAATGTATTTCAGATACAGTCTCTTATCAGTAATCTTCACTGTCCAGGCAGATCATGGGAGCTCCAGAAATCCCAGAGCTTGAGACACATCAGCTCTGGGACAAACACTCTGTGGTGCTTTTGTCTTCTAATTAGATACTCTCAGTCATACAAACTGCATCTTATTTTCCTTTGTCGTTAAATGGATTTGGATTCTTGTCTAAGTATTTAGTGCTTGAGAGCTCTCAAAGAAGGTGGATTTCAGGCAAGTGGGTACTTGATGCTTCCTAGAAACCTGGTCCTACCAGGGATCTGGAAGCAGCAGAGACCTGGAGATGCTGTTGGGGTACAGGGGCTCCTTTTCCCTTCCAAGCAGTGGAGCCTGAGAGTGGCAGTTGGCTCAGATGAATTAGGTTCCTATCTCTGCCACTTCTGCTTTTGACCGTGCTTTTAAATCACAGTTTTAAGAGCTTGTGTCAGAGATTTCATCTCTGGAAATTTATGAGGAGCTGCTGCCTTTTATGCAGGCATGATTTTGTGACAGCCCGGCTGCGGAGCGCTGTCCCTGGGGCAGCCCTGCACAGCCCTCCCTGCAGATGATGCAGGAGGAGAGCAGCGGTCCCTGGACTGGAAAAGAGCAAGGACGGGTTCAGATGAAGGTGAAAAGATCTGCAGTGGTGCCAGAAGGCCAGCAGGCTGGGGGAAAAATGGGGAAGAAAATCAGATGGCATTTCTTCTCTGCAGTGAGACCTTTGGGTGTCGTGTCACTCCCTTCAGTGCACAAGTGTGTGCACCCATGGGCTCTGTCATGTGTGGGTCTGTGTGCACACACAGACAAGCGTATGCACATGGAAGTTCCTCCCCATAGCAATCCTATTTCTGGTAAAGACTTGTCCTAGCCTTTCCTGTTCAGCTTCTGTGTGCAAAGCTGCTGGAGGATGACTGGGTGGGTGGTTTCTGCCCTGCCTTGGGTAAAGACTCCCAAAGGCCAGCCCAGGTTTGGGCATCCTGCACAGGCTGGTCAGCCCTCCTTGGGCACAGGGCTTGTGCTGGTGCTCACTCTGTGTGTGTGTGGTGAGGTGGGAGGGCTATGGGGAAGGGCTGCTTTTAGCAAATAAAACCTTTTGATTCCACCCCCCCCTTCCCTCTTGCAAAGCTGTGGAAAGGAAGGGGGTATGACAGACCTCAGAAAAGGGCCAGAGAACCAACGTGCTTGAAACCAAGCCCAAAAATCTTGCTCTAAACCAATACTGAGCATTCCTCAACATTTATTCACCTTGATTGTTCACTCTCTCTAGTTTCCCTTTCCCCCTGCCCAGCCCCTGATGTCCTTTCCCTGCTTGTCTCATTGCTGAATGCTGGTACCTGAGCGAAGCACACCCCTTTGTTTCTGTGGGGGAGTGACACTGTGGCACTGCCATCAGTTGCCACCAGCTCTGAGGGGTTGGCAGCCCACCTCACAGCAGCTGTCCCTCACCTCCTCTCCATCTCCTCACTGCTCCTTTCCTTTTGCAACAATCCTCCACTTTCCCTTCCGTAATTACTTTCTTGAGGTTTATTTTCATCTCAGTGCCTGATGTGACCAAAGTACATAAGTCTGTATTTATTGATTTCTGACAGCAGAGTCTGCTTGTTCTCCACTAATATTTCTAGCATCAGCATTCATCTTTCTTTCAATCTAAAAGATATGTCAGTACCACATCACTGAGGCTTCATTTTTTTCTCCCTGTCAGCAGCATTCTTTCTCTGTGATTCATATCCATGAATTGCTGTGGGGAAAAATTAAGCTTTTCATCAAACCCTTAAATATTTTGAGACTCCACAGTTCTTCCATGCTTTCAGGAGGGAGGCCACAGCCAGGGAAGCTATTGCTGGTGATCTCTGGGGGTTTTTGGAAACTGCCTTTTTGGTCTGGTATCTGTGGTCCCACATAATCAGAGTCATCAGCTCCTTTAATGTATTGATAGTTTGCACCCACATGAACCCACACTCTGTTTTCACCATGCTTCAGGGTAGCCCATACTCATCAATAACTATATTATTTTCTTTTTTTTTAAACTCTTAAGTGGCATTCCTGGGGGTTGTAGCAATGAGTTATGTCTGTTACCATCATGTGTGGTGTAGGTTAATAAGTGTCTGTCAGTGCAATTCCCAGCTGCTTCCGCTTTAGCCAGGGTTGTTGTAGGATAAATTCAATGGACATGCTGCAGAGGCTTTCATAGAATCATAGACTGGTGTGGGTTGGAAGGGACCCCAAGGATCACAGAGCTCCCACCCCCCTGCCACAGGCAGGGCCTGCTTTGTGGCAGGACACGTGTGTGTCACTTCTACCCAGGGCAAAACTACTTGTTCACTGCTGCTGTTCATTGTGATGGTTTCTGCTTACAACAAGGAAATCATAGTGAATTTGGCAAGACACTCTGGAGTTCCTTTATCTGATGGCACAGAGGGATGTATTAGATGTTCTGAACAGCCTTTGAAATGCACAACCAATGGCTGCTGAAGCTCTATTTTTTTTTTCAGTGACATGAAGGATGTTTTTAATTTCCCCATAGGTGCCTTTTCCATCTCAGGAAACAGCTGATGGTGGCATTAGTTCTGCTTCTATCATTTAATTCACGTGCCTTGAGTTATGCCATGCCATGCTTGACCATCAGAGGGACGCTATGATAGTTGCAATACTTCACGTGTCCCTTCTCTCAAACAGGTTCCTTTTCTTGAACTGGCTGGCCTATCTCCAGGCATCAATATATCTTTACAGATGTTCCACCTGAGAGCAGTACTGTGATCAGTTCTGCTGATTTGCCTTGGTGCTTTCCCAGGGTTTATGTTCAAGCTGGCATACACCATTTCCTCCAGCCAGCTGATGGAGATCTCCACTTTGGGCTGGGATTGTTGGATGTACCTATTGTTTCAGGGGTATTTCTGGGGTATTCTCAACATTTTTATTGCTCTTTTACTGCTTTCAGTTGGCAAAAAGTGTATTTGCAGCAAGGAATCTGAGAGCTGGGAAAAAACCACCCAGGACATGAGAACAAATGGACAGCACTGGGAAACCTGTTTGTGTCTCATTGTAAAGTACAACAGCAGGGCACAACTAACAATGACCCACATAAAGCACTTCACCCTGGACTTTTTGGCCTGAAAGTTCAACAAAGTATAGCAGTGGGTAGGTTCTTCCTGGTAAGAAAGGGGTGGAATTGCATTTATGGAAGTGCTGGACTGAGTTTTGGGGGAATTAATGTGTGCTTGGGAAAGAAAGCAGCCATTTGAAGCTTTCACAGGAGATGGTTTGAGCTGGCATTTGGAACGTAAGGGACACTTGCTATTATGTCCAGCCCACTGGAGAAACACATGACAGATGATGGCAGGCTGCCCAGAGAGGTGGCGGATGCCCCGTCCCGGGAAGGGTTCAAGGCCAGGTTGGATGGGGCCCTGGGCAACCTTGTGTAGCTCCAGGCCTGGAGGTTGGTGGCCCTGCCTGTGGCAGGGGGGTTGGAGCTCTGTGATCCTTGGGGTCCCTTCCAACCCATGCCATTCCATGATTCTATGTAGCAATGGAAGAACTGGGTTCAATTTGTGGTGAGGAGCTGGGTACTTGGGATGAAAGGAAGTAACACTTATTTGCAAAGGGACATCAAGAGAGCACTTGGGGAGAATCCAGACTGTAGGAGAATTGCCACAATCTCCCTTGGAGGGGGCTTGGTCCCTGTGGTGATCGTAAAGGTTTTGTGCCCCTCTGATAGCAGCTGGTGGAGGGTGGTCAGCAATTCCTCCAGTGACATGAAGTACTTGTTACTGAACATGTCCAGCAGTTCTTCTAATTGGGAAATGAGTATTAGAGTTGGAAGGATAAGCTCTCTTAGAGATGTAATGGCAAATGACAGTGTGGTTTATAAACCAATGGAGATGGATTTTTGGGGGGGAGTTTGCGGGATGTGCTGAGGAGTGGTTTGGCTGCTGTGTTGACCTGCTTGCTCTGGATGGCCAAGTCTTTAGCTTGTGATGCTGTGAAGTACTCGTGTTGTCAGCCTTGGGTTGCACCACGGTGACTGGAATGGTTGTTGAAGTAGTGGAGTGGTGGGGAGGGGACAGGACACAGAGGTGAGTGCTCAGGGTTGGGGGTTGGTGGTGAGTGGGGACAGCCCAGAGCTGTAAATCACGGGGTCTGCACACAGCCCCACGTGTTTCTCTTGGGAGGAATGCTGTCCCTCAGTACCTACCTCTGAGGCTTCGCCCAGTCCCGGTGGGCTCAGGGTCCCTGTTGCCCATTCCCATCACCAGATGCTCACAGCTGGCAAAGGGAGAGCTTTGAAACAAGTCACAGATGTGGTTTTTGTTTTACCCCTACTGATGCCTGGGAAGTGATGACACCCCCATCCCCATGGGCTGGCTGGGGTGATGCTGAGGGCGAGGGGTTGAAGGGGCAGGCAGCTGGGTGGGGATTTGACCGGAGGCTTTCAGGAGCACAGAGAGTCATTTGCTGAGGAAGGTGTCTCTGGTGGGAGCTCAGGCATGTCTGTTCCTCTCTTTTACCTTCTGTAAGTTGTGAGGATTCAGGGGCAGGTTTCCCAACATGGGGAACTGTCTTTTCAGGCTAGTGCTGCCTGCAGTGTGTGTGCCCCACTCTGCTCCCTGCCCGACCTCCTGTTCCTGCCCAGCACACTTGTAAGGTATAACACAACACAACCATCCTCTGTACTCCAGCATCTCCAGGAAGCTTCTATTTATTTATTCCTTAAAAAGGGAAGATTTTAATTCAGATGTGTGTCAAGCAAAGACTTTAGCTCTTTGTTTTATTCCTTGTGATGAATTCCTGAGCCATGGTGCTGCAGAGAGCCTGATGCAGTGTCACAGTGCAACTCCAGGCTGTTTGCAGGGTCTCCAGAAGGCCACTGAAAAATTACCAATCACTTCTTAAACCCTGCAACAGGCATCTGCAGGGAATATCCACCTACCTAAAGATAGTCTTTGCCGTGGAAAGGAAATTGTTCCTCTTTATCCATGGGATATGACTCCAGGATAAATAAAAAGTGAGAGCAAGTTTTAAGTGCTTACACCAGGAGGGTTAGAGGGGTCACCTGTATTTGTGAAATGTCCAGCACTTCTTGTCCCCTGTGCAGCTGACAGATGGAAATCATTTCAGCTCTGGGGGTGCGAACCAGGGTCAGGGAGGGAGAGAGGCAGAGCCCTAAGGAACAACTCATTAATACCCCAGGGCCAAAGAACCACCTTTTGGAGCTGTTTTCTTTGTGTTGGTAGAAAACACAAAGGCGAGCAGGCAGACCCATGGGCTGTAGGAGTTTAAATCAATATGACAAATCCATAATTACATGGTGACTTGTGCACTGAGAGCATCACAGGTTTATAAGGACACACGAACGCCAGTGTGAAGATGCAGTGTTATATCTAAAACCCAGGTGTGTGTATATATATATATTCCATATATATAAACTCATGTTTGTCTTATTTTGGATGTTGTGTACATGAGTGTTTTTCTAATGTCTCTGATCTTTCTGCCTTATTCATAAATCATAACAGCAGATACAATAAAATGAATTAGGTGATCATTAAGGTAGTATGCACTGGATATATTTTTCCTTTCCTGTTTCGGTCTGAGAGCTCATTAAAAGCTCACTTGCCTCTTGAAGTATCTTGACACTGAAGATGATGAATAGAGCTGCAACGAGTGTTAATGATTTGAAATACATTGTCAGAATCACTGGGTGATTCTATAGGAGATTGTTACAGTGGAGTTATTTGTGTTTGTTTTATTCAGTTGTCCTCTAATCGACCAAGATTAGAAACAGAGCATTAAGCTGAGCAAGTATTTATTTTCTTTCTTGAAGAACATTTTAATTAAAAATGAGCTATTAAAAGTCTAGGCAGGTGAAAATTACTGGAATGACAACACCATGGCCAAGTTCTGCAAACCATGTTTCATTCCAGTCCCTGCCAGTGTCCCCTTGGCTTCCCAGGTGTAAGTGCTTTGCTAGCTAGGGGACCATTCTCAACATGCTGAAGCTTAAGCATACATTTAAGTGCTTTGCTGAGCCTCTCCCTCTGCAGTAAGAGCCATCTCTTTGTCCTTAACATGGGGGACAGTGGGCTGGACACCCTCACACTGCACTGACAGCTTATCATTGAGAGCAGCTTGTTTGCTCACTGTTCAAAAAATCTCTGCTGATGCTGATGGAAGGAGCACCTTGTGCTGCTAGGGGGGTATTTCTTCTCCATCCTGATGAGCACAGCATAGCCCATTCCAGAGTTATTTTCAGAGAGGACTTTAACAACCGGAAGGTCCTTGTGGATGGGCTTCATCTTCTCCTTGTGAATCACCTGAGATTCATCCTAAATATTTAACATATTTAGGACCAAGTGTCCTGGGGCTGTTTTCTTCAGGGAGCACAGAGGCACGCAGGCAACTGTATCCCTCCACAGAGGTGGCTGTGGTTCACCTGCATACACCCTAAAAGAGGTTTGGGGCTTTGTCCCTTGGGGTTAGGCTGTGTAGGGGCTGGAGGGGGGTGTTCAAGCTATTTAAACTCCATAGGTTTGTTCATGTTCCAGTTGCTTTTGGTGGTGGGAAGCACCACCACTAAATCTTTTCTGCTCTGATTTGCAAAGGAAATCAGGTACTTTGAGAAGGATTTCCAGAGTGCAGGGGGCAGCTGCCTACTTCAAGCTGTGCTGCCCACTAAGTGCTTTTATTCCTTTCCCTCTCTGCCTTGCGCCCTGCAGCAGGGAGGCAGCAGCTCCTTCCCTGAAACACATTACTCATGCCAGGCTGGCTCTTCATTTTCAGCCATCCACTCGATGCTCTCAGAGTGTCCTGTAAATCATATTTAAAAATACATTAGTGTAATGTTTCTGGAGTTGATATTAAGCGGGCTTCGGGGACCTTGCTGGCTCCAAATTCCCCTGTCTCAGACTAATTTACAGTATATTTCACCAGGACAAGCATTTCCATAACCAAGGACCCACCCCGACCCTTTTCTCTCTCTCTTTCTCTTTTTTTGTTCTATTATTCAGCTGTTTTTAGAGGGTGATTGATGGCTTCTGATGTCGCTGCGAGATTGCTCTTCTGTTTTCCCACCTAGCACTGTAGAAGGAGAGGGAAAAAGAGAAACGCATTACATGGGGCAGGGGAAAGCATCAGCTGATGCTCACCCTGCAGTGGCTCCTCTGGCTGTCCCAGGGCAGTGCCACTCATGCCAGGGGCATGAGGCTTTTCAGCAGGTGGAGGATTCAGTGTGGGACCCCATCGTATTTGTTTTCTACCATGGGATGAAACGCTGTGTTAGCTCTTTGCCTGCTCTGCTCACCGGTGCTGGGAGGGGTCTCAGGAGCTCAGGGCCAGCCAGGGTTGTCTGGAGCAGCAGGGGTGTTTGGGGGCACTTCCTACAGCCACACAAAAGCTGATGGGTGTTTGTTCAGTCAAGGAAGTTAAAGCAGTTTAGTAAGGGAGGAAAGGTTTCTCCCTCTGACATGCACATGGGAGAAGTAGAGAGCCCCACAGTTTGAGTGAAAGCTTGGGAAAAGTAATACAGGAATAATACTTTGCATGTACATAAAGCTTTCATAGAATGGTTTCAAACCACTTTGCAAGTAACATGGACCTAAACCTTCTAATTCCCTGTGAGACAGGCTCGAAATTCCCCAGGACTCAGTGCTGCTAAGCCAAGTCTGCAGCAGGGTGGGAATGGGGCTTCTTCCAGATCCATCCTTTGCCCTCTGGTGAGCCAGTGAGCAGGTCAGGTTTTAAATGTAAAGGCTGATCATCATCTCCAAAGTACTGGTCGACCCTTCAGATGCTCAGGCTGTGACCCTGGGCAGTGTAATCATGTCTTTCTTCAGAAATCCCTTTAAAGCAAGTGAGATCTTGGTGGATGCTCCTGAGAGGGAAACCTTGTATTTCACAGAATCACAGAATTGTAGGGGTTGGAAGTGAGCTCCAGAGCTCATTGAGTCCAACCCCCCCTGCCAAAGCAGGGTCCCTAGGACAGGTCGCACAGGTCGGTGTCCAGACAGGTCTTCAATATCTCCAGAGAAGGAGACTCCACACCCCCCTGGGCAGCCTGTCCCAGGGCTCCCTCACCCTTACTGGGAAGTTGTTCTTCCCCATATTGGTGTGGGACTTCCTGTGCTCCAACGTGAGGCCATTGCCCCTTGTCCTGTCCCCACAGACACTGAGAAGAGGCTGGCCATTTCCCTTTGTCTTCCACACTTCAGATATTTATGAACATTGATCAGATCCCCTCTCAGTCTTCTTTCCTCAAGGCTGAGCAGCCCCAGTTCATTCAGCACAGAAAAACACACTTGCAAGGTGAAGTCCCAGTATTTGTGTCCCTGAGAGCACAGATTTAAGGCATAACAGTAGTTTGTGTCTCCCATCCCTTTATCCTTCCAGATTATTAGGCTATGCATTTTTGGGGGGGTAAAACCTTTTTTAATACAGGTGAAAATCATGGAGAATTCAGGCTCTTTGTTCTCCTGTATGTTCTTCTGTAAGACAACACTGTTCACCACCGCTGAGCCTTTGGGGTGAAGGATAAGCCAAGCATTCTTTGTTGCTTGCTGATTTTTAAATGAGATGACAGCCCACCACAAAGTAGTCCTGTGCACTGTGGTCCTGGTGCTCTATGGCACCTGTGGCCAGAGATGCATCTCAAGGTGAAATGACAGTTTGTTTTGTGTCTAGGCAGCCAGCCTAGAGACCTCACACCTCTCTTCCTAACTTCACTTCTGCTCTGTTGAATTGGAAGTCACTCCAAAATATGTCAGGAAATTGTTGTTCCAAATGTGGTTCACAGGGCTGGCGGTAGAAGCCCTGACATCTATGTGGGATCCCTGGAGATGGAAAGCTGATAAAACAGCAAAGCTCACTCCTAGAAGCTGGGTGGACCCAAAGGCCTCTCTGCTTTTACTTGGTTTCCCCTGAAGGTGATTGACTTTGAGTGAGAAATTGCTGCAGACTCTGCAACTTGATCTTGGAGTTTATGTACTGTGGAAGTAACCTTGAGATAGGGATAGCTCATAACCTTTGCCTGACCCTGGCTGTGCATCTCGAGTGAACAGCAGCTCTTTGTTTGAGGTTTTTGGAGCTGTGGGAGGTATATTTAGCTTGTAGTCATGAACTGACGTTAAACATATGTGCTCAGAAGGCTGCTCCTTCCTTTTGTCTATGAGTAAGTATTGACTAATGGAAGAATAAATCTGTACACAGATCTGTGGAATTGGCACCAAACCATCGATAGGTTGGCTTGGTCTTTTTTAATAAAATGAAACACTGGTTTTGAGACAAGAGGGACTTTGGATATTCATAGCTGAGTGATGTAGGGAAGAAAATCAAGTGCAGTCCGTGCTCTACGTGTTGTGAAATTGCCAACAGATGGACAATTGATTTGGCATGTTGCAGACTTCCGAAACGTCATGCAGATGAGGAATGCTTTGGTGATGATGGGTTGTGTCATGCACATTGTACACAGTTGGTTGTGGCAGGAAAGCACATGCTTTTGTGGGAGGGGGGTGTACTAGGCAGTTGGGACCAAGCGCCACTAGGACATTAATGAAGGACTGTACAAGTTCTCTCCCTGAGGATCACCCAGCTCCTGCAGGAAGAGTGTTTATGGAATTCCTTCAGCATTTGTTTTTGATACAGTTTTGATCTATTCTGGACATATGAGCAAAGCATTTATGACTCAAAATTAATCTTGGAGCTTCTCGGGGCCAGTGACCTTATTGACATTAGTAGCAGTGTCTGTGAGAAGTTCAATTTCAGTGGCTGACTGGTGGTCTGAGGTCCCAAGCTGACCTTGCTGCAGGGCTGCCTGCCTCTTGGGCAGCCTTGAAAGCCAATAGCACAACTGATGGTATTCTGGGCTGGGACAAGTCCTTGGCCTGTTGCTTTGGTGGGTCTCACTCAGAGCTAGGAACATGGAAAGCATCCAGCCCATGGTATGCTGCTGGATAGTTTTGCTCCAAACCAAGAGCTTCGGGAAGAATGTGGGAATCCTCCCTAGACTGTGGCAAATCTTCAGTTAAAGCCAGGCTGATTCAGATCAGACATTCAGATTAAACATTTGGGTGTCAACAAAATACGTTTTTTCTAATCTGCTGTGTCTGTTATTCATCACCCTCACAGCTCCCCACTGGGCAGAAAACAGATTGTGTCAAAAACCCATGACCTCATGTTTTTTGTGCTCTAGGGGAAGCCAGACCCCTTTGCACCCTTTAAAGGCTTTTAAGCCTCCTCCTTGGTTTTGTTTTGGTTTTTTTCCTAATAGAGTTGCTACATGATGGTCACTACAAAACCCACAGTGCTGCCTCCTTAACAGTGAAACACCCAGCAGCAATGTGGAGGTGGTGGGGCCAGCCTGCCACACTCACCTCTTGAGCATGGACTAGACACGGGGTCTGCTGCAAGTCTGCCAGGATCTCACGGGCAGTGGGGCAGGAGGAGGCAGCTCAGCCAGGCTGTGGGAGGTGAAGGTGAAAGTCCACCTCATACACCAGGGCTTTTCCTTTTCCAGTGTGATGCTTACACAGAAAAGAAGCTCCCATTCAGATCTGTGTTACGGGCAGTCACGCGGAAGCGATCGCCTGAGCTGTGTCACTGCTCATCCTACACAAACCACGTGGGGCTGCACCAGCGTGCCCACAGCCAGAGCATGAAGGTGTTCAGGAGGACACAGGCTGTGTGTGGCTGCACACACCGTACCACCATTCCTGCCCCAGAAGAGCTGGCTAGGAAAGAACCCAATGCTGGTAATCCAACGATCAATCCCAATCTCGATCAGAGAATAGAATGTAAAAGCTGGCTCCTTTTCTTGTGACGTTTTATGTTGCAATCAGTTCCAGTCCTGGGGATGCCCATCAGTTTCAATCTCTGAGCTCCCAAACTGATGGCCTGATGATATCCAGGTTGGCCAGGAATGGATTATTGAAGGGTTTGTCTGCATCATTTCCACATACTGGTTCTTTTAATCCTTTGCATCAGCCAATAGATAAAAACAGGGTGAAGAAAAACAATTTACATGAGCAAATACTAGAACTATATCTTATCCTGTTATTTTACAATGTCTCTGGGGAATACAGTGTTTTCTGTAAAATGCAGGGTTCCTGGCTTCATAAACCCTTCTAAATTACCACCTCATGACAGCCTCCAGCAGCTGTCCTAGTTCCCCAATTCATTTTTAGCCTTTTCGAATTAAAAAGAATACAGATGCTTTGAAGCCTGAAGCTCCCAGCAGCTCCCAGAGCGTGGGGAGGGGGCAGCTTCTTCTGACTTGTGGAAGCTGATGTTAGCCAGCTCCACCGAGGAACAATAGGATCAGAGAACCAGGGGGATTTGGTAAAGCAGCTTGAACTTGTGGAACTCACATTTATGCACGTTTGCTTCTAGTGGAAAACTGGTGGTGATATTGGAAGAGAAACTAGCTTTAAAAATAATTTAATCCACATAGGAGCTATAGGTGGAGGTGGGATTAATGTGGAAAAAGGGAAATGGTCATGTGAAACACCTTTCTTCTTCCACCAATATTTTGCATTTCCCTTGGCAGTTACAGAGTTTTGTTGGGTAAACAAGCTTAGCATTGTCTACGAGTGGAAGCAAAATGATGGGAGACTTGCAAGTGTGGTTGTTTTTCAGTTTAATGCACAATAGGCCTGGCCCATGTCTTCATTCTAAATGAGAGGTGTGTGAGATGTGTGTCTTGTCTCCTTTTCAGCAACCTTTAAAAATGAAGCCTTTAAAATCCTCATCCTGTCTGCATGGCAGTATGGAGTAATTTGGAAAGCTTAGGATCGTTAATGCAGTTTAGCTAGAGCGTTTGCCTCTAATGCTGCTTCTCTGCTGCTGCTCACAGGAATTTGCCTTTATTTGTTGGAAGTTTCCATTTTGTTACTCATTGTAATGAAGCTTTTACCTGTGTATTTTCTGTAGATGTCACCCACTGTCCATCTACTGTCTCAGGGACTCTCCAGCCATAACAGTTGTGAATGTTGTTGGTTGCCTTTAGTCAAGGTTCATCATATTCAATATGGAGATGGACTTGTAATGAAAAGCATGACCTGTTATCCAAGAAGAGGACAGGCTTGGTCTCCTTTGAATTTTGTATTAACAAGTGTGAGTTCAGCCTTCACATAAGAGCAAGTCTTGTGTGCCATCTGTATTTGACTTTCTGTGCTTCTTCCTGGTTGTGCTTATCATCAGCAGTAATTAGTTTGTCCAGAAGCTTAAACATTCCCCCTATGATCACTTGTCCATAGTCCTTATGTGCACTCTATCATATTTAGCACCAGCAGTGTGGTTTTTCACCAAATCACTGATGTTGGATAAACACATCCCCTCCTAATGTCAAGCTCCTGTCGCTGGCTGTGAGCAGTAATTGACTGCAATGGGCTTTGATGCTTGTAAGTGTTTAGTCACTCATGCTGTGCTCCTTTAATCAATAACCTCCTTTGGTCTGTAACCTAACAGAATTGCTTAATGGATAAAATTTTGCTTGTGTTTCATCCACTTAGCTTATTTCATTCTTGATAGATTCGCTCCATCAAGATAACTACTGAAAATGGTCACACGCTTGTCATATGCCTGTGACAATGAACATTGTCTCATTTTCCCACACATACTCCAGGACATGGGTAGCTGGCATCCTTTGAAAAGGATGGGGATGAATGTGTCCTCTGCATAAAATCAGAGTTGGGTGGAAATTGGTAGCTGCTGCTGGGGGAGTGGAAACAGGGCAGAGAAAGTCCTATGCTGCTGGGTTAATGTCTGCTTGTATTATCTGCATAAGCACGTAACCTGTGCTGCTAGCAGTTGTGGGGCTTGAGTCAGGAGTCAGGACAGCCTGTTGTCTCTGTGGGTGAAACCAGAGTACTCTCAGTTAGGAGGGATGTTGTAACAGAGCCCAAGAACTCCATGCGGAATGGAAAAGCATCTGACTTGTGTAAGGGGCTAGATACCAAAGGGACAGGGCAGAGGTTAACATACAGAAAGCTGAATTCAGAGAAAATACCAGAAGAATAAAGATTAGACCTTGGCTCCTCCCTGGAAAAGAGCCAAAGGATGTGATTCTGCTGATGGATACCTGGCTGCAACATGGGCACGAAGCGGTTAAACTGCCTCTGCTCTTTTGTTTTACCCTGCCTCTCCCATCAGAAGAAGACTTGCCTATAAAGTTATTTTTAGATGCCTTGTGAGCAAGTTTTGTGGGAAGACAAGCAGCCAGCAGCCCCCAGCGAGCTGCTAAGCCCACCCCTCTCAGCTTACAGCATGTAATTAGCAGATAATCATGCCAAAATCACAGACTCCAACAGGCTAATTTTATCGCCTGTGCTGACATGGGTAAGCTTGTTGAAAGTAAGTTGTGGGTTGTTGGTTAAATGTGTTTCCTCACTTGTTTATGAGCTTGTGTTCCTGTGATTGCTGTGTAAAAACGAGATCAAATGCAGGTCTTGTCATTTAGCAGCCACTGGTGTTTTGATTAGCTTAGATAACATGGGACGTTTCCTAGCATTAAAACTTACATGGTCACTGCTAATAGTATTTCAAATAACTGTATTGTGTTTTGCTGCAGGGTTGGTGAGAAGGTGTCTGAGCTTTGATTCAGCAATATATTCAAGCATGTGCTTTGAGGTGCACTTATTCAGCTAACGTGCAATTATATGTTTATAAATGTACATATAAAAGCCTGTAGGTGCCTGCTGGAATGGAGCTGTAATTTCCCATCATCTAAATGGGAATTAAGCATGTATTTTTAAGTAACATTTATACTTAGGAGTTTTGTTAATTTAGGGCCTTAGTAACTTGTGCAGTTTTCTTTTAGCAAAGAAAAATATTACGTGTCTGATAGTTGGGCTGAACAGCCTTCAGGACCTGCATACCTCTCTTACTGATGTGATAAAATAAAGATACTTCTTAATAGAAAACACAGCCCAGAGTCATCCATCTGGGTACAATAAATCTGAGACAGGTAGATACGATAAAAAACTGTCACTATTTCCTCCTGATAATAAGAAGATTAAGTTGGCTGAGGTTATGGGGTCAAAAATAGGCTCAGTAAGAGGAATCTTTGGGAAAGAAGCCCTGAAGAATGTGAGAAATGAGCTGCATCTCCTGCTGCCTGTTTTCTTGCTCACAGGCTTAGGAAACCTGATTCTGGGAGATGTACCAGCATGCAGTGGGCAAAGATGGTTTGGGATTTCCAGAGGTCAGGTTGGTTGTGTTCCCTTTGTTCACAGAACTGCCTTTTGCAGCAAGGGCTTCCCCACTCGAGGGCATTTGCAGGTCTGGTGGACAGCTGAAGGTTGGAAACAAACCTGTGGTGGCCAGAGGAGAGATGAGGGGACACCTCTGAGGTCTTTCCCATTTAGGGCTGTCTCTGGTTGTGCATCAGGACTCTTAATGAAGAGTATCACCCACTGAAATGCTTTTCAGGTCTTTGCCAAGCCTCTTCCCTGACACATTTTGGAACTGGCTTTGGAGAAGCAGATGTCAGGCATGGGAAATCAACCTCCCTCAGGTAAACGTTCAGTATTTTACAGGAGGGAATAGACCTTTGCAACTGCTTTTCATTTTCTGAATGCTTACCATGACAAAAAGTGTCTGGAGCAGCATTGGACAGACCTTGAGGATTTGCTGCAATACTTAACCCCAGTCCAGTGGCTCTTGGCTGTAAGGTCTTGCCTACGGTCTTACCTGTGAGTTTGGATCTCTGTGGTGGTATCTTGTGCTTTTGGGCTGAATAAAAAAAAAAAACATGAGGTAAGTAATAAAACCCCAAGTGACCCTTGCTGATAGGCCAGCAAATAAGTATTTGTCTAAGAGAGAAACTTGGTGCCTTTTTCCCCTGATCATAATGGAGGCTGCATGCGTGGAGGAAATATCCCTTGGGAAAGCAAGCCAACATCCCTGGGCTCCAGGCATGTTTGAGTGCTCTCCTGTCATATGGTAAATTAATCCAATGGCTGAATATGGCACCGTTGCCTCAAGCAGGCAAGTGCCATTCTGCAGGAAGCATAGCTCATCCTAATAGCTGGCTCGTGAGCAGCGTATCAGAGTAGCAATGAAGGAGCTCCACAAATGAGATCACAAGTCCCCATTTACCCACCCATCTACCTAAAGATCACTTGGAAGCAGTCATTGACTGCTCCAGCCACTCAGATTCAGGCAGTATGCAATTGTGAGTCTTGTCCAGTCTCCTTTACACTGGGTTTTGTTGTCTAAAAGCTCTTTGTGGCTCTTTAGAGAAAGAAGAAATCCTGTTGGTGGAAGCATCGGCATGTCTTCATGTGGGCACACTGATTATCAATGAGAAAGTTCCCAGGGAGGGTTGGGGTGTGGTGTGATTGAATGTGCAGGTTATTTTTGCCAGCTGCTTGTCAAAATCTTGATTTTCTCCATTGCAGAGGAAGGAGGGAGGTGGGAGGAGGAAAGCCCTCCAACAGTTTCCTAGGGTGTGTTTGGGTTCATTTCCAGAGCTGCTGGGGCACAGCACTGCTGTCACACCAGGGGTGGTTGTTTCAGTTGTGATCCAGCTCCCAGGGACCTGCAGTTCCATTTTGCTGTGACCCTGTAGTGTCACAACCTCATCATGCAGGTGACTCACTGGGAGATGCTGAGGGCGAATGCCATGATGGTCCATGCTCCAGGCACGCTCTGGGCAGAACCTGCTCAGCTTGCAGGGTGCAGTGAAGCTTTCACTGCCATCCTCAGAAGCTGAGATCTTCCAGTGAAACATTTCACTCTGGAGAAAATAGTGAATTCTGATAAAAATGAGATTCATTAGAGTTTTTCCAATCTGATCTATTTATTGCCCAGCTCTCTCAAGTATCACTAATTATTAAGAATTAATGACATTCACCCTTTTGACTTGGCTTCCAAGTCTGAAGACAGACAGAAAAGTTATTGTTGATAGTTCTGATCCTGCCAAAAACCTCATGAAAACCAGCTACTGAGATTTCTGTGTGTAAGCACTGACAGATGGAAATGGTATCTGATGCTTTAGCGTTCTTTAATTGAGCTCTCAAAGGCATGACAAGGTCCAATGGCTGGAAACTGAAGCCAGAATAATTCAAATTGGAAATAAGGTACAAATTTTTACAGTGAGAGTAATTAACCTCTGGGTTTACCAGGGTATGTGATGGATTCTCCATGGTTTGATCTTTTCAAATCAAGAATGCGTGTCTTCCTCAGGAATATTCTGTAGCTCAAAGAGAAGTAAAGGGCATGATACAGTTGTGGGTTTGGTTTTATTTTGGTTTGTTTTTTTTTTTAATTGCAGTTGTTGTGTGACCTGGATGATGCAGGTCTGGCTGTTGTATCTGAAGAATCTGTGAATCTGAACCCAAACACGATCCCTTGATTCCATGTCCTGTGTTCAAACTTAATCTGAACCTGAATTCTTCCCTTCCATTTCATTCCATCTGCTTGGAGAAACAGAGGGGATTTTCTGAAGAATAATTTAGAGACTTTAATAGAGCTTTTTCTTCTCCCTTCTGCCTGTGAAGGGCTATGGGGATTTTGGATGAGATGCTGAATCCTCCCTTTGGGCTGTACAGAACGGCTCTTTCTCAGCCCAGATCTGAGGTAGTTCTAAGTCCAAGTTTTCTATGGGTATCTGGAGCTGACCTGACTCAGAGGTGTTGCTGAGCAGCTGCACCTCTGGGACCCAGGTATACACTCCCATTTCCCCATGGTTCCAGGAGTGTCTTTCTCATCTGCTTGTAATTCTGGGGATTTTGCTCATCTTCAGAGTTACATTTATCTCTGTGACATACAGCTCTTATGCTCCCCGGAGTTAATTAGTGGCTGCAAAAGCTGAATCATGAAGTGCATCCTTAAGAATGGCTCACAGATTAGAAAGAAGTAAGGCCAGCAATGTTTCAGGCACCTCCTTTTTTCCTGAGGTTACACACACTATTTCCTTAGTTTCACTTTTTAATGGCACATTGTAATGACCGGTGTCTCAGCCACAGGGATCGGATGCCATTGCCAAGAATAACTGGCAAGACAGAAGGTGGAAGAGATCCATTAATTGGCTCCAAGTACCAATTTCTCTAGAGGGGCTTTTCTTAACAGAGAGGAACTGTTCAGCACTGCAGGGGCAAAGCATACCTGCAGAGCAAACGGCTTTCCTGAGTCTGAAGACATCTACAGACCAGGGTAATAATGCAGCAGAAATATCGGAGCTTGATTTTAAGGGACACCTGAGAATGCATAGGAATTGCTCTTTATTAAAAAGCTCAGACCAGAGTCTCTCTTGGTGCATATCGAATACAGATTCTTTCACAAGGATTCTTTGCTGGATTGGGGAGGAGGGAGGTGAGGAGGGAATTTAACCCTTAAGGGCCTTCCCTCAAAACCCTTGCTTTGTGAAGAAGCCATTGCCACAGCAGCATCTCCTCACCTGTGAGCATTGTTTGCTGTGTCTGTAGGGAGCTGCTGGCATGCTTCTCTGGAAGAGCTGTTTGTGTCTCTCCTATCTCACTGTGCTGAAGCAGATCATTCTGTGTATTTCCTTCCTGTCTGGAGGGAGAACGCACAGGAACATCTTTCCATGGCCTCTCTAGGCTCAGTCAGACAAACCTGAGCAGCTTAATGGCTGTTCTGTTGTGGATCATCTGCTTAATTTACTGCAGAGCTCAGAAGTTCTCTGAACTGGGGGGGAGCGTCTGACAGAAGATTAACAATGCATTAGGGGCTGCTTCACTAGGACCACAGGTTCTCACTTGTTTTTTGGATGGTACCCTTGTTGGACAAGCTTTTTGGGGTTTGTTTTAGTCATTGTCTTTGCAGTAAGTACGGCAGAAGAGACCCCCAGAGCAGATAACCTGCCCCAAAAAGTTTCCTCCTGAACTCACTAGCTGGAGGCTGGCTCCAACATCATATGTGATGTTGGGAGAAACTGGATGTAGATGTGCACTTTGGTATTTCATGGTGGACCTCTGGGCGTTCTGTGTCTCTCTAGGACTGTCTAGTGCTTCCTGGCATTTGTAGCAGCTTTTGTGGTCAGAGAGGTCTTTGCTGCTTCTCTGCCACCCAACATATTGAGATCTTATTGTCATTGTGTACTTTGGGTAGGTGGTGATTGGTGTTTTCGCAGATGGCTGGTGGTTGGGGAGGTTTTGCTGCCTGCTATGAAGTGTTTTCTGCCCAGTATGATTGTTTTGGGAATGGCTCTGCAGGCTCTGTATGCTGTTGTGCTGAAGCCTTAGACTAGCTCCTAGAATCTTCTTCTTGGTCTTTTGTTTTTCTGGAGATGAGTTGTATGGACAAATGTGCTTGTGTGTTGTTATCTTATCTTATCTTAACTTATGCAGGCACAGGTCAGAGTTTAACTGAAAAGAGCTGAAGACAGTGATGGTCTTTAACTCTAGAAGAGGCCAACCAGTTTTTGGTTGGGCAAAACCCTACTGCAGTGTCCTGCTGCTAACAATACCAAGGCAGCCAGTGTGTGCCACAGCCACTGTAAGTGGCCTGTCCGTAAGATCATCATGTGATGGCTTATTCCTCCTTCAGTTCTGTCTCTCCTTTATGGTCCTGTTCCTCCCAGCCTGTTGCCTTCTCTGTGCCACTAAGGCCTAGGGGAATGACTAGCTGAGGAAACGTGTGGCCTTCAACCCAAGCTGGATCAGCTTGCAATTCCTTTTGTGTTTTGAAATAATGTCTGCGTTGCAGATGGGGATGACTCCAGCATTCTTTTCCCCAGTGAGGGTGAGGGAGCCCTGGGACAGGCTGCCCAGGGGGTGTGGAGTCTCTATCTCTGGAGAGATTCCAGCCCTGTCTGGACGCCGACCTGTGCAGTATGAGCTGGGGAGCTGCTTTGGCAGGGGGTTGGACCCCATGATCTCTGGAGGTCCCTTCCAACCCCTATGATTCTATGATTGCTGGGACTATCTGATCCAGCAACAGCAGAACTGAATGTGCCAGCAGCAGGTTTCACTGGTGTTGCCCGTTGAGGGTGTTTGCTGCTGATCAATCCGAACCTTGGACCTTCTGCCCATTGAAGAAGAAACCTTCATTTCTTCTTCTGTCCCCAGTATCTTTGTTTTTCTTCAACCCCTGCACGACACCCCTTATTAATTTGTGGAATTCCTTGCTACTGACTTACATTCATCTCAATTAATGTTTCTTCTCTTCCAAGGGGAAGAATTTCCCATTTATTTATGACTTTATGATTTGGCTTTCACTTCCCTCCAAGCCAGAACAGCTTTTAGCCAGCACAGCCTTCTTTCTTTTCCGTGGGATTGTGGTTCCTCTGAGGAGGCAGTAAAATGGGCTTGAACAGTTCCCAATTATCATTCACAGATTCCTGTTCAAATTCTTTCTGCCAATTGTTTTGCTTTGTAATTATTTTCAGCTTTGTTAAGCTGGCATTTAAAATCATCAAGTAGATACATTACTCGTTTGGACTTTATTCTATTTGCACATAACAAATGTAATCAAATAATTCTCTTGTACCTAAGCTGCTACTATATTTTTACATTCTGTCATCAGCTCCCCTTGATCTGTAAAAATGAGGCCTAATATAGAATTTCTTCCATGTTAGATATGATCGTTTCTGTGTCTGGATATTTTCAAGTATAATTTTAGGAATTCCAAGCACATTTTTAGTATTTGCAGCACAAGGCTTCAACATATGGCTTTCCAACTGAAATCCCCATAGAAATGCAGCTCTCTTTCTTGAGTGATATAATTATGTTTACAGTAGATCAGGGCTACATGAAAATGATAGCATTGTTAGTCAGATTGCACGGAATTTTTGGAGACTTCAATAAATATTACTTTTTCTTGCAGGGGAAAAGGGAGATTGTGTGATCATGTCCTTTAACAATAAAACACTTTTTAGATTGAAAAAATATCGTATGGCAGGTCTTAATTAGAGCTAATAAATACCAGCAGACTACAGCTATGTGGAAGAAGTTTAGTTTTGTGCCGTTATTTTTTAAGGGATAAACAAGGTGGCTCACATAACTATGGATTTTTCTGCCTGACATTAATCCTAGACAAAATAATGGAATTGCTGATAGGGCATGTAATTAGTAAAGAATTAAAGGGATTAATGTAAGTAGTGTCAATCAACACAGGCTTATAGAATATGGGTCTTGTCTAATTAGATTTTTCTTTCCTTTCTATTTTTTTTTTCCAGAAGATTACAGGTTGTGTTGATAAATGTAATAGTACTGAGGGGATAAACTTCTGTAAAGGCCTGAAGAGCCCAGTCTGATCTCATGTCTGCCCCTGCATTGAGGAGCAGGTTGGACTAGGTGACCTCCCGAGGCCCCTTCCAGCTTGAATCACCCTGTGGCCCCATGAAAGTATTGCCTTGGCCATGAATAACTTCTTCTACAGGGCTGGAATGATAGAAAACCAATTAGGCACCTCTGAAATGGATAAGAAACTGCTGTAGTCTCCAGTTTTAAATGGGAATTCATCAGTGAATAGACATACTTCTAATGGCAACCTGGCGTTATCATGGATCTATCTTTGAGATGAGGTCAAAATCTGAAGGAGGTAACTGAAACAAAAGGCAGGTCACCAATGCAGAATGATTTACACCCCATTAGTAACCTGGATGAACGTGTTTTAATAGGACCCTTGTAAGACTGAAGCTGTATCCTAGGAACTGATGGCTTCAAATCTGTGTGAAGCTGTGGGGACCATCAGACAAGTGTCAAAGAAGGGAAACATCATCTTTGGGTGTATAAAAAGAAGACAGTGTGAGAAAAGGAGGAAGGTGTTCCTCCTCCAGTTTCCAGCTGTGGGGTTGGTAGTTTAAGGAAGTTGTTTTCAAGCATTGGAGAGAATTGAGAAAGAGGTTTCCAGGATTGTTACATGACTGGAAAGCACTGGACACAGAAGGAGAGAGCTTGCACTGTCTAACAAGTGGAAGATGACAGGGGGATTTCTGAACGCTTTGGTGAAGAGAAATGTAAATACAATAAAAAGGCTGACTTCAGTCCAGCAAATAAACATGTAACCAGTAGAGAGATACTCAAAGATGATGAACTCAGGGTAGACATAAAGCACACTTTCAGCAGTGAGAGAAATTAACCCCTCACCACACTGCACCAAGAAACATAAAGTGTTCTGTTTCACTGGAAATTTTTACATGTTTTTCTTTTCCTGAAATATCTGCTCTAGTTTTAGAAGGAATCAGTTCTGAGAAGTCATATGGCTTGGGTTATCCAAGGGGTAAAAAGTGAAAATCACAGTGGTCTCATCTGGTTTTGGCATTGATTAGTCCAACAACCCCTGACACTGTGCATCTATGAGCACACCCCATGCGCACCTAAGGCAAGAGGTGGTCTCACAAAAACAGGTTGATCTAGGAGTGATTTAGGAGTTTTATTTGTTGCTTACCAGCTTAGGTGAGGATTTCTGGAAGCACCAATGAACTGGGGGCTGAATTTTCTGAGAATCATGTTCTTTATTAAAGCATTCCAGATACAGATTAATTCACTTAGCTTCATATTGATTCTTTTACCTGTTCGGACACAAGAAGCGCATCCACGCAGACAAGTGGCTTGAGAGGCTCCTCGCATCACTGCATCTCCTGGGAGCCCCTTTTAGGGGACATCTCTGGACCATTTGTGCAGCCACTTAATTCAGGTTAGAAATGTAGGGAGATGAATCAACACAGATCCCGCTGGTGTGGGCTTTTTAAAGTCCTGTTACGTGTCGTAAATCACTGTGGGCTTTATCCTTACATAATCTACTTCATCGCTGCAGTGTGCAGGGACTCCCACTGCACACCCACCTGGGTCAGTCTGTGCAGCTCAGATTTGGCCCCTGTCAACCCACACTGTCACCAGGATGCTCTTCACTAAAGAGACACCTGAGGCCAGCTGCAATGTTCAGAAGGTAAAGTCAGGAGGGATGAACCATGTCCCCACTGGTAAGATGATGTCCTAATGGACCAGCATTCCTGTTGCCTTTCCAACCCTATGAGGTTATTAATTTATGTCATGATTTAGCTTTGAAATAACCAAAATGGTTTTAGACTCCTGAAGATTTTCAAGAGTTCACCTAAACACATGGAAACTGTAGGGAAAAAGAACAGGAGCATGTGAATGAACATGATTAACAGGTCATGGTTATTCCCAGATCCTTCTCTTAAATATAATTAGTTCATTACTATACATCCATGTTACTGAACTTCTATAAACAAACATCAATGTCTGTCTTCTCAGACTCTTTTAAAGTCCAGATCTTGGAGAGGAAAAAAGACTTGGAATGGAGAAAAATAGCAATTAGAGTTAAATGGCAAAATGGAGAGTTAATGTGTAGTAAGCAAAGCTCCTTTTAGTGGAAAATGGTTTTTAGGTTAACTTTTTAAAGAAAACAGTTTTCCATACTTGTCAGGCTTGACAGTTAAAGTTAATGGTGTTAAAAAACAGAGTACTGAAAAATGTTCCCTTCAGCGTAAAAGATTTATTCAATGAGAGTTTGCTTAAAAAGTTATTTTGGCTAATGGTGCTGGTTTTTGCCCAACACTTGGAACAAAGATCCTTGCTGTGTTACCAGGATGGGGACAGCTTCAAATTCATGATTTCCCAATTAAGATGACATGACCTATTTTCTTGTCTTACTGACCTATTGTTGGCTCCTTGTTAAAAAGAATGCCATCCTTCAGATATCCCTCCCTCCCCCCTTTCTGGAAAAAACAGAGAGCAAATGCTGATCTCACTTCTCCCTGGGGTAAAGCTTGGGACATGCTGAGATGCTCAGAGACAGAATTTGTGAGTTAATCTGTGAGTTAATCTGCATGGAAAGCTGACAGAAGAGTATGTTGGGTTGTTTCTACCTATTTCAGGCTGTTTAGTGAGGTCGCTATGGACTGAAGTTTCTCATGTCTGAGGGAGCTGGGCTTGTTCAGCCTAGAGAAGAGAAGGCTGTGGGGGGACCTCATTGCAGCCTTCCAGTCTGAAGGGAGCAGAGGAACAGGAGGGGAATCAGCTTGTTAAAGGACAGAGACTGGCAGGACAAGGGGGATTGAGTGAAGCTAAAGGAAGGAAGGTTTAAATTAGGTATTAGGGGGAAGTTTTTTACAGAAAGAGTGGTGAGGGGCTGGAACAGGCTGCCCAGAGAGGTGGTGGATACCTGGGGGTGTTCAAGGCCAGGTTGGATGGAGCCCTGGGCAACCTTGTGTAGCTCCAGGCCTGGAGGTTGGTGGCCCTGCCTGTGGCAGGGGGGTTGGGACTCTATGATCCTTGGAGTCCCTTCCAACCCAGACCAGTCTGTGATTCTGTGATTCTATGTCATATTTGTATGGACAAAGAAGGCTGTCCAAGGGCAGAGCTAGCTTTGCCTTCACTGCACTGGGGGCCATGGTTTGCAAAGGTCAGGGCATGGCTGGTTGCTCTGAGGCTCTTTACTGGCTGAACTGGTACCATACTGGGGAGGGAAGGGATTTTTGACAGCCACCCACCCTCCTGACACAAAATCTGCTTGAACTGACAACTTACCTCCTTACTCACCTCAGTACTTTTAAATAATTGACCCTTTTTAAAAAAGCCTGATGGAAAGTTGAGGGCAGTTTCACTCTTAACATGGGGGGAATTGTCTTTTGAAGCATTCACTGTGTTTTCACGTCCTTATGACAGTGATAAAGTATATACCACTTCACGCTCTGGTTTCCTGTAATTAGGCAGTGAGGCCTTATGTGTGTGCTTTGTTCTGGCTCTGGCCCTTGTTCATCTAAAGTAAAAGCTCACGAACAGTCTCTTGAAATCTGCCTGCCAATTGCCCCCTTTTTCACCCCCCTCATTGAGTGCTGCTTTTTATAATCTGTACCTCTCAAAATCCCTGAATTTTATCTCTTGAAACTCCATTTAATTACAGACACAGTGTAGATTGGCAGAGCTCTGCCAGCCTCTGTGGAAAGCTGGTCAACACCATTTGGGACTCTAACCTGGTGCTTAGAATCAAGACTTATTCCAGAGAGGCAGAGATTAAAGTCAGTAGTGTTAAAGCTCTGGTTTGGAGCCCACCCATGCCAGAAATTGTATTTTGCTGAGCTACCATTGAGCAAGACTTCACTGAATGTTGTTTTCAGAAGAAAGACAAAAATGCCTTGAGATCTTCCATGCTCCATAGGCACATGTTGGGTACAGGGGCTGTATTTAATACATGGTTTTGGAATTGCTGTCCCAATTTGTCTTATCCTGTTTGGGTCCTGGAGAAACTGAGAATCCTGTTCTGATTACCAGTTGACTGGTGGTCGAGTGTCCCAGTGACATCTCCTTTCTAGAGGATGGTCCTTGCTGTGCCACGTGTAGGTAGAGGATGCTGCCATACCCTGGACGTGCTTTTATCCAAGTCCTTTGCTCTTCTCCCATCGATGCTCTGGCACTTGCCATGTCCTCCAGCTGCTGGGGTGATAGCACAGCCGTGGTTGCAGATTGCTCTGCAGGAAAGGGTGCAAACAGAAAACAGACTGTGGAGCCCTCCCTGTAAACCTCTGTGGCTGCAATGTGTGCTTGGTTTAAATGTTTCCCAGTGATGTTTTTAATCCTTCGGTAAATTAAGCCCTGAATGATACCCCTGTGTCCCCAGTGATGTGAGGGCTGAGGAGAAGCAGTATCTGGAAGCTTTTGCAAGTGTAGAGTTTCCATGTGAGCATTTGCCTCTGTAGTGAAAGGTTTGTAAAGCAGAGTTAGAGCCTCCCACCCTTCTCCAGCTACACCTCTTTGGAGACGCTGAAATGATGTTGCTTGGATGGAGTCTGGGATTGGCACCAGTGCAGCAGCAGACTAGACCCAGGGAAGAATGTCAGTTATGTCCTCCTCCTTCACATCTGTCCAAGAAAGGCTTTGTTAATGTTACAACTGAGTCAGATTTCCCTGACCTGGGAGGTTGGTGTGTTTTTCCTGGAGAAAGCACCGCATTCCTCACGTGAGTTCTGGGGAGCCACATTTATCAGTGTGAGGGGCTGGGGAAGGCAAGGAGATGGCAAAATCCATGTGGATCAAGTCATTAAACTGCTACTTTGGCAGGTACTTCCTGATGAGTGGTGGAAGGTTATTGGATAAATGAGGATTTCAGCAAAAATATCCACAAAGTGAGTCCCAGAATCGTTCCTAAATCCAGCTTTAGGTCCTGTATTAAAAGACACCTGATTTTTTTACTGGCACTGAAAAACCACGTCTTTGAATTGCAGGTGCTTCTGGTGCAGAGTGCCTGAATGCCCAGAGATCGAGTCAGAGCCCCAGTTTGTGCTCCTATAATTCAAACCCCAGCACTAGATGATCGTTTTCTGCAAACTGCCTTGCTCATGGATGTTTTCACTGGGATGAAAGCCTTCTAGCAAGATTGCTTTCAAGTTAATGCTCCTACTTCTCCTCTGTGCCAGTAGCCCTTAGGACAAATAAAACTAACCCCAAAATGAACTAACTTCCTTGCCCATACAGAGCTTTCTGTTTAGTTCAGTTTATGAGTATGGATTTTGAGTGATCATTATTGTGCCTGACTGGGTATGGAGCCATCTGCCTTGTGTTAGGTTTCCATGCACTGCCTCTTCAGCCAGAATTCAGATGGCCATTCTGGCAGGAGAAGGCCAGGTTCTCAGTTACATGGTAGTAACAAATGGGTTTTTAAATGGAAGGAATTGATATTGTTATCTGTTTGGAAGCAAGGCTGCAGTGCCCTGTGTGGAAAGGAAGAAAGTGCTCAATGTATTTATCTTTATTATTATTATAACCCATCATCTTGTGTCCAAAGTAGAGGTGGCCTTTCAAACAGTCCAAACTGCAGGGAATTTAGCTACCCTCCCCTCCCTCCCCCCTTGAAATATGTTTGCTTTTAACGACATTTTCATGTATAAAAGCTAAAAATAACATGCCTCATTAAGTTCAAAGCACTCTGGGGGACACAGTTTGCACTTTCTGGCTGAAAAGTTGAGATTCCCCCTGGAGAGGATCACATTTTCTGTTGTGTTTGGTGATTTTTTTCTGCTTGCCTGCTGCAGTTGGTGCATGGCTGTGGCAAATGCAGGGAAGCTGTGAAGCACTGGTCAAATCCTGGGGTCTTGGAGGAGCTGAAGTCTCGTTCCCCAACAGAGAGAAGTTTGCCAGGAGGACAGCAAATGATGCCTGATGTGAGTATTCAAACCAATTGCACCTGGGTTTTCCAAACCTTTGGTTTCATGAGAAGATGTTTCTACCTCCTGTCCTGCAGATGTGTTGCAAAAGTCACTGAGAGAGTATTGTACCCAGTTCTGGGCTACACAGTACAAAAAAGACAGGGATCTCCTGGAGACAGTCCAGCGGAGGGACACAAAGATGATGAAGGGCCTGGAGCATCTCCCCTGCATGGAAAGGCTGAGTGAGCTGGGGCTGTTCAGCCTGGAGAAAAGAAGACTGAGGGGGATCTGGTCAGTGTTTATAAATATCTGAAGGGTGGGACATGGGGGTACATGGCCAGCCCCTTTTCAGTGTCTGTGGGGACAGGACAAGGGGCAATGGCTGCACGTTGGAGCACAGGAAGTTCCACACCAATATGAGGTAGAACTTCTTCCCAGTGAGGGTGAGGGAGCGCTGGGTCAGGCTGCCCAGGGAGTGTGGAGTCTCCTTCTCTGGCAATATTCCAGCCCTGTCTGGATGCCTCCCTGTGTGACCTGTCCTAGGGACCCTGCTTTGGCAGGGGGTTGGACTCGATGACCTTTGGAGGTCCCTTCCAACCCCTGTGATTCTGTGAATGGCTAAGAATGCAACCATATCAAACATCTGTGGCACTTCACCTCATAGTGCTGCCATTAGGTCCTCAGTTCAGTCAGGGAGTGTAATTTCCTCTGTGTATGATCTCATCCAGATTGTTCCTAGAATTGTATCTGAAGAGGAAAAGAGATACAGTGCAGCCCAGCATGTTATGGCTTGGTAAATGGTGTCACTTAATAAATGGTGTCAGATGCATGTGGTGTGAAGAAGTTGGGGTGTGAGTGTGAGACTGGGCTGGACGCAGCCCAGGAGCAGCGTGGAGGACAGGATGCTCGAGCGCTGGGCAGGAGGCTGAGCAGAAAACCAGGGACTTGGAGAAAAGATGATTAATGGAGCCTATCTGGTTCCTACT
Organism: Zapornia atra; assembly: GCA_013400835.1. Lineage (NCBI taxonomy): Eukaryota > Metazoa > Chordata > Aves > Gruiformes > Rallidae > Zapornia > Zapornia atra. The sequence goes on from VZTU01009555.1 coordinate 124,805, forward strand.
GAGAGTGGTAAAGGCTGAGTTGATGGCTGCAGAAAAGGCTCAGATTGCAGAGTGTGAGGCCGGCGGGGTCTCTGGTAAGTGTGGAGGTGGGAGGAGGTGAGGTTTTGTGTTTGCAAGGGATGAAGAGGTCAACAGCAAGGAACACACTGAACCACGCTGACCTGCTACCACCTCCTGTCTTGGGAAGGGCTGAAAGCTTAGAAGAAGCAGTGGTGTCTCAGAATGAGGAAGCTTGAGTAATGTTGGCAATAAATTCTGCTGTGGCAGCACGTGTGTAGTGTTTCCAAGCAGGAGGAGAGACCTGTTGTGCTTCGTGCTGGTAGTGAGAGACTGTCCCCATTTCTAGCCTCAAACTGATTATTTTAAGGCTGGCTCAGATGTAATTCAGGGTGTATTGCTCCTCTTCTGGAATGCAGTAAAAGGAGCTTAGGTGTTATGCACAGGTGAAACCTTAGTCCTTCCCTTCTTATTCCCTCCTTTTAGGATGTTAAGATCTATTTTAGGTAATGTAAAGCCAAATAATGATCGTAGTGGGGTGATTTTGCTATTGATGTATCTCCAGGATTTTCATTTTCAGTGAGTTCCTGCCCTGACAAGGAGAGTCTTTCTCAGGGCTGCTCCAGACCAGTGAGTTTTCACATGATGATCTGTCTCAGCCTGCACATGGTGATTAGAGAAAAATACCAAAATATGCATCAGGAGTGATTTATGAAGGGCATGTGCCACATAAGAGCTGCTGATAGCATCTCAGGACATCTTTGCCTGCATAATTAGACACTTGGTTGCCCAGGGAGCCCCACAGTCCTTTCCTTATTTTCTAAAATATTTTGTAGGGGTTTCAAGTGTTTTTGCAGCTGATCCATCTGAAATCCCATCAGGTTAAAGGAAAAGAAAAGCCACGTTTCTTGGATTATGGTTTCCAGATCCTCCAACTTCTGGAGCGGGCAGGGAGGGGAATGGATTCGGGCAATTCATCTGGTTGTAGCTTGGACAACCCTCGTGACAGGCTGACAGTGATTTATGAACAAGGCTTTAATATTTTCCTACTCTGTCTTGTGCAGGAGCAAAGTTAGATCTGCCCTGATGTAAACTGGCACCGTTCCATGGGAGCTGATGGTCTGTCAGCCTTTCTGAGGGCAACGCGTTGCCTCCCGTCATCGTTGGGAGATGTGAGTAATGATGCTGGTTCTCTGTCCTTCCTGCAGTGTGTATTTTGAGGTATGTGGCAAGATCCAGAGCTGCTCTTGCTGTTGACTGCCCATGAGCACGTGGCTGAGCTGAAGCTGGTGAGGTTCCTCTTGTGAGCTCAAGGTACAGCTGTGGAGAAAAACACAGCAGACTGTACAAAGCCATGGTGGTTCCCAGTGACACAGGGTACTTCCCAGCCTCTTCCACCCTGCATCTAATAACTTCATTAGCCTTCTGCCAGATGGAGAGAGCTGAGGAAGGAAGCCCCCCTCTGACTGCTTCCTCCCCACCTGCACAGGTGCTTTTGCCACTGTTCAGCTCTGTAAATCAAACTGTTTGTTGCAGGGTTGGCCCATAGTTCATATTCTCTTCAGCCAAGAGGTTGCTGGAAAGCCCTAGAAACATGGGGAGGTTGTGTTGGTACCCACCAGTGGCATAGAGAGGAGCTGCCAGAGCCCCCAGAAACACCACATGGATGTTGAGCACCCAGCTTCCTGCTGCCAGGAAAAGGGTCCATTAGGTAAGTCAGGCCTCATTTGTGTGTAATTTGCATGCATGCAGTCATCCAAGAGGGGGTTTTTTTAAACAGGAAAAGATTCAAATCCCCCTTTTTCACCTGTTCAGAATAAATTTTGCTTAATTTGAAAGTAGGTGTGTGAGAACATGTTCATGGTGCTGAGGGTTGAAGCCTAGGTATGAGCCTGAAGACTAGAGCTGGATCTCTTTCTTCATCCACCTCTGAATTCAAGTACTATTAGAGCTTTTTCCAGCTCCAGCAGCTGCTGGTGGGAAAGTGTCTAATCTAATTTCTTCTTTCTCAACCATTTTGCAGTTCAAGATTGCTGAAGTTCTGTGCTAAAATACAAACAGCCTCTTTGCCTCTAATCTCCTGCATTCCCTGAAGCTGCCCTTGTCTCAGTCTTTTATCCAAATCCGGACAGAGGCTTATAGAAGGGCTTGTGAGCATTTCCCCAAATTATTTTCATTTCCACTTGCTTCTGCCCTTCTCCAATCCAACGAGGAGCCAAGGTTTCAAAATTCCTTGAGGAAAGGCTGTTGTGGGTTTTCTCCATGCTTCAAGACACGCAGAGTATTTCTGAGGGCCTGGCTTTGGAGGATTTTTCAGTCTTGCTTTCCAGATCTTGTAGCTTTAGGCAAGCTGTCAAAATATAGATGCTGAACTGAATTAGTGAGCTTCTCGAAGGTTTCTTCTCACTAATAAATATATTTGGGCATCAAACTTGGGTCTGCTAGGCTCAGCGTTGGTGCACGGCAGTGTCCTGTTGAAGCCAGAGGGCAGATGTCATTCAGAGGCAAAGTTAGGGCAGTCCTGGGTACATTCAAAAGTCTTAACTGCAGCTAAGCCTCTGGTAACTTTCCTGCCAAATCTTTTCTTTGATTTAAAAGAAAGAGAGAAAGAGAATTTCAGCAAAATACAAATTTCTGTGGAATGTATCCTGTTTCCTAAAAGCATCTAAAGTGTCCATGCTTGATCAGTAACTCAAGCCAGAACATCATGCCTGAACAAAACAATTTACACTTGAAAGCTTTTCAGTTGAAAATGTGTACGGTTTGGGATTGAAAATCCTTTTTTTAATGCCTTTTATTTTTATGGGAACACTTGAAAATATCTGCTTTGGGCAAGGACTGTCCTGACTAGGGAGCTTTATATTCTCAGAAGCCAAGTACTGTTTTCTCCAACTGGCATTTCTACATTTTTTTTTTCCTCATATCTTGTTCTTCCCTTTTGCTGCTCAGACCATTTCCCTTGACTTGCTTAACTCGACTTGAAAACCAGTTAGAGAAATATATATAAGGTGATCTTGGAGCTGATGAGCAGAGAATGGGCTCTGAGGCCATGTTAAGCTTTTAGGGTCAGGTAGGCAGAAGCTGGCACCAAATATGGCAGGAGAAGTAGTATGGGATTAACTGATGAGGTTGTGCAGGTGTTTCCTTACCTTTGAACACCTGATGCTTTGAGCTTAATAACAACATAATATGCATTTTATGTGAAAAAAATACATCATGTACCTCAGAGCTTAAAGTTCAGTATGGGAAAGTTATTTCTTTTCCCCATCTCTGGATGTTTAACTGTCTAATAATAATAGTTAGCATTAAAAGTTCATAACTTTTTATCATCAGTAGTAAGACATTTACCTTTAGCCTGCACTACACCAGTAAATTTGCATGTTACATACCTGAGCACAGCACTGCTGATGATAGAAAATGTTAGCCTGGCTGGAACCTGATTCTACACTTCTGGATGAGCCTTCATCTAGTTGCCTTTGTCTTGGAAGTAGTGAACAGTAAGACAAATACAGGAGGAAAAGGAAGCAGCAGAGGTAAAGATATTATAAGTAACATGAAGGTTATGTGAAGTCCCATATATTTGAGCTAGAGCAGCAGTGCCAGCAGCAGTCCTTCCAGAGCCCATGCTTTGAGTGCTTGGCAAATGCCTGTCAAATAATGCTGGTGCTCAGTGTTCAGCAGACAATGTGGGGAAAGCTTGACAAACGTGATTTGTTAGAGCAGAAACTGCAGAAAATCTGGCCCATGAAAAACTGTAAGCCTAATACTGATTATTTATGGTGTGCTGGGATTTCCTGATGGGGTATTTCAGGAACGTGGTGTGAGCTGAGTTGGTTAAAGACCTTCCTGAAGCAGAGTCCATGTGCTCCTCTAAATCCTGAGAAGGATGAAAAAAATCTGAAGTCACTGATATGCAGCCTCTGAAGTTGGGTTTGAATCCACTGGGTTTGGGATGGTGTGAGAAAGGATACCAGTACATGTGCCCACCAAGCACCAGGGCTTGCAGTGGGATGGCAGGATGGAAATGGGTTTATTTAAAAGATAAAATATATTGTCTTAACCCTAAAAAATGATTAATATGTGCCCAGATCTCTGGTTTCCATTGTGACTGTGGAAGTCTGGCTGCAGCCATCCTGCATCAATTTAATCAAATGCCTCTTCTTCATGGCTGGACCCCCCCACCCCACCTTTAAGGAAAAAAGTGGTGTGATACCCTGGATTCTTCCTTCTTGATAATATCTCTCTATCCCTGTGAGAAGCAGCAGTCACTGCCTCTATATGATAGGAGAAATGTTCTACAGAGCAATATTAATAATAATAGCAACATTAAAGTGTGGGGAAGGATTGCAAAAGTAATTCTGAGATCATGTTCAGTAATGCAGGCTATTAACAAAAGATAATCACCTTTAAGTTAGTTACCTTTAGCCCCAGAGTAAAAAGGAGGCACAATTATTCAATGCAGTACAAAAGTAATTTAAATAGAGATGGATGAACCGTCGGCTCTCTCAGTTCTTGCTTGGGAAACCTGCCAGGGACAAGTCCTGAAGGGAGGAAAAAGTGATGAAGGAAGGGCAGCAATAAGTAATTCCTGGTGTCCTTTCCATTTTTTTCACCAGAGCTATAGTCATTCACCCTTTGGAGTGTAAAAAGCAGAAAAGGGCAAAAATAGGAGAAACATTGTTGAAAAACAGTTCTTGGTGTTCCTTTTATCAGTGGCATGTGGAGGCTCTTACACTGCAGGCTGCATGAGAAGTCTAGATCTATGGTCTGCATCAGAGCACTGGTTTTTGCTGTTTGAAAACCATTGTTTCTGTCCCTTTGGGTCTGTGACTGAGGAGCAATGTGAAGTGTGAGGTGGGATGAGCTTCAGATGGAAAGGGTAGTGTGTCTACTGAAAGAGGAGCTGAGCAAACTACTATCAGTGTGACCAAAAAGACATGGCCGTGGGGTTTATTTCTGTGTGGAGGGAACCTTTCTGTGCTGTAAACAGGAGTCTCCTCCTCTGCAGCAGCTGCTGTGGGATCCCTGCCTTCTCTTGTGTCCCTATCCTGCCTTCTTCCCAGAAAGTGGCCTGTAGTTTCTGGGGCAAAAGGGTTTGTTAGTTTTTGTAGGGCTGTTTCTGAGGGCCACCTTGCTGCTTGTGGTGTTCAGTAGGGTCACTGGAGCTGGGAATAAGCAGCGTATGGACTCTGGAAGCATGCATGAGGTTTCAAAAATGACTTTGAAAGGTCTTTCAAGCTGCAATGATGAGCAGTTGGGGCCCTTGGAGCTGCCTGAGGCAGGGCTGTAGCCACACGCCAGTCCTCTGGACAAGCTGACGCTGACTGACCATCTGAGCTTGCATTCAGCATGCTCTTCAAATTCCCACTGGTCTTCCTTCCCACAGCAAGAAGCACTGGAGCTGAGCATCCATATCCTGCCCGTTGTCTTTGCACTGCCTCTGTGAGCAGCAGCAGGGATGACAGACAGGCAGGCACATGGCTCAGCCTGACCCTGGGTCTGGAGCAGCTTGGGACATCCAGGAGAGATTAACAGGTATGAGACAACAGAATATATTTTTTGGAAACAAACCTGAGAGTTGCTGTGAGAGGCATTGTTAGTGGCTGCTAAACCACTGAGTGGAGGGAGGAGAAGCTCTAGTCCAGCCCAGTATAGAGCAGAATAAATTCCATGTTGCTGTTTTATGTCCTGTGTGCACTCATTGCTGCACTGCTCCCAAGTGCCTCTGTCTGGATTGCTGCCTGCTTGGGCTCTATAAACATCATGGTAGGACCTCAGGGCATGATTATTCTCAGAGATGATATGGCAGTTTTAGTTCTGGTTACTCGTTTTCCACTGCACTGCTCACGTGCAGGCTCCTTACCAAAGGCCCCCTGAGCTGGTGTCCTGCCTGGGTCTAACCTGTGTGATAATAAGGCAACCCCAAAATCCTGGTCTGTAGAGTTGGTGAAACCCTCCAAATCCCAGTGTATGGGCTTGATTGAGAGCAATGCTGCCAAGGGAGTCCTTCAGGACAGCGTGAAGGATGTGGAAGAGCTGTGAATGTCCACCAAGGGACACCTTGCTGAGCACTGCCAGGATTGGCATGGAGCTGGTAGAGGAAAAACCTCACCCTGCTGCTGTGAGCAGAGGGAATTGAGATCAGCTTTTGCAACTGAAGACCTCTGATGGCCATGCTATCAGTTTGGGCTTTGTCCACTTGTCTGGACGGCAGAGCCTTTGGGTGAGAGGCAGCATTATCAGAGGCTTGTGAGGGGTAATGCCACAGGCAGAGGGAGGGATGGGACCTGTCCCTGCCTGTCGCACAGCTCAGTGAATCAGAGGAGGCTGCACTGTGGCTGGGATTCCAGCACTGTCTGGAAATTCTCTGTCTGTCCATCAGCACCTGCACTGCTGGGAAGTCTGAACCTAGGGCTTCCAACCAGAGAGGTAAACATTTAGGACCCAAACTCAGGATGACAATAACCAGAGCAGAAACTTTTCCATTCCAGCACAGGTCAAGCCTGGTTTAGGCATTTCAACCCACAATCCTTCGCAACCTGCTCGAGGTGATCCTACTTGAACAGGGGGTTGGACTTGATGATCTCCAGAGGTCCCTTCCAACCCTCACCATGCTGTGAATCTGTGATTCTGTATTTATTATTAAGGGGCATTGCTTGTGCATGGGCCTCCACCCCATAAAACCTTGCTCATGCACTTGGTCTCCATCCATCCCCTACTTTGGGCTCGTGAACAAGACCCTGATTGGAGAATATTTAGAAAAGGCAAACAAATAAGCCTTGTAAAAACCAGACTAAACTGATAGTGCATTTATTGCACTCTGATGTCAAGCCTTGGTGCACTGTACAAGTGCAAGCTCCGAGCCTGACGCCCCACATGCTGTAGGGTTTTATGAATGCCCTTGGCCTCTGACTCTGGTAAGATGGGTTCTGCTGCCTGTGCTGGCCCACATCAGCTCCTGGAGATGCCTCTGCTTCTTGCTCCAGCCATGTGTTGTAGTAGTGGTGGGATAGATGGCATCAAGTTTGTATGGAGTGGGTTGTTGGAGACATTCTCCACTCCCAGGAGGGTGTGCAAGCTTAATCAAACCACAGATGGTTGTTGTCAGTTTTCCCTGTTGTATGAAAATGAGGGGCATGGAGGTTGGGGCAGAGCCTTGTGGGTGCTATGGGGCTGTTCAACTGCATCCCTGTTGAGACCGGTGTGGGTTTGGGGAAAGAAGCAGCTGAAAATCAAATCCTTCTTGTGTTTTCCTCATCTGAAGCCCTAAGCAATTTGTGACTTTGCTTTCAATATCTGCCTCTCAAGGCAGACCTTTATTCCATTGAAATTGCTCTCAGGTTCTTGATCAGCTCCGATAAGCACAATGCCTTCCCTTGTCAGATAGACCCACTTCAGCTGTAAATCTGATGCTGAGAAATTAGTTTTCGCTCCTGCTCCTGAGCTGTCATCAGAAGAGTAAGATGATGGTGATTCGTGGGTGCAGGCACTGGGCAGAGTCTCTTTGGCTCACCAGAAAGGGAGGTTTGCCCTTCAAATTCTCTTTTGGTTTGTGATGGATGAGCTGAAAAAGCTGCAGATTAAAACCAGGAACCGTTGAACTCTGCTGTGTTTGGCTAAGCCAGATGAAATAACCTCACAGTATTGTTCATGTTTTTGTGAAGAAAAAAGATGCATTCCTCTTTCAAAAGTCCTGGAGTACATGGGGTGGTGTCTTCTCTGTGCAAGGTGCTCAGACATTGGAGATAACTTGTCCTGCCCATCAGCTGACCCTTCTTGTCTGGGAGCCAGAACTGATGGTAAAACTCCTAAGGAATGGCTCACAGTGCCCATTATTTACTATGATGGACTGAGCATCACCAACAGCTGGGGGCCAAAATACCATGAATCAGGCTCTGAACTCAAGACACAGCTTAGGAGAATCACAGAATCACAGGGGTTGGAAGGGGCCTCCAGAGCTCATGGGGTCCAACCCCCCTGCCAGAGCAGCTCCCCAGCTCATATTGCACAGGGCGGCGTCCAGACGGGGCTGGAATCTCTCCAGAGAAGGAGACTCCACACCCCCTGGGCAGCCTGTCCCAGGGCTCCCTCACCCTCACTGGGGAAAAGTTCTTCCCCAGGTTGGTGTGGAACTCCCTGTGCTCCAACTTGCAGCCATTGCCCCTTGTCCTGCCCCCACAGACACTGAAAAGGGGCTGGCCATTTCCCCCTGCATCCCATCCTTCAGATATTGATAAACATTAAGGTCCCACCTTAGGCTTCTTCTCTCCAGGCTGAACAGTCCCAGCTCACCCAGCCTTTCCTCATAGGGGAATCATTTTGTAGCCTCCTGGACTCTCTCCAGGAGATCCCTGTCTTTTTTACACCAGGGAGCCCAGAACTGGACAGAAATAGAAGGAGAGCCCAGAAATAGTTAAAGAAAAACTTATTCCATTAATATGGAACTCTTTACTCTGCTTTTTCATAGCCCTTACCATTCAAGTTTTCAAGCTTTCCTCTGCAGCCACTGAGATTTTCTTAAAATCACATGTTTTTAGGCACAGGGGACTTGAGAGTAAAACTCCAGCTATAATCCTGAGATTTGGCAGTCTTCTTTGTATCGTATTAAGTGATGGTCTACAGCACTTGTTAATTACTGCAGGCTGAAAACCACTTCTGGCTCCTGACAGAGTTCTTCTGCTCATTCTCAGCATATAGGTTTCTCCAGATCATCTGGGTAAGAGGGAAATATCACTTTCTAAAGGGTGTAGGAACAAAACTGTGCAGTGATGTAACCTGTATTCAGCTTGTACAGGTCTTTTAACTGTTTTATTCAAAAAGTGAAATCTGAGTGTATGTGACTAAAAGGATCTACAAATCTGTTTCTGAATAATCATGCAGGTAATTTGGTCTTTACAAACCTCTGTGTCCAGAACCTGTTGAAGAGCAGCAGAAGGCAGCAGGCTGGTGATCAAAGTGGGTGATAGTCAGTGATCTGGCCTTCTATTGATGGACACATCCAGGATCAATCCACGTGTCTCCTCCCAATCCTCTGCCAGCTGGGCTTTGTGCAGATACCCAGGAGAAATGTTGCTACCTGACAGGTACAGGACCAGTCTGAAAATATTTTCTTTTTTTAAATTTTCATTGGAATTGGTCTCTTTTTGGACCCCAGATCAGTCACTCCCCTGCTTTGCACCCTCTGACTTGTCTGCTTAGACACCAAACCATTTGGAGGAGCGCCTCTCTGTCCCAGGTCTGGCATGGAGGGAGCCTTTTTGAAGCAGAGGAGAGGTTTGTTATTGGGCTGGGCTCCCTTAGTCTCCATTAGGATGGATTTATGGCAGTGGGATATGTTGTCCTTGGCCACAGTGAGGACAATCTGTAGATGCCATTTGAGATACCTTCCCATGGCTTCCTGCGGATGCGGTGGAGGGGCAGGACATTGCCTCCTGGTTACTCTGCAGAGCTGTCAAACACAGTTCTTGGGGTGCAAGAAGGTGCAGCTGGCCTCTCTCCCTTCTCCAACCAGCTCAGAGCCAAATTCCCAGTATTTTTCCAAGCATCCTCCACTCTGCCATTGTGAAGGATCTGCGCTACCTGTCCTTCATTGCTGAGCAGTAGTCCTCACTTACAGATGTTGCCTTTTGCTTTTTGCCAGTGTGCAGGGGAGCAGCAAGCTCAAAGCAAAGGCAAGAAGCCTTCTCCCAGCGATCCCTTTGGGAAAACACCTCTTCTGTCCTGTGGAGATTCGATACCAGAAGAGGCAGCAGCAATTCACCGCGATGCCCCTTTGAAAAAAGGTGCAGGGAAAAGGCAATTTATTTTGGCTGGGGTTGGAAAGGAGAGCATTCACCTGCTCCCCTTTTATTGTCCTGCCTTAGCTCTGCTGCCTGCAGCCCCATGTCTGGCAGGGCTGCCTCCAGCAGCCCCATGTCTGGCAGAGCTGCCTCCAGCAGCCGCAGGTTCGCAGGGCTTTGTCTCTGTACGGGTGCTGACACGTTCCAGCAAGCTGCCACACAAACACAACCATCAAAGGGCTGGCATGTGTGTTTTCTGAAGCAGCTTTCTAGGTTTTACTGGGCTATAAAATACAGCGATGAGGATATAAAAACAAAGCTGTGATGGACTTAGCAGAGAGCCAAAGCAAGCGGGGAGAGAAATGATGAAAATGAGAAAAAAGGGGTTATGAGCAAGGAATGATGTATCAGCTCTGTGTCAGGAGGAACAGATTTTGGAATAACTGTGAAGAGCATAAAACTGGTTTAGTCATTAAGAAGAAAAAAAAAGAAAAAAAAAAGGGAAAAAAAAAAAGGAGGAAGGGATAAAAAAGAAAAGGAGAGAAAAAAGACTGATAAAAATGAATAAAGGGAGGGAACTTCAAAGCATAAATTTCCTGACTGTGTGACACTGATGTTTTGAACAGTTGTTCTGTGTGAGATAGCAGCAGTGATTTTAATGAACTTTAAAGAGCAGTATAAATAGGAACAAACAAAGGAAGGCGATCGCATTAGCACAGAGCTAGGCACTGAGCTAATTGCCTGAACAGGATTTCAATGACAGGTTATTATTTTTTTATTTATGTCTATAAACCTATTTTTTTTCTATTTGGGCTTAAGAAAGTGGAATAAAATAAACTCAGATATCTCAATTAGGATTTTCCAGGGAATCAAATGCCCACTTGATTTCCATGAAGTGCTTGAGCTGCTGAGCCAAAGGGCAGCGAAGGGGGTGTCGCTGAGAAAGGGGGAGCCTTTTGATGGCCTACACAGGAGCTGGCTGGGAAGAAGAATTCATTCTAGTTTGATGCAAAATCTCCCTCTGATGTTTCAAATGGATTTCACAGTGTGCCTGCATGAGGGACTCTGAGGATCAGAACCATCAGAAGTGGGGAATAAACAGGTCACCTTGTACTTGGAGTGGGTCACCATCTTCTCATCCCAGACTAGAGATTTTCTTATGCTTTGGATTTTCAGATTAGAGTGTTTGTGCATACTCAGGCCTGCTTCTTGCTTTTATATGTGCTATAGCTCAGGGCTAGATTCCCCCACCACAGTTGGCTGTAGCTGTTGAGAAGCTCCTGCCAGGGGAGGCCAGGGTGCTCCCACGTACAGCTGCCTGCTCCTGGCCTTGGCTGCTGTGAGATATCGTTGGTGCCTGCTCTCCTGGCCTGATATGCTCACTTGGGAGCTGGCTACATCATGGGCCAGACTCACTCACAGGTCTTGGTATTTCTTCTCAAATCCTTCTCACCTGTTCAGTGGTTGGTGGAGTAAGAGCCACTGCTGTGGAGAGAGGCAAAGGGAGCCATCCCTGAAACCTGCCATGTTGAAAGCATCCCAGCCTGTGTAATAAATGGGCTGTCTTGTTAGAGAAATTTGTGGTCCTTCACAAACTGCTAAGGAAGTTAATTAAAGAAGGTAATCTTTAATCGGGTACATGACTGGAAAGCCAAGGTCCTGTGTACCTGAGCAGTACAAGTGTAGATTGCAATCACTGCTTCCTAATTCCTGGCCCAGCTTAACCCTCAAAGACTCCAAAGTTTTGACCCACTGCAAGTGGGAACGAGCTCATCAGCTCTCCCCAAGGCCCATCACCACTCTGATCATGTGAAATTGGTTTCTTCTGCACTGGGGAAGAATTTCACACACCACAGCCACTGCTCTCACGGTTGCCTTTTGCCCTGCAGCACGATCAGCCTGCCTCTTTGTGTGCTAGTTCCCCCTGGAAGAGACACTTGCTGTGCTGACCCCCTACAGTCCTTGGATTGTTTGCCAAAAACCAGCAGCCAAAGGAGGGAATTGTCTCTCTGATATGTTAACCACAACTCTGGTCATGGGTCAGAACAGTAAAGTCTGCTGGAGAAAATCCAGCCCTCCTCCATCAGCTCTTCCAACTGCCACCCCTCATCATCATTTTCCTCCTTTGATTAAAGAGCAACGTGGATTCAGAACCCCTGCAACAAAAAGCAGCCTTCAATGGAAATGTCATTAATCCTCACTTGACTCCATATTTGTTTTAAATTAAAATTCTGGAGGAGTTCATGTGCTTTTCATGTTTATTCTTCCTCACCAGGAGAGGGACTGGCCCAAGGTGGACATTTCTAAGCGGCTCAAATGGCAATATATTAGTGATTACAATTATCAGCACTGGAGTTAAGGGATTTGGGTTAAGAAAAGAGGGAATTGGGGAAGGAAAAAACAGAAGGAAGGCGAAGGAAGAAAGGAAAAACACTTCAGTACCTTTGCTTACAACCTAGAAACAGCTTGTGTTTGCGGTCCTTTAGCTCCTGTTGCCTGCTTTCTTTTCAGTGGCCACAGTCTCAGACACCACAAGAGAAGTCCTTTAAAGTGTGTGTGCAGTTGGAGGCAGCTTCAAGCCAAAAAAGAAAAGGCCCCACAATTTTGCCAGCCTCCAGGAACCAGCCCGAATCGAATGCGTGCTCAAGGTTGCCGAAGGTTCAGAGAACATAAAGGCTCCTGCAGCGCTGTTTGTGGAAGGTTTAACGGGTCAGTCTGTTCTTTTTGGCTACACTGAGCTGTATGTGCCTGAGCCAGGCACTCTGTGAGTGCCAAGCTCCTGATACCGTCAGTGGGGCTGACTTTTGGGAAGCACTTGGCCTCGCCTGGCTGGAAGCTAATTGATCTCCTCTCCTAACGTTTCAGGTGGGACACCTGAAATGGGGACATCACATATGGTGTTTGCAGACCCCAGCCTAGGTGCTTCAGTCTGCCAAACCTTGGAAGCTCCATGCCTTGGGTCTTCTCACAAGCATCAGCAAGGAGGACTAGTTTGATAGGGGTTTATTTCTAAAGATTAAGCACCTTTCCTCCACGTGTCCAAACAGTGACATTGCTTTTACATGGGCTTGCTGCCATTCAGAGTAGGACCTGTGCACAAAAACCTGTCCAATGTTTCCTGCTCATCAGGATGCAAAGATTCTTCTTTTTTAATGCTCTGCTGAGGGACAGTAAGCTAAAAACAAATAATTTGTAAGAGGAGACCCCATCCACTCTCCTCCAGCCCCCTGACCTGCTCTGGTCTGCAGCAGTCACTGGAGCTGCCAACTCTGCTCTGTGCTGTGGGATGGAACGTGCCCCAGGCTGGTTGAGGTTTCTGCAAATGCAGGTTTTTCTGAGCTTGTGCAAACTCTGACTTTACAAAAGCTTGTAAATTGCCCATACTTTCTCAAGGATAGGTGCAGGGACACCCCCAATAAAATGCCTGCTCCAAAGTGGGCAAGGCAGCATGGAGTTTTTAAGGAAGAAGTTTCTAGAACTGCTTAACTTAGCTGAAGAAAGTTGATTTTTTTTTGCTTCTATCCTCATCCCAGAAAGGGGCAAGTCATTTTAGATAGAAAATAAAGAGAAAATATTGCTGGAGGCATATTGTTCACCTGTAAAATCTCATCTCAAATCATTAAAGTTTGGCAAAGTTGTGTAAACAAGGGAGGGTGAGAAGCATTCAGGAGCTTTACAACGTGATAGCGTATTGCAAATACTCATAGGCAATTAGATCAGAATGACAGGTTTTAAGGAATATTAAGAAAATTTATGATTAGCATAGGGTAAAATTGAGCTTGTTGCCTTGTGTAAATGTTGATATGATTGCCTTTCATTTTATGGTCACCCACTATTTTTTTCAGATACATTATCAGAATATTGTCAAGCATTTGGTGGTAAGAGGTGAATAGCCTGGGTAAAGGATGTGCTATCGGATGTTTATGCTGCTCCTGAGAAACACTCCATAGTTCACTGACAGTAGTATCTTGGGACTCTTTATCAGGAATGTAATAAGCCAGATATATGGCAAAATTCAAAACATATTTGGTTTGGACCTCTGAGATCTGGAGCTCTGCGATTCACTGCCAAAGCAAAGCTGTCCCAAAATTGACCTAAAGAAAGTTCTTGTACATTTTGGTGAGGTCCTGGAAGTTCAGACTAGCAGAGGTGAGAGGCAGCTTTCATCTGCTAAATGGTCTGTGCTTTTTTTAGAAAAAGCAAACCATGAAATTAATATTGAACCTGATGAATTCCCACATACTTTGTTGTCTCTGGCTCTTTTTTTTCAGTCCTTGCAATCCTTTTTGCCCCATGAAAACTGGGTCTGTTCCACTGGTCAAAACAAAGCAGTTTGATATTATTCCAACACCAAAAAACATAATAATGAAGTGAACTGAAATCAGATTTCCTTCAGAGGATTAGAGAGGCAAATTTGAAATGGTATTACAAATAATACCTCGTAATTACAATGGGGATGATGAGCACCCTTAATCATGCCTTGCAGCTATGTGTGTTAATAAGAAAGCAAAGCAGAGTAGTATTGTGACATTTTTCATATTGTTTTTAATGTAGTCCACAGTTTACAGGCCAGATTTTAAGATGGAAGAAAATAGGCTTTATTGCCTCCAGTATAAATAGGCTGCTTTACACTGGCCAAGCCTCTGACCTTGTTTTTGCTTTAAAAAAAGCTCTTTCCCCCCCAGCCCCAGAGTCTTGCAGTGGGGAAGGAGATGGGATCTGTGGGACTCTGGGTCGTTTCAGTTGGAACTCTGTGCATTAATCATAGGTTGGACGCATTAAATGTTTCTAATTAACATCCAGCTTAAAACCACATGTGCTTCAGCCCACGTTCAGAGGCTGGAGCTGCACAGGTAACCTCAGGAAAACCACAAACAGATGGCAGGACGCGGCTGGACCCAGATTCAGGCGAGGTGTTTGCCTGGTGTTAAGCTGAGCAGAAGCTAGAGCAGAAGTGGTGACTGAATGCTGGAAGGAAGGGCTGCATCCTGGCATGGTTGTGTCCCCAGGAGAAGGCAAGTGTGTCCCACCAGCCTCACCAGCCATCACAGACCTCTTGCCACGCTCAGTCCTTGGCTGGTGGAAGAAAGTCCTCGTGGCCAACGTGGCTTCTGACTGATGGAGTGGCCAGCAGTGTGTTTGTCTGGGCAGGGGGTGCAGGGAAAGGCATTGCAGCGGTCAGGAAGTGGGACTGTGGCATCAGCAGGGGTGGGTTTGTTGATATAGTTTGGATACCACCAAGTCTTTTCCCTTCTCTCCACTCACACAGGTAAGGTTTGCCACAGCCAGGCTGGTAGCGCTGCCGGTCATACACCTGCTCAGCTTTTAATGCTGTTCCTGGAACTACAGAGCCTGGGGAAAAGCATTTGAAAATTGCACATCATTAGCATGCTGGAGGGGAGGTAATGTATGTAAAGCATTTGACCTCCTCCTGGCTCCTGTGGCTGGGACAAATGCTGATCTCATTTGCAGCAACGTGAACCCGGAGTATCTCCATTAAGAACATGAAGTTTGGCAGAGTTACTCTGAGGTTATACTGCTGCCCCTGGTAAATGGGAGATGTCACTAACAGCCTTCTTGTGACCCAAGGGAAGGAAGTAATGAAGGCAACCTGCAAATGAAAGGATGAAAACAGTTCCCGACAACAGGACTTTTCCAGGGGTGTGAAATTTACTGGGAGCTGCTGCATGCTCAGCATTTTTTTAAACCAGTCCCCTCTTTTGGTGCTGGAAGTCTGGAATTAGGAATCTGACTGTAGCATTGAGTTTTTAAAATGTGCTGAAGGCTACCTGGAGCCTACCTGGAGAAGAGATTGATTATGGATTGGTAGAGCAGTTTGAAAAAGGCTAATGTATGGGGAAGGGGGAGTTACTCATTTCTCATTTTTGCTCCTTTTTCTAAGAAGGAAGAGAAGATAGGGAAGGCTTGAAAAAAAGCAAAATAGAAAGGGAGGGAAATGAAATGTAAAGCCAGTGCAATGCAAAATTTGTTGGAGGAAATAAATATCCCACAAAATACTCTCCTTGCATGTGTAAAACACCAGTGAAAGATGCACCACACATTTCAGTTTGTCAGGTGCCACTCCCCCACCCCCAGTCCAATATCACTAACTATTCTCTATTTTACTTTTTTCCAAATACACAGAAAATTCAAACCATCTGGAAACTAAGGGCTTCTTTGTGTGCTGTGCTTCCAGTCTGAATCTCAGTAAACCTGGAGAACTTGTGCTTTCCCAGCGGTGGATGCAACGGAGAGACCTGGTCAAATACAATGGAGGAGCCTGACTTGGCTGCTGGCCATACCTTGGAGACAGTGGTGTTTCTTCATCACTCTTTCATGGGAGACAGCCAGATGTAGAGTGTCAGCTTTACCAAAAAACCATAGCTGATCTGTCACCCACACGCATTGGATGTTAATAAATAGATGATCGATTGTGAAAATATTTAAGGTTCCAGTGAGAGCCATTGTTCATCCATGCTGAGAGGTAAGAAGGGACCTTTGGCTCTGTGGCACAGTTTATTCATCTCACTGCATGTCTGTGTCCTTGTGGCTAGAAGGGGGAAGAGCTTCTGCGTGGAGAGAGGCTGCTCCTCTCCATGTGAATCACTGATTTGGGTCCCAACGGCTGGATATGCTTCACCTTGTCAGCCCCATCTCTGCCAGGCACGTGTGGATTGGGAAAAGAAGTTGTCTTTTCCTTTGGGATGGGGGAATCCTGCTCTGAAATGCAATGGGGACAATACAGTAAGAATTACCTGGTGGGGGCTGATAGGATCTTCTCTCCATCACCAGGGACAGACCCTTCTGCCTGAACGTAGATGCCACCACGTGAATGACTGGGAACCAGCTCCCTGCAGAGAGACACCAGCCCTCGCTGTGGTTCCTCACCTCCTAAGGCTCCTGCCTAAACTAAGCAGATATCAGCCCTGAAAGTGTCTGTTTTTCTGTATTTCTCATCTCCCTTTTTTTCTTCCAGGCTGTGTCTGTGGTCAGTCACCCTGTGTGGTTTTCTCTGCACGTCATGCTGCGAGGTTGGATTTCAGGGCAGGCTGAGTCCTCAGCTGTTCTCTGCATGCTGCTCAGGGCTCACTCCAGGAAGTGTGTAAAGCCTCTCATTTCTCATCATTCCACTTATTTTGGAGAAAAATGCTACAGGTGAGATCTTTCTTGCAGGACCTACTTCTAAATCACAAACCAGTTTGTCGCTTGACTTTAGGTTCTTGGAAAATCCATGCTGTGCTTTACAACTTGGTAAGTTTGGGCAGAGAGCACTGGGGTTTTTGCATGTGCTATTGCTTTCTGTGTGGATCTTACTCACCATAGCTGGTGAAAATCTGAAGTTACATTTATTAGGAGGTTTTGGAGCTCCTTCTGCCTTTCCTTGCTGGTCCCAGGTAAGAAGTATCCAGCTAAAACTGATGCAGATGTTTGGGAACTAAAGGAGTATGAATGAAAGTATTTCCTGAGTGCAGAGGTGGAAGTAGGTCGTGCTAAGCAGCATGATTCCTGTATCCTGTGGGATGCCTTGCTGGGTGCTGCTGAAGCACTCCTCACAGTGAACTGCAATGGGAGAAGGAGAGAAACATTAGCTTGAAATAGAGTGCATGAAAATTAGCAGGTGTTTGTCATGCAAGCATTGTTTGACTGATTTTCTCTAAAAGTGAATTTGGCAAACCCAGCACTGAGTCTTACACACAAGTGCCTCCATTTGCTCCCTGCACAGCTCTTCACAGTGGCTGCCAGAGACCAGGTGAGCTCTGGGCAACCTTGTGTAGATCCAGACCTGGAGGTTGGTGGCCCTGCCTGTGGCAGGGGGGTTGGAGCTCTATGATCCATGGGGTCCCTTCCAACCCAGACCATTCTGTGATTCTATGATTCTGGGCATGGGTACGTTTCTTCCCTGCACTGACTTCTCAGGCCTTGTACTGCAGAACATGTCAGCCACTGGCAGGTCCCCATCTGTAGAAGGGGTTTGGTGGCTCCTGTGCTGTCCGTGGGCACTTAATGTAATGCCCTCAGAAATGAGGTGTGTCTGGCCCTCATTCCACCAGTCCTTTGTACCTTTTCTCTAGGTTGATGTAGAACTTCTCCATCTCCCTAATTCTTTGGTACAGGCGAGTTTCTTTATGAGGAAATAGAAGCCAGTGCAGAACAAATGACAATTTAACAACAGCCTTCCAAGGCTGAGCTGTTAAAATACTGGGGTCTGGAGCACCCCTCCAAAACTGAGCGAGGGGCTCTTCAGAGAGGAGAGAAGATTCTTCCACAGAAAGTAGAGCTCGTTTCTGCCTTTGCAGCATGATTACTGAACTGACTTCGTTAACAACTACCCAATTGGGACGACCAGGAAACAACTCTGCTGGTTGGAGTCAGATACAGTCCAGACTGTATCAGAGACCCTGTAATTCCAAGAACTCAGTTTATCACAAGATGCTTTAAAGCACAGTATAAGCAGAACAAGCAAGCCTTCGATGGTGCTGCACTGCTGCCAGGAGATCCCACAGAGCTCTTGAGTTTGTGTGAAAGCTGCAGCTGCCAGGACTTGGTTCAAGCAGTTCTCCAAGGACATGGTTGGCTCTTTCCTGCCTGGCTCTGGACCAAATCCAAAAGCACAAACGAGACCAAAGAAGTGATGGGTGACTGCAACCACTTTTATTATCCTTCCCTTTATGTCCATCCTGTGGATTAGGTGGGGTTGGACAAAGCAGCACAGGGGCCTGAACCTCTCAGTGCACATTGCAAGCATTGTTAGAAGGGGCTTGAATGTTGACTAGCAGCACAATGAAGAGGCTGAGCTTCTGCTGATACCCAATTAGCTGATTATCCCAAAGGGAATTGAAAATGAAGGTTATCTTTCAACTTGTGATGAGCTTCCAAATAAATATTCAACATGCATTTAATAAGACAGTTTTATGCATTATTTAAGTACCAATTGATGGGTAGAAGACGAAACACTACACTACTGATGTTGAGGTCTGAAAGGCAAGGACAGGAATCTGGTGAATGAGTCATTAAAGAAGATTTGTATCACTCATTTTACTGGATTATTATTTACAGGGTAATCATGAAAAGGATTTTAGTAAGAATTCATTTCTGCATTTTGGTTGTTTTGGGATTTTTTTATCGCTTTTAAAACATGAGCAAAAGTATAGAGTGGATGAGAAGATTAGGGAAAAGGGGGTGTCAAGGCAAGGGTGATCCTGCCTCCAGCTTCAGGGTAAGGTTAGCTCTTCTGGGGCCAGGGTGTAACTGTCCCTAGGAGTTTTGTGCCTGCTTTGGAGACAATGTCTTCCATGTCAGGGGCTAAATCTTTTTCCTTGAAGTTGGAGGCTTTGATTTCCCTCTTGCCTCACTTCAGTCATATTTCAGGATGGGCTTTGCTAGAGGGATATCTGGGTCAGGGATATCTAGTATAACTGACAGTGATGCCTGGTTTTGAACCTGTACTTTTCCCTCTGTAATATTTTTGCTCCTCCAATCCAGGCCACTCAAAACCTTCATGAGATCCTTTAGCTTGGTCCCATCCCTGCCAGAAACCCAGGACTTGGACCAACGCACCATGGAAAAGTCACTGAAACTCCTGTCCTGTGGGCTAACTGAGGAGCAGGCTCACTGTCCTGGGAGACACCACTTAGTTAATTAAATAAACAAAGCAGTGACCTCTGAGACAGGGCTGGAACCAAGAATGAAAGGACAAGAGTGAGTTTTCTCCCCACCACGTCTCTGCCTCTCCAGTGCTTCATTCTGCAGCAGCCCAGCAGGGCTGAGCTCCTCCTGGCAGCCCAGGGTAGGCTCTGTTTTCCCTAACACCCTGTGGCATTCCAAATATTATTTTATGCTCTTTTTTTAAAAAAAAAAAAAAAGAAAAGGTGCTAAAAAACCCCCAGAGATTCTGTCCTGATTTGTGGTACTTCCTTTTTCAGCTCTCTCTGGTAACAAATTTATTAATTTAGTTGGGATTATTTCTCTTTCCTCTTACTAAATGTTTTTTACCTCTGAAGGAAAATCTGCCAATGTATTATTAAAGGAAGGTCAGATTCCAGTGCCCTTTGCCTTGTTGATTCAGTGTTTGGAGAGAAAACTTAAAAGGGTGTTTTTTTTTTAAAAGGATGCTGTTGAGAAATAAGAACTTGAGTTCAGTTTGCTTTTTGCCTTCAGTTTTCCACTTTTCCCTCCCTCTTTCACTCAGTGCAACATGAGCTATTTTCTGTATAGATGTGATTTCCCAGCCTAATTTATCTTGTTCTGAGTATTTGCATTTTCATTACTTTTAAGGAAGATTCTATCTCCATTTTAATTGAAAAATCACCTGTTCTATTGGAAATATAAATAATTGTCACTTGTTTTCACTGATTTTTATGGAGATTTGTTTTAAAGCCTTTATTTGGCATCTAATATTTCGATGCTCTCTTGAATTTGATACACAGAGCTGTATTTCTTAATATCTTTGAATGGTCTCAAGCATATCAAAAAGGTAGATTTTTCAAAAGAGTTCAGAACTAGAACTCTGAATAATTGATTTTGGTTTTTTTTACTTTTGGTTGTTAAACTAAAAAAAAATGTTTCTTAATTTCTTTCTGATCACACCAAGAAGAAGATTATTCAGCAAAATAAATAGAATACCTTAAATGTTTAGTTTGATTCATTTTGCTTCAGCTGCATGCTCTGAAACCATTTAAATCCCTCTTAAAAAATGTAATGCTGGTGATTTTTTGAAACAAATGTACTTAGGAAGGAAAACTTTAAACATTTCATAACATCTTCAAAATGCTAAGTAGAAGCATTTTTCTCTTTTCCTAAATACACCCATTTTTTTTCTCCCTTAAAGAAGTTACAGCCTCTTTCTTACCATGTAGTAGTTCTCATGGGATGGTTCCCATCCCTAATTACTGTAAGCTCTCTGAAAAATCAGCAAAGAAAAAGAGATGCCTCTGGAAGGTGATTCAACCCTCCAGCCTTTCTCTGATAACACTTTAAAATGATGTTCTTTCCTGTGCTTAAGGTGAGAGAGGATGAACCTGTGCCTGTGGATGCACTGCATTAGGAGCAGTGGACGTTGCGAAGTGCTTAAACAGGCTCACTTGATTGTTTAAGGTGTAAATGTGTTGTGTTAATACAGCAGAGGTATTGGGAAATGGGGGGCTCATGAGAGAAAGGCATTAACATTATGAACAATATGTAGATTAGGCTGTATTAACAGCCACATTCATTTAGCTGAAGTTGATGAGCCAGCAGAGGAGGCTCCTCCATGGAGCGAATATTGTACCAGTGACCTTGGGTTGGGGACAGGGGAGGTTGTACTGTGAAAGTGAAAGGTGGTACTAACTCTTAGGGGCTCTGCAGGTGTGTGTTAATACCAATGCTTCACTAAAGTCATTCCATCCTCTTGACAAGACATCTCTTGCCATTTCTGCTGGGTACCCTAAAATACCTGGCTGGCACGAGCAGGTCAGGAGCAGGTGAGCTGATTCTTGTAGGAAGGATTTAGAGATTCAGGCATGATGGAAAATATTGAAGCACAAGGTGTCGTGTTTTTATCACAGGATCTTTGTCTAAGTGTCTGTAAAACATGAGTTTGTTTATTTTGGAAGAAGGGCTAACTGTTTTTATTACCTCAGAGCATGCTACACTGACTCAGTGTAATGTCATTAATGAAACCATCTTCCATTAGAGGACAGTGGTAAGAGCTCTTGCTAATTACTTCCCAGGCATCAGAGAAATGTTGCTGAAACAGGAGCTCTCAGTGCCCAAACAACAGTGTAGGAAGATGTTGATTCTTCACAAGCTCCAGCATTGTGTGTTTACAGTTTCTGCTGCAGAAACTACTTCTGCTGGCAACTGACAGAGCCTACAGAGTGGGGATGAAGCTGCTGCTGCTGGCCCAGCGTGTGGCCCCCAGAGGACCTCGTTGGCTCAAGCAGCAGGTATTTGTGCACACCAGCATGACCCCTCTCCACTGCCAGGATTTCCTTCGGTCATGCTGGGACTCCTGAGGATAGTGTGGGCCATCTGAGGACAGCCTGGGCTCCAGCAATTGCTCCTGAGTGGCGATGCACTTGATGGACAGTTATGCTCTTGGCAGTAGTGAGACTGGAAGAACAGTGCTGGCAGCCTGATCCAGAAAGCACTGAGATGTGATACAGGGTGTTGAATATAGAGATCTGTCCTGGCTTCCCTCCATGTCAAACACAGGAGAAAAGGCTACTGTTTTATAAACTTTTCCCAATGTTCCCAGAATCAAACTTCTAAATAGAGTGGCCTGGAAGAGATTCTTTTTTATTCCCTCATCCATTTGTTCAGAGACATGGACATGGGAGTGCTGGAAGCATCTAAGCCCTTATCTGCCCTGACCTGCTGAATAGCAGACCACAGAATTTTGTCTGTTAACCTCATCCTGAGCCCACTAACTCATTTCTGGCCAAACCATCTCTTCCACTATTGGTCTGAAGAGCCCATGCAGTGGATAATCCACCATTTCCCTTAACTGTTTCTTTTGATGGCTAGACTGTCTTTCCATTTAACACAGTGATTATCCCTGCTGCTCCTGTTGTGTACCAGACCCATGCTTCACTGTAGTTTTTACTGTCTGCACAGGTGAAGATCAGGACTAGGCTGGAAGGTTGCTCTAGGTTAGGAAGGAGATGGTTTGGGTAGAGCAGCTGGTGTATAGGAAGGTGTAAGGTTCAGGTCTCAAGAGCATGACTATATTTTTGGGTGGGGTTTGTTGGTGGCTTGGTAAGGGCTCAGGCCACAGTGCTGCTGTGCTGGGGATATTGCAGGGGCATCAGTGGAGCTGGATGGGGTCCCAGGAGCGTTACTGGAGCTCTGCAGAGGATGGTCACTCATACTTCAGCTGTGCATGGCATGAAGGCTGATTCAGCAGGTTCCTGCTGGGTGTCCTTGATCAAACTGGATGAGAAACTACAGTGTTCCCCCACACCCTGCCTGGCTGCAGTACTTTTGTCTGTATTATCACAAGCCCTAAATTCACTCACAGAATCATTAAGCTCCTTGTTTATCTGCTTCCTCGGCCTCCACAATTGCAGCTGCTGCTGAGACAGCAAAGCCCAGTTGGGGAGACCACCAGCATAGCCTGTGGGGAAACATCAAGCCCCCTCTGTGCTGTGCTGTGCTTTCTGCAGTGTGACTGTGGAAGCCAGCGGATGGATTTGCCTTTCTCTGGACTGAACAAATACGGCCTGTTCCACGCTTCTGTAGCACAGCCTGAGCAAACCACCAGCAGCCTGCTGACTCCAGCAAGGTGAGCAATATTTCACTGGGGAAAACCTGGGGGTGAATATTGTGACAGGCAGCCTGGCAGCTGGAGGTTGCCTCCTGAACAGCTTTGGATTTACCATCTCTGTTTGCAAAGGGTGTTTTTCCAGGGATTGTCATTTTAAAGGGCATTGATTTTAATGTGTTTTCTTTGGATGGTGATTTGACAGCAGAGGAACCGGCTCCAAGAAGGAATGGCATTCTTTGGACTTTCACCTCAGCATGCCTTGACTGGAACCTCTGGCTGTCAGGGGTACCTAGAGAGAGGTTGATGGAAACCGTTCCCTGGACCCCTCCCATGTAAGCACTGAAAGAATGAGCCATTTGTTTGGAGAACTGTTGTTCTCTGCATAGACAGGTGCCATTCTGAGTGAAACCATCTCAAACAGCACACACAACTCTCACAGGCGTTGCACAGCACCGTAGCAAAGAACAGACTTTGAAGAACAAACTGAGTGGAGACCATCAAATATTTGTGAGCTGATGGATAATTGGCATCAGAAAATGTGTGCAACTGGCTGCTCATCAAAGCATTTGAGGAGCTGCAGAGCCAGTGACTCCCTTCTTTCCAACATACCCAGTTTCTGGTAGGCTGGTGCTTGCAGCTGGGGCAATTTCACTGGGATTGGCAAAGCACAAAGTTTATGACCCTAGAAATGGCATAATGGTTTTTGTTGTCTTCTTGGGTATGTGTTGGAAGATACCTAAACTGTAATGGGGTGAGTGAAGGTTTGCAGTGAAAGGGAGACTGAAAGGCCTCAGTCCGTTTGGCTTGCTGGAAAGAAAGCCTGAAGGCAGTGTGATTGTGGTGGGTGGGTTCTTCCTGCACCAGGAGAAGATTTCTGATGTGTAACAGATTTAAGATCCTTTGGATGTGAAGTGGAAATAAGACCACTGTGGAGCAACACAGCCATAACCCAGTAAAGCAGTTGACCAAAGAAGCGAGGATGTTCAAGCTTGGCTGCTTCGCCTTGAGCCTGGATATCTTTCTGAAGGGATGCTTTAGTTGAGCTGTGTTTGAGTTGGATAATGTTACACAGTGATGGGAAAAGCAAACTGAAAAATGGTGTCCTGGATCTTTTCACACACTGTGTTAATTAACACTGCCCAGTCCAACCATGGCCCTAAGCACCACATCTACGCGTCTTTAAAGACCTCCAATGACAGTGACCCAACCACTTCCCTGGGCAGCCTGTTCAGTGCTTGGTAACCTTTTTGGGGAAGAAATTTTTCCTAACCATAAATCTAAACCTCCCTTGGCACAACTTGAGGTCATTTCCCCTTGTCCTATTGCTTGTTACTTGGGAGAAGAGCTACCCATCTCAGCTACAGCCTCCTTTGAGGTAGTTGAAGAGAGCAATAAGGTTTGCCCTCAGCCACCTCTTCTCCACACAAACAGCCCTGGTTCCCTCAGCCACATCAGATTTGTGATCAAAACCCTTCACCAGCTTCGTTGCCTTCCTCTGGACATGCTCCAGCACGCTTGTACTGAGGGGCCCAAACCTGAACACAGCACTCAAGGTGTAGCCTCATCAGTCCCCAGTACAGGGGATGATCCCTGCTCTGGTCCTGCTGGCGACCCCGTTCCTGACACAAGCCAGGATGCTGTTGGCCACTTGGGCACACCACTGGCTTATTTCAGCTGGCTGTCAGCTAACACCCCAGCTCCTTTTCAGAGGGCAGCTTCCCAACCGCTCTTCCCCATGCCTGTAGCATTGGATGGGGCTGTTGTGACCCAAGTGCAGGACCTGGCACTGTGCCCTGTTGAACCTCATACAATTGCCCTCAGTCCATTGATCCCACCTATGCAGATCCCTCTGTAGAGCCTTCCTACCCTCAAGCAGATCAATAGTCCTGCTCAACTTTGTTGTCAACTTCAAACAACATTTATACAGCTAATATGGTTTATATTGCACACATTTCAAGGCTGGGTTGAAACTTTGGAGCTGTGAGCAGTGCTGTGTGGCTATGCAGGTGCCATTAGTGCATCCAACAGTTGCATATGGACTTTCTTGGTGGAGCAAGAGTTGGTTTTGTGTGGCAGGACTGTCCACAGCCCCCACTGCAGTTGTATGAAGCAATGAAGCAGCATTCCCAGGACCAAAAGCCATTTGGAAACAGTGTCTGTAGTGTTTTTCTCTTGAAAGGCTTAGCTATGATAAGGCAAGGTGGAATGTGACATAAATCACAGTCAAATAGCTATGGTATGATGCTGTGTTTTTCCTCTTTCTCTTTGTGATATTCCTCTCAGTTCATCAGTTTTATAGCTGGGGCTTGGAACAGCTCTGTGCCTGACTCTTGTTAAAATGTGCAGATTCTGTTAATGTTGGGCAGCTGCTGTGGCTGTCGTAGCATTTCTGGACTGCAGGTCACTGTAAAGGGAATTTGGATAGCATGGTTCCATCTGAGGGGCTGTCTTGTTAATTCTAGTATATTAGATGACTCCTGGAAGCAGTTTTCCTGAGCAATTACAAGGGTTTGCAAGAAGTCTTAATGAGGCATCTCTGCTAGGATAAATCTTTTGTTTCTCTGGTAGGACCTCAGCTTATAATCCCCAGGGAAGAGGAGAGGGACATCAAACCCTGTGTCAAAATGGTGTCAGTGGTTACCTGGCTGTTTACTGTCCAGCTAGAAAACATTGCAGCAGTTGGCCAAAATCCCCAGGACTTTGTCTGCTCTGTGTAAAAGTCAGTGTTTGCCTCCCAAAGCAAGCAACTGCTCTCAATTGAGATGCTTTGTTTTAACCCAAGTCTAGGAGGGGGAGGGGTTCTGCTTTCTCTCTGCCTCTTGTGTTAACATAGATCCAGGAGGAATGTACAGCCAAGTCAAGAGAGGTAAAGCCCACCTGAGTAAATGCTGATGGTGCTGCTTCCACTTTGCTGGTATCTAATGGCTCTGACTGAGCACTGGTGCAAATGGGCTGGGGCTTGGAAGCCATCAGAAGGCAGCAGCTGTCCTCTTGTGGAGCTGAAATCTGAACTAAAGCAAGTGGAAGACCAGAACTGACCAGTTTACAAAAGCTGTGTGGCACGTGAGGCCACCCATGTCCCTTCACCACCTTCCTTTCCAGGTTACCTGTTGTTCTGAGTATTTTCTGACACCATTTTTCTGTCAGCAGTAAGAAGATGCATCCCAGTGTGGGGAGATTTCCAGGCAAGGAAGCACAGGAAGCATTAGGAGAGACCTCTGGGAGCTGTTACCATTGCTAATTTGTCTTTCAACAATATCCATGGGTGTCAGTCACTGATAGGATGGGAAAAAAAGCCCCATCTGAAACCTGTCCATGTAGTCTAGTTGTCCAAGGTAATTTTTTTTAATTGATTAGAGCATGTTCTCTTGATTAAACCATTTACATGGTTTGTTACTGAAAAAAAGGCCTGAAGGATCAGATCAAAAACCTGTTGAAGTGCACCCAAGTCTTTAATTGACCATGGTAGGCTCTGAACCAAGCCTTGAAGTAGCTGTTAATTTGGAAACCTCTAAAGGGATGGTGTAAGTACCGTGCTGGTGAAATACAGGTTGGACAAAGGTGATGGGGTGATAAATCCCCAAGAGGAGGAAGCTAAGTTAGTGATCTGCATTGCCTAGTTAAATGGATTCAAGACAGCAAAATTATCTTAATCTGGAGAACTGCTTTTGTGTAATCCTCTAAGTGGGTTAAACTTGCAAGATGACAAAGATTCAACCCATGAAACTTGGGACCTTTACTGTCACATCTAAGGTAGAGTGTCATTGCCCTCAACAGTGGAGTGAGAGAGGAATGACCAGAGCAAGGCCTGGATTTTACTGGTCTCACTGCTTTGGTAGATGCCTTTCCCATCTCTCTGGATGAAGAAAGAGCTGAGGCAAATGCCTGTTGTTTGGTGGGGACTGTCTGGCTCTTACTTAGAGGCATGGAAATTGGAAAGAAGCTGAGAAATATTGTGGACATCCCTGTTAGTAGGAATTCTAGTGAATTGCTGTGATGAAAAGTGCTCAGGTGCCCTTGGATTGATTTGGGGGGTGGTTTCAAGATGAAGCCTGATACATTTATGGAAGAGAGTGTGTGACAAAGCAGCAGAACTCCTAGGGCTTGAAAAACCCAACTTCATCTGTTGGTATCTCCAGTGGGTTTGAAAAGAGATCAGATCACTCATTATTTGTACAGTGTTTATAAAAATTCAGTGTTCCCTGGCTGCTTCCATGTTGTTCTCCCATGGTTTCCAGAGGGTTGGGGGGGGGGCTCTTCCAGGTCTCTGGAGCCTGCAGCACGGCAGGGAGTAAGCAGCTCACTTCAGACCTTCTGGTGGTATCACATTCTCTTTGCTGCCTAATCTTTGGTGCCTTACTGTTGCACTCAAGTCTCCAAACCTGGGATTAAGTGGGAATTTTCCATTCTGATTCATGTGGTCAGAGCTTCAGGGGATTGCTTGATAGTTAAAGCTTTTTCTTTTCCTTTTTTCTTTCTTTTTTTTTTTTTTGGGTCATGTTTGTTTTGCCTGCTTAAACAACAAGATCTGCTTCCCACGTTCCCCATGGAGCCATAGTTAAATTCCCCACTAATGCCCTCCGTGTGTTTCCTTGGTCTGAGGAGGAGCCCTCAGGGGAGAGAGCCTCTGCCACACTGCTGCTGCCAGACTTCACGTGAGAGATAGGCATGGAGACGTAAGGGGTGATGGTAAATAAGGCCTGTTCTGAAGGGGAAATGGAGTGCAGGCCTGGGGAGACACAGACACAACTCATACTACTGGAATGCAATTGCTGATGGACCAGTTAAATTTAAAAGGCAACTGCCTGGGCCCATATGTTTAAGAACTTCAGCATGGCTTGAAACTGGCATAGCTATAAAAGGGCTCTAGTTTGGGAATAGTTTCTTTGAGGTTAAGAAAAAGCCCTCTAAAGTAAGCTTGACCATCTGGCATTGAAATCCATGTGTCCCGGGCATGGAGATCCAGTGATGCAGCTGTGGAGTGCCACCATCCTTCATGAGTGACAGCGCTCCTTCATCTTGCCACTGTCAACCATCCAGCACTAAGAGGGATGTGAATGCTCCATGACTGGTTGAGGATAGCCATGCTGTGGTGGCACAGCATCTCAGTTTGTGCAGAAGGTGACAGGGGAAGCAGGAGAATGAAGGTAATTAATGGAGAGGAGCAGAAGCCACTATGTATGTCAAAAGGTCTGGCTCATCCTAACTCCAGGCAAACCAGTGATAGACTTTAAGTACAGGAGAGCCTGTAGCCATCCCATTTATGTCCCCAATTTTGGTTAGATCCAAACCCAAGACCACCTGACAAACTGTTAATACAGAAGACTCAAGCATGAAACATTAGTCAGCTGCCAGTTAGGGCTCCTTTTGGGTGCCTTTTAGATGTCCTAGTGGTCCTAGGAACTGGGTAACACCTGCTGCCATTTAATATCTCCTAATTTTTGAGGTAAGCAAGCTGAAGCAGTTGCAGTAGCAGACTGAAAGGTAAGTAGAAAGGATCAGAAAATACTGCTACTTACTATAGAGTAACTCTAAATGATTCCCCAGATGTCAGGGGAGCTGCTCTTGTGATGATAGCACAATAGAATTGTGAGGTCAGGCCCAGGAATTTTGTTGCAGGTAAATGAGACCAGAACAGGACAGACAGAACATGTCAGACCCACCTACTGCCATTGATGTAGTGACTTAGCACAGCAGAGCTGCTGCTGCAGCCTCAAGCTCCCTGTTGAATTGGCAGCCTGGATGATGTGAGTGGCAATACTTCCATCGTGTTTTGGGGACAGCACTTTGCCCCCCACGCTTTCTAATGTGCAGCTGGATCTTTCCCAGTGATCCCATTAAGGCTCTTCAGGGAACTGCAGGGAAATTATGTTAAGAAGGTAATTACAGGGTAGCCCAGATAAAAAGACAGGTCAAGAACAATTTGGAGAGTTGGGGAATGAGTTCAGTCAGCTGAAGAGGTGTCATAAGGTCTCCATTCCCTCCAAGACATTTTCTCATTGCCTCAGATGGAACTTTAGCTGCAGTCTTGTGTGTGCTCTTGTGGTTTTCAGTGTTTCCTTGGCACAGAAAACTCTCCTTGCTGTATGTGTACCAGGTACTGGCAGAGCTGAGAACAGTTGGATTATAGGATTTAGAGACAGATGGGACCTTTTTCATTATAGTTTTTTACGATTAGCTCACAACATAACATGCGAGGCAGTCACGTATTTCATATTCACACAACAAATTATGCATCTAGTATGAAATAGCTCTCGTTTCCTTCTCTGAAAAGGAGTATGAATTTCCATCTGGAATATATAATGTGGTTTCCATATGTACAAACAGAGACTTGTTACAAGTATCAAAGCAGAAAGAACGCTTTGGATGATAATGTGCTGTGGAAGCCTCTGTCCTGTGAGCACAAGAGGGCTGCCAGTTGATTTGCAAATCCTAAAGCAGGGACTGAGCTCCAAGGGTGGGGTTTAAGCCCAGCAGGATCTACAAACCCTGTGTCTTCTGGTTAAGGACGCTGCATGTAGGACACACAGTGCTGGATTGGGCTGTAACGCCTCAAGTCCAGTCTAGGTAGACTGCATGGATCAAAAGGTCAAACCCACCTTCAGGTCTGGGAAATGCTTGGTTCCTCAATTTCCAGAGCTCAGCTGAGGTGGGTGCCAAGTGCCTGTGAGTAGATGGTGTGTCCTGGAGAGTGGGCTTGGGTTCACGCTCTCCCCGTTGACCTCCTGCATGGTACCTCATTCCCATCCTGGGGCCAGGCCGCCACACGTGCCTGGTACAAGCTGCTGCAGGGTGTTGTCAGAGGCCAGTTCTGGGCACTTCTCCTGCTGTGTGTCAGTAGCCCTGAGATTTGGTGACTTTGCTGTGCTGTGCTGAGGCTGTGGAGTGTTTCTACTCTCCATACCACCAAAGGGGACAGACAGACTGGCCCCACTACACACCAGAGGTGCCCCACCACCAATTTAACATCTTAGTTTCTGCTTAGTTTCTGTCACACATCCAACATGTCACAGATTTCACTTTTTAAAAATAAAAACCTTATCATATTCTTAAAGCCTGTTTGTGAAGGGTGAATGGATTATTTATTGCACAGGGCAGTTTTGTGAGTATCTATGGAAATGGCATCTGGTCTCCAAATGGAGACCTTCTCCCTGCTCCAGGCCCTTAAGAGAACATGACAGTAATTGAGCAATAATGAAATGTTTCAGGAGGAGAGTCGGGAAGTTCAGAGTGGTATGGGGGAGTTATAAATCTGGGCTGAATTTGGCTTGAGGAAGAAACCCTGTTATAAACTTACTAGCTGCTGACACTATGCTTCTCTCACCTTGCACAAGATGTAAAGCTCACCTCAACACCCTCACGCTGCCTTTCACTTGCACCTGGCTCAAGGTGCTGCCATCTCAGGCACCACTCTTTGCCTCCCAGGAGATCAGTAGCAGAGAGATCAAGCACACTCTCTGGTGCAAGCAATACACTCTGGCCAAGCCTTCTCTGTATTGCTCCTACAAACCTCCTTCCCATCAAGCTAGAGTTTGGGATGCTGATTCCCACAAGAAGAACCTGGACCAAACCTTTATAGGTGCAATCAGTGCATCTCCCTTTTGACATAATTTGACCCAACAAAATATTGAAGCCTTGCCTTCAGTTTTGTTCAAACTAGCTTTTGGGTAACTAAATGGAGACCTTTATCCAGCTTTGTAGTCCTCTGCTAATTAGTCATGTTGTTTCTAATCTATGTGTCTCAGAAAGAATTGCTCTTTTCCTTTCCTCCTCAGAACGATGGATAGTTCTAGAAATAAATCTGGAGTTTCAAATTCTAAGCTGGGAGTCTTTTAGCACTGGAAAGCTATTTCTGACATGTCAAATTCTACTCTTGGATTTGGAATGAGTTGCCTCCAGTTTTTAATCTAAAATTTGGTGACCTACCTAGAGAGATTGTATAGGCTGCTGCTGCAGACAGTGGTGGGAAATTGGGGCTTCCAAGTGGTGCTTCATCCTGCCTGCTGTACAGGCATCTCATAGGGCTGGATGAAGGTGTTTCCATGGTCAGCAGAGGCATCTGGGGGTGGGTTTGTGTAAGATGCCCCACTCTAAGGCTGTGAGGATGGACTTCACCTGAACAGTTACAGTGTTTTCCAGTGTAGACATCCATATCTGAGAAGATATCAGGGTCTGTATCACCCACGCAGAGAAGTAGCTATGATTTCTCTGGGCTGTCTAGCTCAGATGGAGAAGGGCATGCAAATAGGGAATCCTGTTGCTTCAAAATGATTTCTGTCATTGTCTAGGGACATGATCAGCCAAGGTTTATGTCTTGACTAATTTTTGGCATCTCTTGTGCAGTCATTTCTGGATCCATGTGATGTGCAGTGCACAGCTAGTGGTGGACCCTAATCAGGATTTTTGTTACTATGTACAATAAAAAGCTGATAAAAGCCTATGTACTCAACAGCTTTGAAGTAGATCAAACCCATGATCAAACCCAGTGCTGATGGGCTGAGACCAGTGGGATGAAGGTTAACAAAGCCAAGTGCAGAGTGCTGCACATGGGACATAACAACCCCCTGCAGCGCTACAGGCTGGGGGAGACTGGCTGGAGAGCTGTCAGGCAGAGAGGGACCTGGGGATGTTGGTTGATGATTGACTGAGTATGAGCCAGCAGTGTGCCCAGGAAGGGCAATGGCATCCTGGCTTGTATCAAAAACAGTGTGGCCAGTAGGTCTGTGGCAAGGGGATTGTGCCCCTGGACTGGGCATTGGAGAGACAGCACCTCAAGTGCTGGGTCCAGTTCTGGGCTCCTCACCATCAGAAGGACATTGAGGTCCTGGAGTGAGTCCAGAGAAGGGCAACCAGGCTGGAGAAGGGGTTGGAGGGCAAATCCCCTGAGGAGCAGCTGAGGGAGCTGGGGGTGTTCAGCCTGGAGAAGAGGAGGCTGAGGGGAGACCTTATCACTGCCTACACTGACCTGACAGGAGGGTGCAGAGAGGTGGGCGACAGCCAGGGGACAGGAGATGGGACAAGGGGAAATGGCACTAAGCTGTGCCAGGGCAGGGTCAGATCAGATGTTAGGAGAAAGTTTTTTACTGAAAGAGTTGTGAGGGCCTGGCACAGGCTGCCCAGGGAGGGGCTGAGTCACCTTCCCTGGATGTGTTTAAAAAAGGGGTAGATGAGGCATTTAGGGATATGCTTTAGCTTAGGATGGGAATGGTTGGACTTGATGATCTTAAAGGTCTTTTCCAGCCTTGTGATTCTGTGACTCTATCAAGGTGAGAAATCAGGTTGTCTTGACAATTGAGGGAAAATAACATAGTGTATGGCTTCTGAGCTGGTGCTGCATTCAGATAAAGTAACTCAGAAACATCTAAGGAGACCAAAAATATTGGTCTGACTGAAAAGCATTTTCTTCATCTGACTTTGTGAATCAGTGGTTACAAAATACTGCTAAGTGTCTTTTGAGAGTTGTGCAGGGTGTGCACATTTAATTAATAGTGGTTGAGTATATCTTAATAAATCCCTGCAAAAAGTGACATTTTTAAGGAGATCTCATGATAAAACTGCTCTGGAGGCAAAGTTAGGGTTTCCCAGCTTCACATTTAATTAACTTAGTCTGACTTTTATAGGGCTTTGTGTTATGCATTTCGTTCTTCAGTAAACAAATGGCAGAAAATTAAAGCAGAGCAACTGCCAATGAACAGTAAATTTAATTGAAAAATAATGAGTTGCCATGGGGTGCCGTAGGGTTCTGTAAAGATAAGGTTATTTATCTTGGAACAGTTCCACTTGCATTTGTCAAAATGTGATATATAAAAGGAACAAAGGGGGAAAAAAATACGACATTAGATAGGAAAGGGCCAAGGCCTTATTCCTCATCCTGAATTTGGGGCTGGCATTGGTGAAGGGAAAACCTGATTTCCTGTGCTTGGTGGCTCAGTGCAGTTTCCATCTGATGCACTGCGAAGTGAAATGTTGTGTCAGGAGGAGAAGTGACTGGAATTTGTAAGGTGCAGATGAGCAGGAAGGAAGATATGAGCATCAGTATCACAGGAGGGGAGAAACCCGTGAAACCATCTTGGGTCTCTCATGGCTGGGTGTGAATGTGCTCTCTGGTTTTTCCATCTATTTCAAGGGAAATTAAGTGGCTTGCAAACAGAAGAGTGAGCCCTTGAATAAAGGTGCTGAACAAAGAAAGCAACAAGATGTCTTAATCTTGGGTTAAAAAGATATGTTTGTATCACCAGGTTTGGTCCTCTTTGTGAAGGGCTTGAAATTCAGTCTGACAGAGTAACTCCCTGGGCAGTGAGAGCAAATTAGTCATTGACTGACAGTGAACTGCTCATCCAGTTGACAGAGTAAGCGAAGTTATTCTGGATTTTCAACTGAGTAATGGATCCAAAGCCCAGGGTTTCTGCCTGTGGGTGAAGACGATGTTCATGGGGCATCCCAAACCCCTCCTGCTGAGCTGTGGTCCACAGGTGAGACCTCTTTCACCCTGCACATGTTTCTTTGATGCCGAGCGTATGAAATGCAATGTGTAGCAGCTCCTGTTTGCAACATCTGCTTTCCAAGCCCCATCATTTCCCACTATGCAGCAAAACCCACCTTATTTACAGCCTTCACATTTGGAGGGCTCACCAGAGCCCAAATTTGGCTGACATTTCCAAGGTTCCTGCTTTTCATTTCGACCCATTCTTCCTTTATTTTTAGCTGTTTTAAAATGACACATGTTTCCATCTTTTAGGTAATGAGATGCTTTCCACTTAATTCAATCACTAGTTAATTTGATCTTCTATTTAATTTGTTCCAAACGTCTGGAAGCAAAGTTCTGTATCTTAAGTATACGTATATATTACATCTATAGCTTCCACCCTTTGCTCTGATCATTCTGCTCTAAATAAGCCTTATAATTCAATCTTAGGTATTGAAACTTGCCATTTAATTAATAAGAATAGCCAAAATCGAAGCAAGATAGAAGGAAAAGAAAGGGCTTAAGGAATGAGTCCTGGTCATAAAAGATGACTGTGAGTGAAAGTTGCATCCTGGAGTACCTACTGTTGGCTAATAACTCTGCTAGGGGTTTTCTATTTGTGATGGTGGGCTTGAATTGATGGGTAGGAAAATATTTTAGGAAAATGTTAAGACTGAATGTGGATATCCCCCCTTGTGTGGAACATGATTTGAGCTTCATTGTGATATAATGGAACATAAAACCAGAAACATGTAGTGAAGTTTCATCAGTCACCCCAAGGCCTTCGGAGCTTGGAGATCAGATGGCAAGGGAAGAATGTTGCTCAGGCCATGCCAAATCCATGTTGTCTCCAGTGCTGTCAGGAGCAACTGCCAGCACTCCATAAAGCTTTCACTTCCATCCCCAACAGATCCCTGAAAAACCCTCACCACCCCGCTTTAATCAAACAATCACCTCAGCGCTCAACCTCTGTGCTGACCTTTCTGGCTTTAGGATCAGCAGGTTGGCCATCTGAGTGTCACATCCAGATGGTATTTGGGGGAGCAGACCCACGTTCATCTTGCAGAGCTCGCTGTGTGTGCAGGAGAAGCGCACGCTGCCTAGCCCTTGGGCTGCGATGGCCACAAGATGAGCAATGCTTCCCAGTACATTGCACTTGTGATCGTGTAATGGGCTTTGCAAAGGCCAGGGAGAGCAGATGTGATGGGAACCTGCAGCTTTTCAGCCTTTGGGCCATGAGGATTGCCCCATGGGGTGGACCTTTGCATGTCTTGGTAGGAGCAGCGTAGCTGTAGGGCAGCAGAAGTCCTTGTCAGTGAATCTCCACATTATTCTGCCTGGAGGCTGCCAAAAATCTCACTGTGCAACTCGCTTACTGTCATGGTGCTTTGCTTGCTGGAGACACTGAGTGTGTTCCTGTGTGTGAGCTGGGCTTGAGTTTCCTCTGTCTGAGCCATCACAAGGGTGGGGATGTTCCCATGAGGAGCCAGATCATAAGACGCCAGGGAAAGGGGGTGGCAATGCCCGTGGGAGACATGTGAACCCCACCTTCCACAGGTTTTCTCTTGAGAGATGAAGGCAACTGAAAGCCAAACCAGCCAGCAGCTCCACTGATGCCAGGAGCTTCCCCTGCAGCACAAGCAGGAGGCGTGCTCTTTGCTGAAGAGGCACAAAGGTTGTGAGGTGTGTTGGTGGTTTGCAGGCTGACAGGGTGCTGTGGGTGCTGCTGTAGCAGGGCTCCTCATGCAGAGGCTGCTGTTGCTGGCAAAAGAGGTTTCCCATGAGCAGCTTTGGGGTGCTCCCAGCAGCCGTGGAGCAGGGAGGTGTGGGATGAGGACAGGAGGAAATCAGACATCTCAAGCAACTGAGACAGGAACCACCCAAAAGCCAAGGGAAGAAGCAGGGAGGTGGAGAAGCCCCAGGTCTGTGCAGGGAGCAGGGACACGGTGTTGGCTGGGTTTCAGTTCCCCACGAGATGGAGACAGCGCTGCTGGTTTCAGTTACTTCCCAACTGTGGCGCAGGAACGATTTGTCTTAATAAATTGCAAGGAACAATGCAATAGGACAGAGCTCTCCAGAGGGCCAGAGGGTTTTTATGGGAACCATGGGATGTATATTAACAAACAGACCAGGTCGTTAGTGTTTGCTCCTGGTTCGTGACCTGGGTTCCATGGCCCTTTGTGGCCTCTGTGCCCCAAGCTCTAAGCTGATACCCTCTGATCTCTGTGGACCAGTTTCTTTTATGGTGTCTGTGGTTTATGTGATGGGGACCCATTGCTGTGCTGCAGTGTGGAGGTGAACTGCTCCCTCCACCTCACTAAGTAGTCACTTGGGGCAGCATGTTCTTAGTGTGAGCATCAGTGTAACAAACTCCTAACAAAGGGAAGAGGCTTTTTTCCTCCTCCTCAGCAACAAAAGCATCATCTGTGCAGCTTTCCTGAAACAAAATTCAGCAGCCTTCTCCTGTGCCACTGTCCCTATGGACTGGGATGGCAGCTTCAGGACAGCTCAGGACATCCTAGGGAGTGCAAGCACAAATGCCTGGCCATTGGTCCTGCTTCTGCCACTAGTCTCCTCTGTGGTCTTGGTCATGTCACATTACTGATGCAATGTGGGGCTGTGTTTTGGCATGCCATGCATGGATAAGCCCAGGGAGGTCATTTCTGGCCATTGTAATGAACTGGGTTTTGCTGGATGCTTTGCCTACCCCTCAGTGTAACTAGTAACTGGAGAACTCGAGTCACAGGACCAATGTCAAAGACTGCCAACAGGAAGCATTCCTCCTGCACCCTTGCAGCAGGCCAACAACATGTGCTGCTGGTGGAGGGGATCTCTTCCCCAGTGTTTGGCTGAGGATGGTTGATATGATGTAAAGAGAGAGCTCACAGAATCACACAGAATCACAAGGTTGGAAAAGACCTTTGAAGATCATCAAGTCCAACCAATCCCATCCTAAGCTAAACCATATCCCTCAGTACCTCATCTACCCTTTTTTAAACACATCCAGGGAAGGTGACTCAACCCCTCCCTGGGCAGCCTGTGCCAGGCCATGACAACTCTTTCAGTAAAAAACATTTTTCTAATGTCTAATCTAAACTTGCTCTCATTCTGGCCTGTTTTTATCTCGATTTCAGTTATTTTATCTTTTAAAAAACACATATGCTGTGTTTGCAGTGGCACAGATGAGCTGCCGCTTTGCTGAGCTGCTCTTGCTTCTGCTGCTGTTTGGTGTGGTGTGCCTCAGGAGGCTGGCTACTCCACACCCTGGTCCAGGGACTCCTCCTGCACCCACCTGTGGGGCTCCCTGCTGTAAATGCCATTCATTTCATATTGATGAAGAGACCCTTTGTGAACATGGAGAGCTGCCTTCTGTGTGCCTCTCCTGGCTTCTGGGCTTGTCTCATCTGCTTTCACCTGCACCTCCATCTCCCTCCTCTTCCAGCCCTGATGGAAAGCAAACCTAA
The DNA here is from genome assembly GCA_013400835.1 of Zapornia atra. Classification (NCBI taxonomy): domain Eukaryota; kingdom Metazoa; phylum Chordata; class Aves; order Gruiformes; family Rallidae; genus Zapornia; species Zapornia atra. Next base: position 161,753 of record VZTU01009555.1, read on the forward strand.
TAGAAAAAGCAGTACTAATGATCATGACCCCACTGCTATTTTATTTCCAATTGGCAGCTCATGCAAGCAGGCCTATTTTCTGTTCTAATAGGAACCTTTATGGTGTACCAAATTACCCTGTAATAGCCTGCACTCAGTTGCCTCCTGAAAGGTAAACTATTTTGATTTTTTTATGATCAGTTATTATTACATTTTTGCCTATTCCATTAAAAAAAAAAAGAGAGGTGGATTGCATTAAAGAGACCCCGAGGTTGCAAACTGGAGCTGCTGGGAGCCAGGTGGTGCCTTAGGACAGCTGCAGGTGTAGGGCTGTGCTGCTGTACAGCTGCCTGACAGAGGCTGGTGGCTTGGTACCCTCATCGCGGGATGTCACCTCCCCGGGGGCCTGGTACAACCGCACTACAGCTGACTCACGTAGATGCTGATGATGGAAGGAATCGCTTGCCAGGCAGGAGAGAGAGGTTTTAGGGGCACACAAAGTCCAGGCGCTGTTCTGCATGTTGTGGAGTGCCATCTCCTGGCTCGATGCGAATTAACTGGGACTCCCTCAGCTCCGTACCGCCCGTAGGGACCCCGGGGCACCCTTTACGCTGGTGTCCCACTCTGGAAAACTACCTAGGGAGGTTGGCAGCAGCAGCAGATGGGAGCACTTAATCCAGAGCTGCTCTCCTGTGTTAGGGAGGGCTCATCTCCTGGTAATGGCTTTGTTCATTGGAGTAGCTGAGCCCCCGTGCCACCTGAGTTGGAAGTGACACGAAGTCCCATTGTTTTCCACCACATTTTGTGGTGAAGAAACAGCAGGGAGGTGTGGGATGTGATCTGGGAAGGAATTAGGCAGAAAACTTCCCATAGGTGTCAGGGCATCCACTTTAACTGAGATAAGGTGCCTAAATATCTTTCTGGCTCAGCATGAAAGTCATTGCAGAGACCACACTTAAATCATCTCAGTGTCTGCTTGTATTTGTAGAAATATGTGATTTGGGGTTTTTATAGCTGGATCTGGCAGGTGAACCAGAGAATGAGAAGAACCAGAGCAGGAAAGGTGAAGTCCTCCCTGGTAGCAGTTTGTCCTGTTCCCCAGTATGTTAAGAGCTCGTGTTCCTCACCAGGACATTGATGTCCCATATTGGTCTGGAGCACAGCTTGTAGCCATCCCATCTCCATCAGCTGATATCAATTCTGATAAATCTGACTGCAAAATAACCACTTATGTGAAAAAGATTTAAACTCGGTCCAGTGAACACACTCTTCATTTTTTTCATTATGCCTATTTTCCCAGGAAGGAAAGATTGCTTGAAAAATCTGCCAGATCTATCCCTAATTAGTGTGGTAGGAAAATGAGTGCTTGGTGAAACCTGTGATTGAAATGACTGGGGAGAATTTTGCAGTAACGTTTTTATCTTGGGTTGAAAAAAAAAAAAAGAAAAACCCATTTAAATATGTCTGTCTTTAATATCAAAAGCTGTACTTAGGAGTTTGACCATCACTGCCAGTTACTGTGTGAATAATAATGCCATTTTGATGCTGGTGTTTTCTTTTGCCTGGTAACACAGCTCCAAGCAGGGAAGCTCCATTGGTCCCTCCTCCTGTACGTGCATCCATGAGAGCAAGTGAGCTCAAAGACAGCTCTCCAATCATTTGAATAAAGGGGGATTTAATGGAGTGATATGTGTATTTATAGTAACTTCAGTTGCTTGCCTGGCTCAATAGACTGTCACTGTGATGGAGCAGCAAAGCAGATTCCAGGAGCACTTCTTGGTGCAGATGCTGGGTGTTTGTGTACTGGGCACCTCCTGCGGTGGCCCTGGATGGGAGGACAGTCCCTGGGCTGAGCTACACCAGGAGTGATGGTTGCTGGTGCGTGGGTGCAGGGTGGGCTGGAAACTGGACACTGTGGGTTACTCAGAGGGTCTCTGAGAGGTGCCCAGGAACAGCTTGTGTTGGTTCTCCTCCGCTTGGAAAGCTTTTGGGGTGGCCAGTTGTAAGGTGACAAGCTCCTGCCCATCTGTCTGACTAATCCAGAAACAGCCCGTGGAAAGCAGTCCCTGTTAGAGAAGCTGAAGATCCATTTCAGCATGTCTGGTTTGAAAATCCCTGCCCTGGCTGGAGCCATCAGCCTGCACCTGCCTGGCTCACCTCAGAGCTTTTGGAAGACTCCTGCCCACATGGGCATCCTCTTTTGCCTCCTTCAGAGACAGCTTTCCACATTGCTGAGGCAAGGTGTTCTCCTCCTCTGGGGAGACAAGAGGCACCTCACAGCAGAAAGAAACAGCAGATTTTAAAATTTAGTGCTGAGGGTGATGAAAGGACAGTAATTCTCTTGGATTCACTTGCTGCCCAATGTTTGGAGACAAGATTCCTCAATCTTTCCTGTAGAGAGGGCAGAAATGAGGAGCAGGTGTTGTGATACAGTTTAGGCAGTTACCCACCCTGGTGTGTCTGTGTAATGCCAGCGAGCATCTTCCTGCATGGATACCCATGCAGTTCCCAAGCCAGATCACCTCCTGGTGCGGGGAGAGGGTGGCAGAAGGTGGAGTGGGCTTGTTCCTGAGCCTTCTGCATTCAGCAGTGACTTTGCCCACTTTTAACTCCTCTCCTTCCTTAGTCCTTTACACCTACCAACACCCTGCTTTGGTTTCTTTCAAAGCTGTCTGTTTACTACATGTGGGTGAAATCTGGTCATGCTGCACTGTTTATTAGTCCAAACCTGGGGTCAGGCAGGTTGGATTTCTTTCCCAAGTGCTTTTATAATATTTGTGTTAGCTGGGCAGCTAAGTGCTGTCAGATGTAGCGGCAATGGAGCTTGCTGCTGTTGAAATTTTTATGGTTTCATGCATTTTACAGCATCACCTGTCAGACTCCAGCAATCATGATGTCACCTGTAGTGGAATATATAAATTTGACCAGAGGAGACTGGAGCTAGGGGAGTTCTTCAGTAATCCGGGCTCCTTTCTCCCCTCCTCCTCCTCCAGTGGGGAGGCTGGGAGGTCTTAAGGCATGGCAAAAGGAAAGGAGCAGACCTCTCATCTCCCCTGGGCTTCACCCCAGCCGTTCTGCATGATCTGGGCAAAATTGCTGCCTTCTCTCTGGCTGCAGTTTTCATACTGCCTCTTTGTTTTGCTGGCTGTGTCTCTGGGGATATGCTTGTATTCATCCTGAGATGTGGGAAAGGCTCAGTCGGCGCTGGGAGTCTCCAGTGGCCACACTGTAGTCTGGTACCCTGTGTGTGTGGGATGGAGATGGCAGATCTGGCAGCACAAGTAGGTCCCATGAATCTGGCAGGGAAGGATGGGAGGAAGGGTGGCTTCACTGCCAAGTCTCCAAGCTTTTAAGAAGGGGACTATGGGAGGGGATTTGCTCTCAGGAAGCACGAGGGTTTCTTGAGTGCAAAGTGGTCAAAGCCTGGTGAGGGTTTGAGCTGGGTGGCTGAGGGCAAGAGGATGCACTGTGCTCGTGGTCTTGGACACCAGGATGGATGCGACGCTGCGTGTTCTGTGGTTGCATCCTTGGAACACTCATGGTCTATACCCTCCACCAAAAGAGATGCTCAAAGGTCTATGAAAAGATTAGACAACAGGTAAAATAGAGGCTCTGAGCTGTGTTTTCAGAAGCAGGAAAACGTGGGTTTTTCCTGGTTCTCGTTGGTTGTTTTAGTCTTTTCCCCTGCAAACACTACTTAAATTAAATATCAAATGAGCATTAAGATGATATTCCATGTGGCTTAACAACCCTAAATGAAGACATGTAGCCATGGTGCTGAGCTATAAACCCTCAGTAAAAATGGCTTAAGAACATACCAATCGGGTTTTAAGAGCTCTGTAACTGATATGCATCTTATGGTATCGTTAGGCCTCAATAAATCTGTTTCTAATAATCGCTATTTACTGAGGTTTCACAACTATGCCAGAGGTACATATCTGTTACCTTGTGGTCCAGCCTCAATAAATGTGTTTTTAATAATCAATTGGTACTTCAATAATAAACAATAATTGCTTTATTAAATATGAATTTGAACATGTTCTGCATTTCAGCTGTACTGAAATGACTGTATTTTATTTTTTTATATACTCTGAAGGAGCTTTTACTGACCAGCTATGTGTACTAGTGTACTTCAGACATTACTGTTCCTTACAGAGCATCACTGACTTCACCTGATTTATAACTCATGACAGTATTTCAGTGCTCTGTTTCTCCCCTAACCTAAGCAGTCTATCAGTTGCTTCCAAACAATCTTCCTCAGTGAAATGCTTGAGTCCCTCTTATGGATCATTAACTGGAAATGAACTTGGGACCACCTGCTGCCATACAACCTAGCAGGACAACACTTGTAGTTGACAGTACAAGTAATAGTGGTATGGGACTCTATAATCTTTTACAGAAAACCCAATAATTGAAGAGGAAAGTTGAGTGCTGCTGAGAAAGCTTTGTTGTTTTTCAGGACCTGCATTTCAATCCAGGTCTTCAGAGTCATGTGTTCCTATGGCACAGACATCCCAACTTATCTGCCACTGACTGCCCTCCCATGTCGCTTTAAGCGCTGTGCTGGGAGTGCTGGGCTGGTCTGGGGAGAGGGCTGCAAGGATGACCCCACACCACGCCAGCCAGGCTATGCTGCTTCCTCCACTGTGGTGCTCTGTGGAGAAGGGGACTTTTGGCTTTGAAGTATGAGGAGGTTTACCTACTTCCCATCAGTGTCAAGCAAGTTTTCTTCCCAGGACATGTTCAGGAGTCTGAGTGTGGAGACATATCCCTTGATGTCAAGAGGTTGGTACTGGACAGCAGGTAAGAAATCAAACCAACAACCGTGATTCATATTCCTCTATCCAAATACCCAGTTGGTTCATCTCATGTCTTAAATTTTCTCTAATTTGAGTTCTTCGCAATCTTGTGTATCATCATGCTCAGAAATATCCTGCACTTCCAAGGCCCAGCAACTGTCCCTGCATGGGTGGGAAGCAGGCACTGGCACTGCTCATTCAGCACCTTCCACTTCCATTTCACTCAAGGAAAGCTTTGAACTCCAGTCCCATCCCTACCTCCTCAAATGACTTCTCAGTGTTGGGTCAGACCACACTCCTCACCCCTAAATGACTTTGGCAGAGTGTCTAGCCAGCCAGGGCTGTTAGTGGCTCTGAGGTGGGATGAGCAGTTATCCCCCACTTTGCCACCCCGTGCAGCTCACCCCAGCAGGGCGAGTGGAGAAAGCTGGCTTCAGCTGGTAGAGCCCCTGGATGCCAAACCCCTCTGAGCAATGGGAACCGTGTGTGTGTGCATCTGCGTTCCTTGCGTATGTCAAATGTCACATTGGATTAAGGCACATCAAGCCATAATGGGTGCAGAGTTTGATGCCTTTAATCAGTCCAGTCAAAGGCAGGAATTCCCTTCTGCTGGGTGAGGCTGCTCCCATGACAAGAAGATTAGCAGCTTCAGCTTGTGATCGTCCAACTTGGAGTTTTCCATCCCACTTTAAGTCATTTGCAATTTTCTGTTCCCCACATGGGTGGTTTTGAGGGGCTAGGTTGGTTCCAGGAGGGTGGGGGCAGGAGCATTTTGGTGACTGGCTGGGAGCCCTGTCCCCAGCATGTGTTTGGGCGAGCCTGCTCCCTCTCTAGGCTAGACAGTTGTGTGTCTGTCTGGATCTAACAGAGAACCTTGGAGTGCACCAGACCTCTCTGGGGAATGCTTGCCCTGACAGGGGTCTGATGGACGTGGGCTGGCCTGTGGCATTGAGAGGTGTAGAATGAACACACTGAGGAACAGAAGCTCTCCTCTCTGGCAGCACATGGGAGGAGATGTGTGTCTCCATCCTTCAGGTGTCTGCAGGATGCTAGGAAAGCAGCTGGTGTTTGAGCAGTCCCGTGTGGCTGTGTGTCCCTATGCCTGATTGTTCCTGTTCAACCACCTCTCTGTCCTCAGGGTTATAAATATCTATGGGCAGCACCAAGCCCCAGTGCAGTGGGGTCAGAGACTACTGAGAGCCACTCTGGGCTCCTGATGTCTGCTGCTGTTGGCTCACACCTACTACTGGCTGTGATGAATGCAAATTAAGTCTTGAGGACCTGTGATATCATCTAAATGGTCTAAAATGTCCATTTCTTTGATGTTACTGAAAATCCCCAACCTGCATGAGTCTCTAGTTTATTTTTCTTATGAACATTAGGATTTCTTATGCAGTTATATGTCACCCCATTACTGTAGTTAATATCAATAGAGGGGAAATATCTTGATTCTATATTTTGTCTCCTTTTTCTATCCTTTCACTTTAAGCTAAACTCTGCTGGAGCTGGAGTTTATTATTTCTTTGTCAGAGCTGTAGAAAGGCGTTTGTGTCTATCTGCTTCTCCATTTTCTCAGCTGAGTACAGTATTCCTCCCTTGACTCTTTGATATCTTGAGATTTTTCTCTTGCCACAGCAAAATTATGAAACTTTTGACTTAAATGGAGCTTTACTTTGGTGACTTAATGCTGCCCTCCCTGAAAAATGAGTCCTATGCTTGCAAGCAGCTCTGCTTGCAAGCATAGGACTCGTGGGTCTACGTGGGAGTGGGTCAAAGGGCTGGATGGCAAAGCATGTTCCTGACATCTGTAGATAAGAATAAGTTGGTTGAGAGTATACTAAATTGCGTGGAAACACGTGAAACCTAGAGGTGCTTGGGTTATTGTTGGATTAACTGTGCAAATGGAGATGTCTGGGTGTGATTCTCTGTCAGAGAGAAAAAGGTCACTTGACTGACCAGAAGTCTTAAAATTTAAGGAATTCTTGGAGTTTTGGGACCAAGATCTCAGCTGAGAGGCGTGTAAATCACTGAGACCACTAAGATTGTTCTCCAAAGCATGCAGGTGAGGTAAACATGTGCTGCAGCTTTTAGTGGCAGTCGCAGAGTGCACAAAGCCAGGGTTGGTTCTGTGCACAGTGCCAAATGATGCTTCCTTCAGGCTGGTGAAGAGAAACCCTTGTTTTAGTTAGTTTGGGGTAGTTCATAACCCAATCCCCAGGTTCTCAAGCTGGGGGTTCTCACATGCCCTGGGGGAACCTGCAGCCACGGGCAGGGAGGGGATATGAACACGGCCGTGACTGATGCTTCCTGCCTGCGAAGGCGGCTCCATCTGTAACAGTCAGGATCCAAGATTTAAGGTCAGGCAGGATGAATCATTTTTGGAGGCTGGCAGGTTTCCAAATCACCCCCTCTCCTGGATATTACCCCTCATAAAGACCACTGTGGTATGCCGGGTCCTTCGGTTGGAACAGTATTTTCCTAGCAAATGACTCCGTGGTGCACCTGGGATGCAGTGATTTATGAGACAGATTTGCATGAAGGATATACGCTGCATGTATAAGGGGAAATCATACATGGGCTGTTTGGCTGTGAGCTGGAAGTGGCTGGAGAGGAGAGCGAGGCGGTGAAATCCGGCTCGAGCCATCCGGCCATCGCTTGATGGGCCCAGTGTTTAGTCAGGTGCAGCCCAGCCCGTGTGCCTCATGTTATCTTACCTTAAATAAAACTTTACTGGGACATCTTAGAAAGAAAGGTCTTGGCTCAGACACCATGAAAGGGAAGTTTATTTAAGTAATTACCAGTGAGGCAGTGGGTGCTTCCTGAGAATGAATGACTGGTGGGGTTGATGGCCTTTGCACAGTCCTCCGGAAACATCCCAAGCTGACGGCCTGACAGCACGTAGCAAAGTGCAGAGGCACGTAGGGGTGTGATGGGTGGGTGACACTTGTTTTGGTGACTCCAGGAGAGCCACTCCACAGAACAGCGTGGAGATTCTTGCACGGCCTTGGGGGAATTCTTTGGCTCATTTAATTGCAGTGACTTTGAGCTGACTTCCCGAAAGGTCTTTGGAAAGCTCAGCTTTAATATCCTCTGCCCTGGTCAGAGGGAGGTAGCTTTAGTTCTCCCCCAGCCCCTGAACTCCAGGAGACCTGAGTTGGTTTACTCAAGCAGAGGATTTGGCTTGGTTGCTCTGAGACTGATCTTATTTGGTTTCCACAGCTCGTTACTGCTTTTCTTGTGTTCTTGTAGAGGTTGCTTGGTTTGGTTTCTCTTCCATTTTCAGTCCTGAATGAAAAAAACCTGAGCTTTCTAGTACTGTAATTACCATCATTACTAATAAGTACCTTTAAATTATTCTATTCAGCCTTTCTAAAATGTTTGCCTGACTATCATCTCCTTTTGTTAGTTGTCTTCCTTCAGTGTCCTGAGGAAACTTGCATTGTCCAGACCTTACACCAAGGAAGGACAGGGCAGTTGACTCTGATATTTGTACATCTTACCTAAGCAGCCTTTACTGGCTGGTGAAGTGTTACAATTTTTATGGGCCTTCTTGTGCCCAGAATGGGGAGATGAAGGTCCCAGAACACCAATAACCCACCATGTCAGGAAATATCTAGCCTGAGATGGGAGATTTGAGCCAGCTTCTGCAAAGGAGGTGTGGGTCAGCCCCTGTCTCACATTTGCTCATGCTTAAAGAGGCCAAGTGGAGTAGAAAGTAATGGAGGAGTCCCCACATAACTGAACTTTGCTGGGTTTCCATCATGCAGAAGGATCTTGGAGCCCAAAGTGAAAAGGCTGGGGTGTTGCACTAGCACATAAAGAGGGAAGAGACTTGTTTTGGGCTTGGGACAGGTGACCCTGTGGAGAAACGCTGGTGGATGCAGGGCAGAGGAGTGGGAACATGGGAACTGTGAGGGATGCTGTGGGCTTTATTCTTAGGTGAGGTGGAGCAGGAGAATTTGGACAACTGCTTGATAGTAGTCCCCAGAGCTGTAGGCATCCCCATTCATCTCTCCATGCAGTGGCTGTTCCAGCTGCTTGTCCAATGGTTTTGTAACTCCAGATGTAAACTGGCCTTAGTAACCCTTGCTCCTGTGCCCCTCTAGTCTGTCCTAGTCACAAGAAATGGCCAATTATTCTGGGCTTTTCAGATCATCAAACAGGCATCTGCTGTTTCACCCTGTCTCCTGTGCAGTTGAGGCTAAGTGGCCTGCCACCAGCTGGATTAATGATGGTGGTGTCAAGAAGTGGCTGAGATGGGCTATTGATAGCCCTAAATTTGGGTGGAAGGAGGGTTATGCTTGGTTTAAGGTCCATCTCAGCCTCATGTCTTTAGCAGTGTTCCTCAAGGGCACCAGCACTATTCAGAAGTCAACTCCAGAGCAGTTTGTCAACCCTCCTGGTTTCTAGAAAGCCTAGGGCACCAGACTTGGACACCTGAGGTGAGGTGGCACATAGAAAGGCAGGTGGGACATGTTCAGAGCAGGTACAGCTGGGAAAGATCTGCTGGTGGCACCCACTTATGTTTCACTAGCAGGTGATTGAACCCAAGATGATTCTGTGACACTGGAAGGTTTTGCAAACCGATCACTTTCTGATTAATGGTAATAAAAATTTCCAGCTAACTCTAAGCCCAGGCTCTGCTTTCACCCAGACACTTTCTTCTCAGTCTGTTGCTGCCCTGGATTTTGCCCAGCCAGCAGCCTGCAGCCTGTGTTAGAGCTCAGGAATTGTTAGCACTCAGGGTGCCCTAAATGCCAACAGCAGATGCAATAAAGGACTGTTCCTTTCCACTTGAAATGCCTGTTGCGTCTGCCAGGCAGCCAACACTGTAAATTCATTGTGACTATTTAAAAAGACCTTTTAAAGCTTTTGAATGGTTTCTGGCTCGTTCTGTAGCAATAAAACCATAGTGCCTGAGAGCCAGACACTCAGGACCTTACCAAGTAACTAAACACAAGATACTTGGAAGCATTATCGAGTGCTTAGGAACAAGGTAATTATCCTGGCCCTTACACCATTGTTTGCATGCTCATAATCACTGTCCTGGGCTCTGTCTAGTGACATTTGGGGTTACTAGGAAACAAAGAAATAGGGTAGGGATTTGCAGAATGGGAGTCCCACCTGCTGTGGGGTGGAGGAACAATTGTGTGAAGAGAACAGGCAATGGTGGCAAGCAAGGTGGTGAGTTTTCTTTCTCACCCTGCTGCACAGGGCTGGGAAATCAAACATGGCTTGTCTTGTCTGGTTTTCTAAGGATTGATTGTCCCTTCAGGTGACTCTTCTGAAGGAAAGAACTCACTGCTACCTGTTTTCTCTCCTACTGTGGTTAGCATTGGACCAGAGCTTGCTTCCTGCTCTTCAGGGCTGAAGGTGCCAGGCTCCTCTGTTGGAGGAATCCAGCTCTTGGGAAGGGGAAGTGCCATATATGTACTATGCTGATATCATTTTCTCTAGGCATCTGCTGTCCTTTGGGTTGGAGACCTACAGGATAATGAGCCAGGTGGACCTTTGGTGTGACAGGTCATCCTTCTGGTCTTCAGCTGGGTGCAAATGGTGAACGTTGGCTCTCCTCTTGGAACAGGATGAGACAAGGAGCACTTGTGTTATTTTGACTGGAAGCTGTGGCTACCCAGCATGGTTGGCCCATCAGGGTGAGTTGCTGTAGGCCCCATGAGATCCACAGACTTGGTCTGGGGCTGCCTGGGACCAGTGTCCTGTGTACAGAAGGGGCTTTCCAGCCCAGGCCACCACAATAATACTTCTTGAGGTTGTTTTCCTGCCTTGGTTGTAACTCCTTGCCTCCACATCTCCCTTGCACACGGGAGCCCATGACAGCTTGGGCTGCCTGCATCTTGGTTCTTTCAACCTGGGAATGGTGCTTAGTCCCTGGGGATTCCAACCATGAGACCCTGAAGAAAGTAGAGCTCAGCAGCTTTAGTTAGAGACTGAAAGACTCAATTTAGGCTCCCAGCCTACAGCATGGTTCTGCCTTTCTCTGACCCCCATAATCATGGGAGCCCCGGGGACAGGCTGGTGGCACAGATGTCATCATAGTGACATGCTGGAAGGTGATTTTCCTCCAAGTGACTGAGAGCACAGGGTGCATGCATGCCATGGTGCCCAGTTTGCCAGATGGCTCCCTGGCATCTGATCAGGGCTCTTCCATGCAGCAGGGAAGAATGCAGTTGAGGCAGGTGATAAATGGTCTGGGAAGGTTTGTCTGGTATTGTTTTGGTCTTCTGGGAATGAGGACCTCATTGCACATCAAATGTCTGATCTTTTGCTGGCATGAATCAGCACAACTCTACCAAGCTTAATAGAGTCATGCTGATTCACACCACCTGAGTTTGTACCATCAAAAATCATTCATTTGCTCTGTCTCTTCTCCATTTTCCCCTTCTTCTTGGATTAGAAACGAAGTCTATAAAGCTAATATGGTCCCTGCAGCAGCATAACTTCCACGGAGTGTTTGCTTGAAGAGGTTAAAAGCCCTATAAACTGCTTTACATTCTCTAATAATAGAATACAGATGCAAAGGGGAAGGATTTGATGGTCAATTAATGCAGAAACTATCCAGTGCTTTGCATAGATCCTACTCCCTGTCTTTGAAATACAATGCCCAATTAAAACCTTACCCAGAACTATACCAAGATTAAAAAAAAAGAAGTAATAATAGTCTGCAGCACTCTAGGTAGCATGCTGCAGTTTTCAGGGTGCCTCTGAGCTGTTCCCCATAAACTCTTGGATAAGATTTGTCTGGGTGTTTCCAATTGCAACTGCTCCTGGAGAAAAGCCGTGAAGTAGCATTCAGCTGGCAAAGCTGGAGAGAGGGTTATTTTACAGAGGAAAAGAGGAAGGGGGCTGGTGGTAAGGAAAGTGTTGACAATCCCTTGTGCATTCTTCTGAGAGGAAAAGAAAATTATGGTTACTGTAAATGTTCTGCCCTTCATCTGGGTTATCCTGAGGCCTCGCTGCCGTGCTGGGCCAGGCAGTGCCCACAGAGTGGCTCTGGGGATGGCGTGGGCTGACACAGCTTCAGCATATTCCAGGAACTTATCTTGCAGTTGGGTTGAGTATCGCTTGCTCCAGCTCTTAGGGGTGGATGGTATTGATGACCTGTCAGGATGTCTCTGTGTGTGATGGTGGCTCCAAAGGAACGATGCTGTTTATGAGCAGAACTTACTTAGTGGAGTAAGAGGGGTTGGGGCTGCAGTAGGGTGGATGGGATCTGGATTTAATAGTCTAGAAGGCTGAATGAAAGCCCTTCTCTTTCAGTAGTCCAGACCACAAGTAGGAGCTGAAAGGGGAGAAGGCAGTTTGGGCAGTGAGGAGCACCGGCAGTAATTAATCAGGGTAACAGCCAACCCCTTCTTGGCTCCAGAGCTTACTCACTGGCAAAAGACACCAATGTGGAAATATATCACCCTCTTTCAAGGGCTCTAGTAATTTACTTGCCATACAGAGCAACAGAAAGGTGGAAAAACTGGGCTTTGCAACGCTGAGGTACCTGGAGATACCTTCTTCAGGACTGAGCCTACAGGTATGGCCACCTTAGACAGAATGATCTTCTCCTGGGCTACCAGGTTGTCTGGCCTGAGACTGCTCCTTGGTCAGCTCTTTCTGGCTAATGGATCTCCTCCACACTAATCGGGCCAAAAAGATGGGGATCCCATCACTGACCTTAACCACCAAAAACTTGGGTAGGTCATAAAGCCATTTCTTCATCTGCCTGCTCAATCTCTTCAAGGAAAATTAATGTATTGAAAAGTAGAGATCCAAGGAAGGTCAGTTCCTTTCATGTCAGGAACTCCTTTGATGTACACAGAGCAAATTGGTAACTGAGCAAAGCCAGTGGCTTGGGCAACGATGTGAGTGGTGGCTGCCCCTGGTCTCTGCCTCTTTTTTTCTCTTTTTCTCCCTTTCACAGTTCTGTAAAGAGGACTGGAATATGCAAAGTGTTTTTTAAAAGTCTTCAAAACAACTAATAGAAAGAATCTATCACAGATGGCCTCAAGCCTGTTGGGGATGGGGGAGTCTTCCAGGTGGGTCTTCAAGTCCATTCTACATCACAGGTTGTGATGTATTTCTGTCTGAGCTCACACACTTCCTTCAGCTCCTGTTTTTTAGTCCCAACTGCATAAAATCTCAGCACAGATTCCCAAGGTCAAGGGGAAGTGCCTGAGTTTGGGAAACTAAAACTAAATGAATGGAGCATGATATGAAAGCATAATGGGGCTGATTTTTTTCTTGCGGGAAGGCCTCTCGACACCCTTCTGACAGCATAAAGGGTCATTTACATCTATTTTAAGCAATGTAAAAGCTTGATCCTCATTTACACATGTTGAAAAGAAAATATAATATGTACCAAGACTAAGCCCCTTCCTACTGCCAAAGTGATGGAAAGAGACTTTAGTGTAAATAAGGTTCAGGCCTGTTTTCAGTTTCAGCGCCATGAACGTGTCGGTGCAGACTCAGGAAAGATGCCAAATGTATTTATTTTGGCCTGGCAGGGTGTTTCTTCAGTTTTCTGACTGCAGAAGAAAGTGAGTGCACACATTTTGGCTCTGCCTTCCACGAGAGGCTCTGGAAGTGTCACTTCCCCCCCACCCCCCACCCCTCTCAGGCGAGGACTGAGGATGCTGGCCTGATGGCCGCCGCACAGATGATGCTCTTGTTGGGCAGGTCCCCAAGGGACTGGTGGCTGCTGAACGGGCACCTTTGTAGCTGGAGTTGCTAGTTCTCTGTTTTCAGCTGGTAAGCTGCTCCCAAGGACTCTACAGGAACTTTAAACCCAGCAGAAGCCAAGGATGCACAAGCTGACAAGGTCTGTGTCAGCTAAAGAAAAGCAGCGCTCTGCCGGCTGCCGGAAATGGGCTCCAGACCTTCTCCAGGGGTGGAGGAGACATGGAGTAACTGCTCAAAGATGTGAGTAGTTTCCTAAACAGGATGATGGTGACAATTACAGGCTGATAGGGGGTCAGTATTTACATCTCCTTAACTAGTAAGGCTTTCAACCCAATCAGAGTCCAGGAGAGCGTTGCTCTTCCCCTGGAACCTTGAAGGAGACTGTGATTTATCATGGGGCACAGGGGCAAGTGGCTGATACTCCACAGAGGTTCAGTAATACAGACCATCTGCATGTAGATTGCGATGCAGCCTCTCCCCATCCTTTTTTCTCTCCACATAGGACAAGGGGCAGCGTAGATCTGAAGGGAGGTGCAATTTTAAGGAGGGCTGACATGCCTCAGTGCCAGCATGGGATGGATTAGAATTAGTTTCTGCTAATTTGCTCCACATGGAGCTTTCAGTTTGAATTCTGTCTCCTGAATTAACAGGCAGACCACCCTCTCAGTATCCTGACTGCTGTATTTCCCGTTGTGAGAGAAGAGTTTCTCATCTGTCCTGCTTTTCCTGTGGTTCAGGATGCTCAAAGAGAAGGGGGATATCTGTGGCAGTGTGTATTCAGCCTCCCAGGGTCCCTGAGCTGATCCAAACTTGGGCAGTCATTTCAGAAAACAGCCAGCCTGGAAGTTTAGGAGCAGGAAGGATGCATAGACCAGTGATTATTACCTCCCTTTTTTTTTTTCTTTGCTCCTGTCTGAATCCCTGATTGCTCCTGTTCAGGAGGCAGTTTCCAGGAGTCTTGCTGCTCTTCTTAGCAGAGAAACCAAAATAAGCCTTGACAGAAAGATCCAGGGCTCTGACTTCTTGTAAATACTCATAAACCCAACTATTTTTTGTAGAGTGGCATAAAAAAAGGAGCAGAGGGTCACGTGGCAGTCCTCCTGATGATGAAGACCACAGCTTCCCCACCTGGGCCAGGCCCACAGGGCTAAAAAAAAGCTAATGGCTACAGCACAGGGCTTAGTTAACTTAGCTGAGGGTGATGCATTTGCACTGCAGAAACACCAAAGCATTGCAGTGACGTGTGGAAGATACCTGCTGAGCCCAAGAACTGATGGGGCCCATCTACCACCCCGTGCAAAGGGTTTCAGTCAGTCCAAGGAAAATGCCCTGGGATGGTTCCTTAAGGAATCTCTTCAACCAGATTTACAATGGGGAGGTTCTCCCTAAAGTTCAGCCTCTGTTCGACTTCTCAGGTTCATCCAGTCAACTTTTTCTTCCCTCTGTCATCTACTGAAACTTTCTAACTGTAACAAGGAAGGGCAAGCCATTGGGCTGGCCATGGACAATTCTGGTTGGATTTGTTCTTTCTCAGGGTGTATTGACATCCTCTATGTCTTTGCACAGGTTGTTTCAGCCTCTTTGTGGTTGGATTCCTACCTGAACAACAATATGACTGTAATAACAGCCCCTCTCCCATGTCCACAGCAGCTTGGGTAATTCTTAGCTATGTAACTTCTCAATGAAGGTCTGGACATTTCCAGTAGCTTCTGAGTCATTGAGAAGCTGTTTACTCAGGAGCCATGAATAATCCTGATAACTTATAGTGAGACCATGGAGCACTTCTAGGAGCCCTGTGGATGTTCAGGTGCCCCTCAGGCAACACAACTCTGGAGCCAAAGCCTCGCTGCCCTAATTACAAAGCAGGAGGAGGCTGAACGTTGAGCAGTGATGGCTACTTTGAGCAGGGGCTCACAGCACGCAGCAGTGGTGTAAACCCAGAGTATCACTACTAAGGGGCTGCATTTTGCCCTGAGCCACCCAACCACGTGTAAATCTGGAGCACCTTCACTGGATGTGAATGAATAAACTCAAAATGAATAAAGCTAAAGATACTTGTTTGCCTGAGAAACAGGAGCGTTTCTTTCTGTTTGAACTTTTCAGAGGCTCCATATTTCATCCTTGCTTTTTAAGATTTTTGTTACATTTTGATCCCAGCCTCAGTGTAAGAGCTAACTTTGTGCTCCTGGGTTCTGACTATAATGAATGGTGTTTTGTGTGTTAACTGTAGCGATGTGTTTGCAGGCAAAGACTGAGGAAAGGAGGAGGAACAGAGTTTCTCTGTTTGGGCTGTTCCAAGCCGGTGCGTTGCAGAGACCTTCCAGGTTATGGTCGATGTGAAATCCTACCAGTGTATCTGCAGGGGGTTTATAAAAACCTGTCCACAAATTTATTACATCTTTTCAGCCAACAAAGACTATCTCTAAGGCTTCTAATTCAAAAGGTTTCATTCTGTGATTTCCAAGCTGGCATACTACTCTTGGCTATTTCAAGACAGGTGTCTTAAAAATTTACCGACCTTTAATTTCTCAAAAAGGCTTTTTCACTGCCCCCAGATGAAACCAGACAAGGTTGGCAAAATATTTTATTTGATATCTAAGCATCTTCAAGACTTTGTTTTTATTGCAAGTGGGGTGAATTGATCTCTCTGCTTTTTATTCAGGTCAACCTAAAATTATTGACCGGAGAAGCAAAGAAATCATTTATTCACCTAACTCTGGAGGTTACCTCTTTCCCAGGGCCCAACAGTGAGTCAGTTTAGATTTTGGTGCTTTTACCTCTGTTTGTGCTTCCTGCTAATTTTTATTATGTACCCTTGAAATAAGCAAAATAGACTTTCTCAATGAGGGCACCTCTGAGCCTGGGGGGTTGTTGCTCTTCCATGATGACTGGCGGCAGCCATTCCCATAGGATGGGTCCAGCACAGAGGTGTCTTGGCAGATGGCCATTTCCCCTGTGGTTATCTCTTTTTCTGGCCTGCTGGAAATAGGATGAAGATGTACTTCTGGCATGTACTTTGTTGTGTGTCATATGTGATGGGAATGCTCCTTGGGAAGAAAAAGGAAGAGAGCAGGACATCTGCAGAGCACCCATCCGTAGTGCAAGGGTGGATGCTTGAGGGCTCTGTGAGCACACTGTGTGGGACAAAGGCATGGAGAGAGCTGAATCTTGGCAGACTGGTGCTGGGAGGGTTCTCACTGGACACAGTGTCCTCTTCTTCTCAGGCTGCTTGTAAGGAGCGGGTTTGGAGGTGCTGCTGGAGGTGTTCCCAGTAGGAGTGCTTGACTAATATGATCCGTTCCTTGTCTCTCATCTGGACCTGGCTTTGTGACTCTTGAATTCCCTTGCTGAGCCTGGTGTCATCTAGCTGAGGGTGCTGCCAGGAAAATGAGGGCTGCTTTGGGACTGTGAGCTGCTCTTGGAGAGTGCAGGAGGGGCTGAGCAATGACAGTACCTGAGTCCTGTTCCTAGCACTGTCACAGGCTGTCTGCTTAAAGTCACTCTACCTCCCTTCTCCATCTTTAACTGAGCAGTACAATACTTCTTTTATTTGTTTTTTAGAGCACAAACAACTCATGCAAGCTGGAAAGCCTTTACCAATAATTCTCAAACACAGAAATATGAGCCTGCAGTGTGGTGCTGTTTAGAACAACATCCACTCAAATGGTTTGAGAATCCATCACAGCCTGTGGTGAGTAATTCCAATGGCTCATTACTCTTTCAATTACAAACTGGCACCTTCCTTGCAGTTTGAATTTGTCTAATTTTGGCTTCCAGCCATTGGATGTTGATACAGCTTTGTCTGTTAGATTAAATAGAGTTCTGCTATAAGAGATCTCCTCTTTAGTAAGTGCTCCTTATTGTTAATAATACTTCTGCTTCTTTTTGATAAGCTAAATTATTAAAGACCTAAAGTAGCTCAGTGTGAGCAACTCCCCTCTGTCCCACAACCCTCAAACTGTAATTGCAGTTCCCTCCTGAATTCCTGCTGGGGTACCCTTCAGTCCCTTGATAAGCCCACTGTGCCATTGGAGCCACCCGTGTGGAACTGGCAGATGTGCCACATCTGCAGTGGCACTACATGCAGGTATCTGTGTTTAGGCACCTGAACCAGGCCCTCAGACTCCAGAAGAAGGATGTAAGATCCATCTCCCCTATCCTGAACCACCTATGGGTTTACTAGTAGGCCAAACTTACCACGTAGCCTCCTGAATACATCTTGCTTAGTCAGTGTGCTTAGTCAATGGTTTTCTAAGTCAATGCTCACTAAGCTACAGCTGCCTGGAAGGTGACTCTGGCATAACTCACCTCTTCTCCTGCTCATTGCAGCAGCTGCAGAGCACCTGGTATGTCTGTGAGGCCCTACTGAAGGGCAGCTTGGCAAGCTCACGTCTCCAAAGGAGACTATCTAGGCTGCTGTCAATTTTAGTTCTGCAGGTTTAGGGCTGGATACCATGCTCATGATGCAGACCCATGACCTGCTTTGCCAGTAAAATCCAGCCAGGACTAGGCTGTTGATTCTGGTTATTGTGGCCTCAGGGACAGAGTGTTGTCATCTTCTGTTGTTTGGTCCTGGGTATCTTAGAAATTGCCCCAGCCTTTGTGTTGCAATGCAAACGTTGGTAGAGAACTTTCAAGGAGAACCATCAGCTATGTTCTCCACCCTCATGTTTATCTGAAGGCAACCTGAAGAATGCTCTCAGTTTTCTCATGGCTTTTCAGAACGTGCTGCCTGGGGATGGCCACTGTTTTAATGATGTTTCTGGGCTGTTTGACAGTATCCTGGCTTTTCTGAGTGTAATTTGGGTTTATATACAATGACTGATCATGTGCCAGGAGTTTTATTATGGACAACAAATCTCATTCAATTGACAGCAGAGACCAAACAGCCATTGTTTAACCTCACTACTAAGAACAGCGTTGGATGACTCTAGGCATACCAGATGGGACCTACCAACCTCACTCTGTTCTATGGGAGTAATCAGCAAGGGGGTGGACTGCAGATTTCCTGGGGAACTGTGCTGGTCAGGGGCTTGTTTCAAGTCCAGCTAGAGAGCTTTGCTGTTCCATATGGGATGTAGCATGGGAGGTCTTTGGTGCAGTCTCTGGTGAGTTGGCCACCAAGGTGGGACTTCATATCAAGTCTTTGCCACCATGCACCCATTAGAGTGCAGTAGCTGAGCAGAGTAACTTGCTGTTTCACAAGACCATATTTTTCTCTTCTTTCAGCTGATCCAACTGTAGAGAGGTAGTGAGTCCTCTGGGGCCTGTGAATCAAAGGCTCCAGGAGATCTCTCCCTCGTGCACTGTTGATAAACTAGTCTGTCTTCAACCACCTTAGCCCAAGGCTCAGAAAGATGTTTTGGAGATAACTCTGCTTGCAAACTCTCATTTCCTGAGCAGCCAAGCTCTGTGGAGCATGTTCAGTGAACGCACAAATAAATGAGACATGAACAGCCTGGTGGCAGCAGGGAAAACACGCAGATTCATTGCTCAGGTGAGAAGGAAGTGTGGCAGAGCACTGAGAGAGATGGGAAGAACAAGCCTGAGTGTGTATAATCCATGGTGTGAAACCAATGCTATAAATAACAGGCTGATGGAAACCAGATCTGTTCTGCGTATGCTTCCCATTCCTACTCCAAAGCAAGGAACTTGTTTGCAGTGAAACACTCATACATGGCCACGCTTTGGCCTCTGTTCCTTCCCCCAAGGCATGTGCTGGTCCTCCTGAGACCTTTAAAAGGAGGTTCTGGGCGTGACCTGGGAAAGGAATGTGCAGATCCCATGAAAGATTTCCTATGGGCCATACATGTGTGGGAAGACCAGCATCAGTCATTCTAGAATAGAAATTGTCTTGCTCACTTGATCCTCCCTGCCCCCATTTTACAGAAGAAAAACATTGGGAGCCAAATGAACTTATCTGAGGGCAGAAGATGGCTGTAAAAATAATACTGCTGATACCAACATCCAGTGTTCCATTATTAATATTTGATATTTTGGTCTCTTCAAGCTGCTAGCAAAGAAAGGAGAGAAGGCAGAAATTGCCATATATAACTGTCCTCATTGCTAAATCCTACTGTGAGCCACCAAAGTACTTTGTTTCTCTCTTACCTTGTATTCATGTAAATCACTGCAGCCAGTGGAATTAAGCCCACGTAAGGCCAGCATGAGCAGGAAGCTGTGGTACCTCTTGCTTGGGGAGGGGAGCACAAGGAGAGCTGAACTTTGGCTACCAGTTTTCAGGGAGTTAAAGAGAAGGAAGTGTATTCCCCCAGGCAAAGAGCAGAGACCCATTTGGAATAAATCTGCTTGCTGGCTGCACTCCTCATCCTGGCAGTCAGCTCATTTATGATTCAGGCCAAGTTTTGCACTATGGTCAGCTTTAACTAATAAAGATCTAGCATGGTACCTTGCTAATCTCATTAGATGGAGAGGTATGTTTTGGTAGCGGTTTCTGGGGGAGGACAAAGAGAGAAATATGTTTAGCAATTCCAGCTTGAGCCATTTGTCAGATTTTTAAAAAGTATATATAAGTTACATAGCATACATATATATGTGTGTGTGTATACATTTCTGCTGGTTTTACTTAAATCTCCCACTAAAAATAGTGGAACCCCAGTTACCAGTCCCCAGGGATAACTGCGTTCCAGGCCACAGGGAGTTAGAAGCTCTGGTACTGTCATTGCTTGAGGATCTCTGATAGTCCACAGTCCTTCCTGTGCTTTGCTTGGAGCTGGACATCCTGAACCCCTCCATCAAAGTCCAGGAGAAGCTGTGATGGTAAAGCCTGCTGATTTTGGTGCCTTGCCCAGTGCCTTGCTGTCAGGTTTATGTTCAGTGATGCCAATGGATTTCCCACCCCACCCCACCCCCCTCTCCAACAGCTAGGCTTTTGAAATACTGGTAATGGGGCCAGTATTAATTCTGCTGTCCTTTCACTTGGAATATGATGCATCATCCCACCCTGCTGAGCTGGGCTCCTTGCAGAAGGAGGGAAAAGGGGAAACCTGGTTCTCTGCTTTTTCCCTTTTTTGTTGCCAGACCAGTGTGGCTCTGGGCTTTGAGGCTCTGCACGGATCGATCAGCTCCCAGCACTGCTCCTTGGGATGTATCTGCAGGCTTTGCTGTGCTCTATTTGCTGATGGTAGAATTTATCTGGGGAGCTTGAGCTGCTGTTGCAAAATGGGTCCTGAACCAAACACGTCATCACCGTCCTCCACATTTAGATGCTGTAACTAATGCAAAGAGGGAAACATATTGACGTTGTGGGATGTACTTGATTAATCAATTGGTCAAGGTGGTAGCATAGAGGCTTTGTTGCCCCTTATAAGGTTGTTCCTTCCCCTTCCTTGTGTCACAACAAGGACGTAGTTGTGTTTCGCTGAATCCTTCCTTGCTTGGGGCCAGTCATTTATCAAAAGAGATTTCCATCTTGGTCTAATAATTCATCTCTTATTGCAGCCCTCACTGCTCCGAGGGCCCATTTGTT
Organism: Zapornia atra; assembly: GCA_013400835.1. Lineage (NCBI taxonomy): Eukaryota > Metazoa > Chordata > Aves > Gruiformes > Rallidae > Zapornia > Zapornia atra. Next base: position 182,708 of record VZTU01009555.1, read on the forward strand.
TCCTCTTATCACACTCTAATTATTTAGTGAAGGAAAATTTCTGACTATCTTGGGACCAGTGGCCGAGAGTTCAGGAGAACCTGGCTCCCAGGTAGGCACGTGCTTGTGAGCGTGGGAGAGGGGCTTCCAAGGGGGGTCAGAGCCTGCCCATGGGACTGCTCCTGTGGAAGGGAGGATGGTGGGAGTGTCCCGTGGGTTTGACATGAAACACAGTGTCTCTTTCTTTGCCTTAACTTTGCCTTTGTGCATTTTTCATAGCTGAATGTTCCTACGTGCGTCACACCCACTCATCTCCCATCACCCACTCACTTGCTTTCTCACACATGGGCACACTCACACTCTCACACTTTACTAATAAGAAACCCTGTAAATTAAGAGGTTTTTGTGTTTTGGGGGTGGGTTTTTTCCCATCACTCCACTGGAAAACTGGGAACAAAAAGAGGGTAAGAGTTTGTATTCCTACATACTTGGCCAGTGCTGGGAATCTAGAAGGGAGGATGGGTGGATGGATGAATAGATAGTAATCACAGCAGCATAATTAATAATAATGACAGAAAGGCATCCTGCTCCTATTAATAGTGCATGCACAGCTTTAATCAGCTCTATCCACCATCCGATGGGAGACTTTAACTAAATCAATTGCTAGATTCTCTCAGCAAGGTTGTTCTGACCAGACTGACAGGGGGATCTCCTTGGTTCTGTATTTCAAAAGAGGAGAAGTTATTAATTTATCATTAATTTCTGCATCTTTATCTGACCCAGGATAGTTCCTTTGTTTTATTCAATGACCCCAGTAAGCTCTGAGGCTGTGTCAGGGAGTTCCCCAGTTCCCTCTCCCCTGGCTGAGCATCCTCTGCTCCTCTATCCACCTCTGGAGCTCAGTGTGAGGCTCTGAGGTGACCCTGGATGTCCAAGACAGAGAGAGCTCTATTAGTAAGGGCAGTAGGGCTGTCTGCAGTCACTGTGCCACCGCTGTCTTCCTCCTGCTCTCGTTGCTTTACAGAGCACTTTGGAATCACTGGCTGGGGGGGTGGGCTCTATAACATCTAACTCCATCTCAGTCTGTCTTGCAGCCATTCTCTCTACTTTGAAAGCAGCAAGAAATGCCACGGGGCTAGTAATGACCAGTTGTACCACTTCAGAGATTTTCTTTAAAGAGAAGTCCTAAGATCTCCTTTACTCTGCCCTGGTCAGGCCCCACCTGGAGTGNGAAAGGCTGGGTGAGCTGGGGCTGTTCAGCCAGGAGAGAAGAAGACTCAGGGGGGACCTTACTAGTGTTTATAAATATCTGAAGTGTGGGATGCAGGGGGAAATGGCCAGCCCCTTTTCAGTGTCTGTGGGGACAGGACAAGGGGCAATGGCTGCAAGTTGGAGCAGAGGAAGTTCCACACCAACATGGGGAAGAACTTTTCCCCAGTGAGGGTGAGGGAGCCCTGGGACAGGCTGCCCAGGGGGTGTGGAGTCTCCTTCTCTGGAGAGATTCCAGCCCCGTCTGGATGCCGCCCTGTGCAATATGAGCTGGGGAGCTGCTCTGGCAGGGGGGTTGGACCCCAGGAGCTCTTGAGGTCCCTTCCAACCCCTGTGATTCTGTGATTCTGTGATCTTGTGGGTTTATTAAGCTGATCACACATATGAATTGTCAGCTGATGTATCACATGCAAACGATACCGCAAATATAATAATAACCTCTCCTAACATTTCCTTTGGAATCCCCATTTCTCTGAACCAAGCTGCTTCCAATAAATATTTCACAACATGTTTCCCCTCCACAAATGCACTTACAACTCATGAAGCAAACACAAATGTTTTAATTCTGACAAAATGAGCATCTTTCATGCACCAGTCTCTATCCAGCACATAGTTTTGTGGCTAAATGGCTTTCTGATTATCATGTCCCTGGATATTACTTCAACTGAAGTGATATGAAATGTCATTAAAAAGTAATGTTCCTCTGCTTTGACAATCATATTAGTAAACATTGGAGGCTCTGCAGGTTATATGTCAGGCGGGACGACACTAATAGGGTCTATTAACATATACAGTAGCACTTTGTCAAACCTCCTTGTTAATCTAAATTTGCAGGTGACAAAATGTAAGGGAAGAGGGAGCAAGAAGATGATATTTAAATACAGTTTAGGCTGGGCCACAAGTGAAAGAAGCCAGGAAAGTCCTAGCAAGGTCAGCTGCTCTCTGGGCTGCTTCCCTGGGCTCCCTGTGTAGAGGTCTTCTCTGGGATGATGGGGGACAGGGATACCCATCCTGCAGAAGAACGAGTGCAATGACAAGTGGATTTGTTTCATGGTTGGGGGTGAAGATAGCCTTATCCCTGAGACATTGGGTTTATGGTGCAGGGGCAGCCAGGGCTCGGGTCTGCTGGGAAAGTGGAGGAGCAAATATAAAAGGGCAGATGGGGTCATGGGGACAAATGGGTTATCACAGGATGTTGGGGTCCCAGGGATATCTACTCTGACATGCATAAAGGTATTTATGCCATGTATAACCTGGCGTCCAGGCAGTGTTGCTGTGTGGCCTGAGCATGGCTCTGAATAACAGGGCTGTGTGGCTTTTTAGCAGTGATGGAGGGCTGAGACCAGGTTTCCACTGGGATTCGGGCAGAGGAAGGATGGATGTCTGAGCTTGCAGAGGGAATGTGCTCTCTTGATGTCCCCAAAGGATGGGACAGGAAGGGGAAGTTTCTGTTGCTGCTGTGGAGAGCAGCTCTGGCTGTCCTGTGGTTGGCAGAGGGGGCATGAGCTGCCAGGGAGGCTCTGGACACCTCTGTAGAAGCTGGTGGTGGTGATGCTGGCCAGTGGGTTTGGCTCCCAAGTGGGCAGCAGTGAGGCATGCAGGCTGCGCTCTCGCTGCAGCTGTGATGGAGAGCTGAGTTTGGCCTGCAGAAGGTTATTTACCCAACAGGTCCAAATGCTCCCCCTTGGGCTGCTAGCTAACACCTACGTCCAGTTTGGTTCAGACCACTCCATCTGCCTCACAGGCTCTTCCAGCAGGAACCAGATAGAGATGGCTGGAGGTACAGAGCGAGTGAAACAGGGCCGGGGGAAGCTGCCCCAAGGGGATCTTGGGGCAAAGCCTGTTTCCCCATGGGAAATGAATTGCATCCCTGCACTCACTGCCTCCTCTTCCTTCTGGCTGGCAAGACTTTGGAAGAGCTGATTAACAGTGGTGAAACTGTGTAGTGAAGCAGATGTCGGGGCTGCACAGATGCCTGGTTTCCTCTGGGGCTGGGGAGGTGGCACTGTGCCGTGTCCAGAGCCCTTGGGGGTGCTGGGGGTAGTCCAGGCATCCCATGCCTGTAGGGAATAGCCCTTGGGCAACCCTAGCAAAGTGCAGGGCTGGCTGAATCACACTCCCCCCCCGCCCCCCTCTTCCCTCCAGACTCTGCAGTGAGGCAGCAGCCTCACAGACCCCACTGGGTTTGGGGAACTAGAGGCATCTGCACTTTCGAGTTGTAGAAGACAAACTCACCTCTCCCTCCTCAAATATCCTGGCTTAGAGAACCTCAAGCTGGTTAAATCACCTCTTGACCTAGCTGAGAAGAAGAGAAGTCAGATACTATGACCAGACTTTAGTCCCCAGGGACACGTAGAGCCTGGAGGGACCTGCCAGCCCCTCTGAGCCCCGCAACACACACCGAGTCTTGGCCATCATGATCTACAGAGGATTTTTTTTCCCTGAATAGTGGGACAATCCAGGTGCATATTGCTGAGTTGTCAGGCATGTTTGTGAGGATGCTGGGAAGCAGCAGTTCCCTTCCTCCCTCTGAAAAAATATCCGGACTTGATAAGACTGCTCACAGGGGGTCCCAGGGCTGTGTTTGTCTTTTGGTAATGTGATAGAAGGAGAAAACAGCTGAGTTGGGTGTTTCCTCACACCAGCTCTGTGCCTCCTCAGGGTAAGCAAAGTCAATGACTTGCCATGGTTTTTATTTTGGGAGCTGAGAAGTGTAAGTACAGTGGGACCTATTCTTGTCCGAATGACTAAGCCTCCGCCAGTCCGGAGCTCTTCATCTTGGCAAACAGATGGTGCGTGGAAGAAAAGAGATGCTGTTCACTGTGCTGAAAGGCCTTTTCTTTCTGGAGCAGCTCCTTAAAGGTACAATGGTTTGGTTTATCAGGCTGAGCAGTACTGGGCATTCAGGTGCCTTTCGGAGAGAGACACAAAATAGGGCAGAGTTGCAACCTCAAGGGACTGGGAGGAGCGTGCCCTCCCCTGCTGTGGGTTAGGCTGGTGTGCATACAGAGAGCTTGGCTGTAAGGCAAAGCAGAGAGGCTCAGGGGGTCCTTTGTGGATGCTAAGGAGCATTGTTTCTTGGTCCAAGAGGAAGCCTCCATTCCTGGAGCCGCTCAAAACCTTCCGTGCCCCAGAACTTGGTGAGGGCCGATGTGCCAGCTGCTGTCCCTCACCAACTCTCATCATTTTGGGAGCTGGAGGTCTGGGATTGATGTGCTAAGCTGGGACCAGACCGCAGCAAGCCCTGCAACCCCGGGACACAAGCACAGACAGGCACAGGGCTGCTAACGCCTGTACAACCACCCGTGGCAATTTCCACCCCAGCTGGCAAAACGACCTATTCCTTTCCCTGCCTGGCAGCAGCACTTCTGGATCTGCAGCCACCACCTTCACCCTTTGAGCCACTTGAGCAGCAGGTGCAGTGAAGTCTCTGGGCAAGCCGATGTCTCTGCTGCTGGGAGTAGTGCAGGGAAATTCAGGAACGGAGTGGGGAGCATCACCCTAGAGAACATCTCCTTCCCTGCTCTTCTCCCTCCAGCCCGCAACCTCCCCCGCACTCATCTTCCCTCAGCACCTCTTACAGCTCCAGAAATGATCTGGTTTTGCTGCTACATGTACCTGTGGCAGAGGAATGGGTGTTATGAGCCCTGGGAGCGGATCCTGTCAATCTGTTGGTTTCTGCTTCACTGACAGATAATTACAGCGTGGAAAGAAAAAGTGTCTGCTAAAAGCAGGAACTTAATGGAGTTTATAAAGGATGCTTTGTCCAGGCAGCTAGTGGAGTTAATAAAACTCAGCTTGGTCTCCATAAAGGTCTATAGAGCCTAAAGTCGATTTGAGCTGAGTGTTGCCAGGCTGAGAATCAGTGGCTGTCCGATACTCCATGGGGAGCTGTGGGGGTGCAAAAGGTAACAAGGACTCAGGGTTGTGTGGGAACAGCTCCTGAGCATCTTGGCTCATGTGAAAGTTGGAGCCAAACAGTCACAACCGTGTGCCAGAGGCACGACTGTGTGCCAGCCAAGGAGTTTGGTTGCTGGCAAGAGGCAGGCTTTCACACCGATCGGATCTGTGTTTTGTCACAGCACTGCAGACTCCCAGCAGCTTGCTGCTTTGGGGGCTCATTATTGTTGTGCTTGGTGCATTTGTCTTCATTTGATCTATTCCAGCTTAAAATCCCAGCAAGATACCATAGCAAAGCGCTTGCCCTGGAGATGAAGAAGCAATATGGGTTTTTAATGCTGCGCTGTCCCCCCTGCTTGCATGGTCCTGTTGTGGTGCCTGGAAGGGATGTGAGTACAGGGTGTGGGTGCTAACTTACACCCATCCAGCCCAAAACAGCTGTGACCTCAGAGGTGCTCACTCAGTACACTGGGAGCTCCTGCCTGCCCTCACAGCTGGCGGCTGCATCTGATGCTTGGGAGCTTTGAATTTCTCCCCGTAAGATAAAGGCAATGCAAACCAGAGCTGCTGAACTGGGAGTTTATTTGGGGAGGGATTTCCTCCTCTTTTCTTGTCTTTTCCTTCTTTCCCTCAGTAGCTGCAGTGGGAAAAAAAAAAGGAAAAGTTTCAAGAAAGGGAGGAAGAGCCTCAGGGCAACAGGTTAGAAAACAAATACAGGAAGAATGAGAAATGGAATTATTTGGAGAACAGAGTTATTGCCTTTGAGATCCAACTTCTTTTTTTTTATCTCTTTTTTGTTGTTGTTGGTTGTTTGCTTTTTTTTTAAAATTAAATGGGAAAAAAAAATCTCAAAATATCCCTTTTTTTTTTTCTTCTTTAAAAACTTGAGAAAAAAACCTCTGCTCCAGATAGAGTTCACAATTTAATAACCTTGTTACTTTACAAATCCTGAGACTTCACGACTCCTGCACTAGTCCATCTGCCAAGCAGAGAGCATTTCTTGACCTTTTAAAGAAAGCCAGAGATAATGAACCATTTGGACTGGAGGATGCCCTAGCTGCTTGGAATAAAATCAGCATGGCTGTGAATTTTGGAGAGGAACAAGCGTGCAGCTCCGAGCCAGCATTGCGGGCTGAGAGTTCGTAGTGATCTGCAGTAACAGCCATAACCTTTTTTAAAGCAGTTAATAAATCAGAGGACATGGGCAGGGTGAGATCTGGGCTTCACAAGGGCTTTAGAAAGCATCTTGAAAGGTCTAGAGAGGGAGGATTTGACTGGCTGCCATTGAGTTTGAGCTTGTAACTAGTGATTTTTTCTCCTTGAAAAAAAATCTCATTGGTGCTTGAGAAATGCAAATCCTGAGGAGGCTGATGTTTGTTGGGGGAGCTGGACCTCAGATGCTGTTTTGCCTGTTATTGACAGCACTGGAAAAGTGCAGTGTGTTTTGCACTGCAGATGTTGGAGGTCCAATGGTGAAAGATGCTGCTTCCATCAGTATTTCCTGTGGTCAGTTTTCGTTCTCCTCTGGAAATGGGGACTTGAAATATTGCAGCTCTGTGGGTGTTGTCCTGGGTTAGGTGTCCTGTCATGAGTCAGAAATGTCCCCTGGGCAGTACCACCAACCCCTGTTAGTGAAAGGGCCCTTGTGCATCCCAGACAGCATTTCTAGGGTCTGGGGGCCAGGCACCCAAGCCGTCCTTCCCATGGCCCACCACTGCAGCCCTGCATCATCTGATCTCCTGACCTAGCCCTGAAACCTCTGTGTCTGCTCCCACAGGCTCATCACCAAACAGCATCTGGGGCTCTGCCAGTCTCTGAGGGCTCCCAAAGTGAAAGAGGACTGTGGCTCTCTGGTCCTCTCCAGCCATCAGATGTCCATGGATGAACCCATCTGCATTTATTTGCGGATGATCCTTTCCATGTTTAGCTCATGGGGTGTCTCCCACTGCCTGGGGGATTGCACCAGGGCTGTGATTTTCCTGCCTCCTTTGTGTGGTTGCTCATACTTAGCCCAACCACTTACGCTTTTTTCAGCTGCTGGCTGAGCTACTCTGTCCCTTTTCCTGCCTTTTCCATGCTCTTTCCATCTTTGCAGCCTGCCTGGCTCTTCTCTTGCTCTGCCTGCTGTGGCTGGGTGATGTTCCCAGATCCAAGGTGTGCAGACTCTCAGACACATGCGTGTGCAAACTGGGCACAGCATGGGGCTGGCAGGCTGTCACAGACTTTCCTTCCACAACCTCCTTTCCATCACATTCCAGCAGAAAGGACGTAGAAGCTTTTTGTGTGGTGCTGGAGAAGGAATGGCTAACATGCTCCAGCTCTCACCTCACTGGTGTCATGGGGAGATGCATGATGTTCTTCCTGGGCTGCAACAGCAGAGCCAGGGCCTCAGTCTGGAATTCTTTTAGGGAAAGATGACATAGTTGGTCTTGATTAAACCATGAGTTGATTCTTGATTAAACCATGGTTAAATTATTATGTGTCTAGCTGTTCACATGCTACACAAGGAATTATTGTTATGGGATGGGTTGCCATGTGAGGTATGAAGAACTTGCTGTTGTGCTCACTAGCAACTCCACAACAAAAGTAAACAAATAGGATGGCAGGGGAAGATTAACACCAGTAAAAATGTAGCTGTTGTCTACACTGAAATAGCATTAGGTTTATGGTGACTTTCAGCCACAGATCTCATGTCATAGCCTGCTTTCCTGCCAAGGAGATGTGGGCAGGCTTGCTGTCCTCTGGTGGGTGTTCCCAAAGCATTGCAGACCGTTCTCTTAGTGCTGTAATAAGCAATCTATTAGCTAAGGAAAACCTCCAAAGTCAGTGCTCATAAGGAAAATCCTGGGACCATTCTGGTGTTTGGCAGAGCAGATGAAACACCAGCTCACAGGGATTTCTCCAATGGGTCTTCCACTCTCCATACAGTGCTTGGTTTTTTCCTTCAAAGCTGAAAAGTTTGGCAAATATATACTGCCCCCACACTGCTGGACTTCTCTTTATACTTGTTGCTGAAGGGCCTTCTTGTTGCTGTCATCTCCAGGACATGCACATTAGAAATGTATCTGCATGGGTCTGTCCTGATGCCCAGGCTGCTTTCAGGCCCAGAGTCAAGGGCGGTTTGGTCAGAGGAACACCCTCAGCAACCAGCAGAGGAGCACAGGGATGGAGCTTTGCCTGCAGCTCCCTCCTTTGCCATGCAAAATCTGAGGGTGGGGAAGGAAGGAACAGATGTCCTGCTGGGGATGGCCTCAGGCCTGCTGCAGGAAGGGCAGGGAGGAGCTGGCATGAAGGAGGAACAGGCAGGTGGAGAAGGGACCATTCTGCTGCTTCTCTGCTACAAGCAGGAGAGGTGAAAGCTGGTCACAGCTGGAGAGGTCCAAACACATTCTAGAGAAAAATAATATTACTATTTTGGAGCACAGGGACTTAAGAGAAGTGTGATACAATGCATCAGAGGAAACAGTGAACCCCTGAGATGGTCCTTCCTGTCCTGTGTTGCTCTGGGAGCCTCCAGGGAAAGCTTCAGAATTCTGACAAAGCCCCAGACCTGGAAGTCTTTAAATGCTGTCACAGAACCCTGTGCATCACCCTCCTCACTCAGATGGGTGAGATGGCTCCCACCAGTGTTACATTCCTGGGCTCACTGAGTGGTGCTGCCAGCAGAGGGGAGGCAATGAGCCCTGAGGAGTTGGGGCATGTCAGAGGAGGGTCCTCACCCCAGCTTGCTCTGCCTCCATCCCTTCCCAGGACCCTGGCTTCTAACAGCCTTCAGGGCACTGAGACAGGTTGGGCACTGCCATGTTGTCTTTGGTACCAAACTCTTGGCTGATAGATCCTGATGGCTGGGTGAAGATCCACATCCTGAAGTACATACCAGCCATGGTGTGATTTCACCCAGCCTGAGTGCATTTCTTAGCCAGCAGAAGGTGTTTCCTAAAGTTTGTGTTACTAGAAGAGTTTGGAGGGCCTGGTGGGGCCACAGGGAGTGGAACACATCTTCCCATCCCCGTGCTTATACAGCAAGCTCAACAGACTCCAGGTAATTTTTTAGGCCAGCCTTTCTTGGGGCAGGAGGGGGAGGAGGGCTGAATCCAGCTGAGGTTCCCTACAGCCCCCTTGACACTCAGGGGAGTCTCCTCGCCAGGAGCGAGGGGGAAGGATGGGACTGGCTGGGGAGCCTGCACCTCTTGTAGCTCAGGCCTGCCAGCTCCAAAGCCTTGGGTTGTAGTGTCCCACCACTTTTCCTGCACCCTGATCCCAGGCAAGAAGCTGAACACCAGTTGGGGCCTCTCCCATCAACTTATTTGACATAACATTTCTCCCCCTCTTACCAGAGTTCCGTTTCCTTGCTTGCATCCCACTGGGCCCACAAACTCCTGACCCCCAGATCTCATACCCAAGTGCAGATAGCAAGGGTCATGATCCCCTGGGTTCTGAGAGTGGGGTTTATAGAGCCTCATGTCTTCCTCTGGCCGTTGCTGGCGGGTGGGAGGACGTTAACTCAGCTCCTGTGTGGATGCCTGTAATAGGAACGGTGCCTGGGGAGGCATTTGGTCCTCATTAGCAGAAGCTCAGTAGCTGTTTTGTCATTTTTCTTGTTTGTCATAAAAAATAAATACAGTTTAATAGATGATCTTACGGAGCAGGTTTTGGCAACAAAATAGACCGTGTCCCATTATAAACTTGATGTGTATAATTTAAAGCAAGATGGAATATAAAACCATTTCCAGCTCAGATGAGGGAGAGGGAGACACAGATTTAGGTCTTGATTGTGCTGAAATGAAAAACAGCCCATTCTCGGATCGTGTATTAAATCAGGCATTCTGGTTTATGGAGTCCAAACTATAAACAGGCTTTTCCAGAATAATTAATCACATCGTTTATTTTTCAGTTTGAAAACTTTAAGGAGGGAATTTCTTTCATTTCTTTGTGTATTTTTAGAGAAATCATATGCAAAGAGGAGCTCTGAACACGATAAAAGACTATCTGGAGACTGAGGAGGATTTTAAGGGGACGTTCCTGTGAATATCCCATCTGTTAGCAGAGGTTTAAGGAATGCTCTGTGGAGCTCTCAGGAATGCCATGTCTGATGGGGAAAGCTTGGCTCTGGAGCCAAGGGCAGGATATGGAATGGAGGTGGGACAGTGAGTGGAGGAGGCATTGATGCAGCTGGTGATGTGCTAGCCATCTCTACTTTCCTAACCCAGCATGCAGAGCAGGTTAGTGGGGACTTGGGCAGGTAGTGGGGCTGTCTGTTAGCAGAAGGTGCTCCTGGTCTGACCCACAGACCATACTCACCTTCCATCCAATATGGAAAAACTCATGTGTTGATCTTGCTTAAACTGGGGAATTAATTTTGACTGGGATTAGAAATGGGACAGGTCTCTGCTCTCAGCACTGTCTCCATCATCCCACAGAGCTACGCAGAGGCACTGATCCCCCACCACCGTAAATCAGCACAGCTCCACTGGAGCTGGAAGAGGGATGCAGATTTCTGCCAAGGAAAGAGAGAGATCCAAAGCACATTTCTTCCATCCTCCCATTGCATAAAGCAACAGGGCTCTCCTGCTTTCAGAGCAGCGGGGCTGGCTCGCCTCACTCTGCTCTGCCTGTTCAATTCTGATTTCAGCAGAGCCAGAGTAAATCCAAAACAGCTCTAGGGAAGCCAGTCAAGTTACTGGAGGCTCAAGGCTAGAGGAGATAGGAAAGTATTCACAGCTTGTACGTAGCTGTCGACATTATATAAAAAGCTGGCTGAATACAGCAGCAGTGTGCTATAGGCAGGGCACTAATCTCTGTTGTTATTAAGTTTCCTGACATTTCCCATTATCAGAGCTTCTTTACAGTTCTTTATAGGACTGTAAAACTTTAATCTTTTAGGTTGAAATGCATCACCCATGTGCCATCCATGACACAGGTAGTGCCACTGGGTGAGATCTTGCTTTTTCTTGATTTCCTTAAGCTCTGGGAAGCTGCGCAAACCCAACAACAGCAATTGATAAAGCTGCAAAGCCTTGCACCACAGAGGAGTTCAAGCCAGCATTTCCCCTGCCTGAGCAACCCTCACTGGTGCCATGCTACCCATGTGAGTAGGGGCTTTGGTACATGGTTATATCTGCTTTGCTGATGGCCAAGTGCAGAGTGCTGCACATGGGACATAACAACCCCATGCAGCGCTACAGGCTTGGGGGAGACTGTTTGGAGAGCTGTCAGGCAGAGAAGGACCTGGGGGTGTTGGGTGACTGCAGGCTGAATATGAGCCAGCAGTGTGCCCAGGTGGCCAAGAAGGCCAATGACATCCTGGCTTGTATCAAAAATGGTGTGGCCAGTAGGACTGGGGAGGTGATTGTGCCCCTGTACTGGGCATTGGAGAGGCTGCACTTGAGTGCTGGGTCCAGTTCTGGGCTCCTCACCATCAGAAGGACATTGAGGTCCTGGAGTGAGTCCAGAGAAGGGCAACCAGGCTGGGGAAGGGGCTGGAGGGCAAATCCTCTGAGGAGCAGCTGAGGGAGCTGGGGGTGTTCAGCCTGGAGGAGTCTGAGGGGAGACCTTCTCACCCCTACACTGACCTGCCAGGAGGGTGCAGAGAGGTGGGCGATGGTCTCTTCAGCCAGGTGACAGGAGATGGGACAAGGGGCAATGGCACTAAGCTGTGCCAGGGCAGGGTCAGCTCAGATGTTAAGAAAAAAATTCTTCACTAAAAGAGTTGTGGGGCTGTGGCACAGGCTGCCCAGGGAGGGGTTGAGTCACCTTCCCTGGATGTGTTTAAAAAAGGGTAGATGAGGTACTGAGGGATATGGTTTAGCTTAGGATGGGATTGGTTGGACTTGATGATCTTCCAAGGTCTTTTCCAGCCTTGTGATTCTGTGACCCCACGGCCCCTCTCAGTCAGCAGGAGCTGTGCTGAGGGGTGCTGGGGTGAAGGCAGGTCTAGGAGATGCAAAGACAGGACACCACCCCTTAGGACCAGCAGCATCCTGTCCTCACCACCCAGCGTGGAACCATCTTGTCATCCCTGGCAATGAACAACCCACCAAGCCCTAGAGAAAACCCACCCTGCTTCTGTAGCAAGAGGCTATATGCTAAAGTGCATGTACAAGAAGGTAAACCAACCCTTTTTTGAGCTGGAAAGTGGTGTGTTTTACTGGAAAACCGAACCAGTTTGCTTTGGCTGTGCTGCCACCTGTCCTCATGGCAGCTGGACTCCCGTGCCATTCCTTGGTTGGGGTACTAATGCTGGAGGTGTTGTGGCAATGTATTGCAGCTGAAACCTATGGGCTTCATGCCAAAATAATTCACTTAAGGTTGTTTGGCTTTTTTTTTATTCCAATGAAAACCCAAAATTTCCTCTGCAAGATGAGCCATGATTTCAGTGGGGCTGGGGGGGGGGTGGTGGTGCTGGAAGAGGAAATAACTTTCTTTAAAAAAAAAAAAAAGAATCCTAAAAACGACTTTTCCTTTGCAAAATCAATTTTATGACACATTTTTCTAGCAGCTCTAATTTTGAACAGTATTAGCAGTTTGGTGCCAGCCCGATGAGTGCTGGAGCAGCTCACATTCCTCTAGGAATGAGGTATGAATCCCAGCACTAAAGCTGAGACTGGTGATGGGTCTTTCTTGCTGGGTTCCTGCAGATGAAGGTAACCCCCACATGCAGAGGGAGAAAAGACCATCTTGGTGGGTTCACTGCACAAAGCCATGGTCTTCTCACAGGTCTACTAGAAATACAAACCCTGCAATGAACTGTTCAAGCACAGAAATGCATTTTGGCTATCAGACAGCTGATAAAATAGTTGTGTGAATTGACAGCAGAGTTAGGCATGGGATTAGATCAAATATAATTTGGAGAGAAGTTGTTCCTAAAGGGTCTGTTTTGGGCTTCCATGTGATGTTGTATTGCATCTGCTCAGGACTGGCCATCTCCTGTCAGCAAAGATGCACATAGAGTTGTGGGACAGTGACTTACAGGGAAGAGCAACCTTGCATTTTGGATGTGAGGCCTGAATTCAGTTCTTGGCACTACACCACAGTTTATCTTGCCCACATGTTGGCCTCGGTGTGCCACCAGCAAGGTATAGAGCCGCTGTGGTGTCCAGGGGCTGTGGATGCCGCTGCAGTGGATGGATGGGATCAGGATGCATGTATGTGCCCTGAGCCTTTCTGAGCTGTGGCCATTTGTCATTCCCACACCCAAGGAGGGGGAAAAAAAATGCAATTTTCAAGATATAAAGAGCAGAAAAGGTTTCACTGCTCTCTGCTTTGCTTCAAGCAAACAGATCAATAACACTTGATACATAACTAAATAAAACCAAGCCAGACCCCAGCTTGCTGGATTGCCAGGGACGTATTTAGTGGCTGAAAAGGTGCAAATGGGACTTTCTCCTTGGAAATGGTACTGTTTTCCTTGTTTTGTGGGTGCTGAGGGAAAGAAAAGGGGACTTTTTTGTTCACCTTTTTGGTTTGAGCTTGAGCACTGGGCTCAGCACTTGCCCCTGTTGCAGGGCTGGGGTTTGTCTGAGAGCAGGTTTGATCCCTGGGAGTGATCACAAGAGGTGGAGGGAGGATTTGCTGTTGGCAAGAATGGCAGGTGGCTCACTGCATTTCCAAATGACACTTCTGGGGAGAAAGGAGGTATTGAGTAGGTTTCTTCTGTGGAAAGCACTGAAAATGTCCAGATTGGTATTTTTTGGTGGAGTTTTTGTATTTCTTGACACGGATTGTGGAGTTTTGGGTCACTGACTGGCCTTTCTCCACCACTGTGGGGCTATTTCTGGATGAAAAAAACCCCTAATTTCCCTTTGAGCTGCTCCTTCTCAAAGTGCTGCCTGGCACATGTCCTTCTCCTCAACCTCTGCAGTGGCTTCCTGGTGCAAAACGATGTCCTCCAGCTTCAGCAGTCAGAAGGATCGACGTGCTTTTGTGCAACTGCTCCCATGGAGCCATTGGAGAGAGTGGTTACAGCCAACATCTCCAATGCTGACAAACATGGCTGTCTTGTGGTGGATCTAGAGACATTCTTGGTGTAATGAAGCCTCCAACTTTCACCTCAATGGCTAGCAAGCCTGTGGCAACTCAGCCACATCCCTGGGTGCTGGCTCTGTGTCCTGCCCACCTTGCCAGTGAAGAGAGGTCAGCAGGGAGCTGAGTGCTCCATAATTATGGAAACTTCAGCCCTGTTTTCCATTCTCAGCAGTGAGCTGTGCATCACCTGAGGAGCAGCTCAGGAGCAACCAGCTGGTGGGAACCGAATGGTTGTGCTGAAGTAATGCTAATCTCTAGCGTAGGAGCTCTGGGCTGCTCCTCTGGCCCCAGAATGAGTAAATAAAAGCCTCCTCATTTATTTATGATGCAAATAGCAACTGTGCATTCAGCTCTAGGATTTGCTGATTATTTATTTAGAATCCCTTGTCTCAGAGGCACTGTCTGCGTGCAGGAGGCAGCTGTCTAGGTTTATTACCCACAAAGAGACATTTTGCTTCTTGGGCTGTGGCTGCTAATGTTTTTGAAAGCCTGCTGTGGACACAGAAATCCTTACAGGGAGACACACATCCCCTGGTCCTTCCTCTTCCGAGCCAATAGCAGCAGCTCACGATCCCACCAGCCCCTCTGACAATCCCAGCTCCACCATATCCCACTCCCATGGAGCAGTTGAACACTGAGCTTCTCTGGGCATGAAGATACTACTGAGATAGTGCCAAAGGGTGATGGTTAAAACCCCATTGCTGTAGGTCCTTAGTCTCAAAAAGCTAAAGGAAAAGGGATAGGAGGGCATGAAAACAGGGAGATGGTATTTGACCTAATTAGTGATGGTTGCTTGGGACCTCCTCCCTCTCCTGCCATCATGGGAGATAGTGTTACTGGGTGCCAGAAGTGTTGGATTTGTCTTGTTCCACAGCCAGACACAAAAAGATGCTTTGTTTTGTTCCTGGAAACCCAGGGGGTGAATCTGTGTTCCCTGTGACAAGGTGTCTTTCAGTACTCCTGGTTCTTCTCAGGTTAGTGTGATAATATCAGGTTGGTGTGATGATGTTTTAGCTTTAGGAAGCTAATGAAACTAATTTCATACATCTTTCTCAGGTCATTCCCTTGGCTTGATGAACAGCTGAAGTGCAAGTGCTTCTGCAGACCATGCCTCCAGAGTGACCCATGATGTGGCCTAGACCTCAGCTCCAACGCTTTGGTGAGTAGAATCCTGGACAGCATTTTCAAAGCAGTAAGGGCTTGTCCCAGCAGATGGATGAGCCCAGAAGGGTTAGATTATGACAAAGCAATTTACTCCATCCCCACTGGTCACAGCTGTGTCACTGTCATGAGACTCCAGGAGGACAGGCACCCATAGCTGGCCCTGGCTTGCTGCTACCATCTCATTATCCATCAAGTTACCATTTCTGAAATGTCTGTCTTTCCTTGACCTGTGCAGGAATCTCTTCTTTGTAAAATGATGCCACAGTCAGAGTTTCAGAGGTGAGACGTGATTTTTTGAGATTTCTTTAAAAAAAGCTGTATAGACCCTTTTGTTTGACTGCCTGTCCTGCAGTCTGAGGGCCCATGGGTAGGGACTGTTTTCCTGGTACCCCCATAATTTGGTTTTTTGGGCAAAATCATTTATATCCACCAAGTCTCAGAACTGTGAGGTAGAAATAGAAGAACAAATTCATACTCCATAGCACAGCAGACCAACAGAGGACAATTAAATCCAGACTTCGATGATCCAACTTAAGCACCTAAATGAGCAACTAAAGGCTCTAGTCCAAGCTCAGGTTGTTGTAGGTCTTGGATCTCTCCTTTTACAGACTGAAAAAGGTTGCTGTTAAGCCAGGTAGCTTTTGCTTGGCTCCTTGACTCATGGTGGGATTTCCAGGCCTTTCCAGGACTTCAGCCATTCTCATGGTTCTTCCATGATTCCTCTTCCAGCTTTTCAGTTGACATCTCAAGGTGTAGAGCTTCCTAGAACCTTCCAGGCAGGATCCAGCTAAATTCTGGATCCCTTGTGCAGGAACCCATCCTGGTGGTTAGCGGGGAAACCTGCCACTAGCTAGTGATGAAAAGTCTTTTAGAACTGCCAAAGTTGATCAAGGAGGGGATGTCCAGGAGCCCTTGGCCTTGGAGGAGGCATTTAAGGTTTGAGTGGTGCTCCTGTACCAAATAATCAGTGTGTGTCCTAGAGGGACAAGAGGGGATGGGTATAGATAAACACAGAGTGGCAGATGTTCTTGCTCTCCAGATATGTTCCCATCTGGAGTGGTTTTGGGGAGTACTCAACTACCAGGGAAACCTGCCAGGATGAACCTGTGGGGCCTTGGTGACTATCAGTGTCTCAACTGAAACAGAGTATTAGCTAAAGGGAAGGAGAGCTGGGGCTGGACCTCGGCTCTGTGGTGGGGCAGGACACAGCCTGGGCCTGTGTTCTGCAGGCAGCTGCAGTGCACAGCCAGAAAACCCTGGGCCTGGTACAGCACTGGCCACTGGGCTTGCTGGGTTCTCTGGTTGCTTTGGCCTCTGGGCTTGGACTCAAGCCAGAGCAGATCTCTTTGAGGGTCTGGGATGAAGAGAGGGGTAGCAACCTGTTTAGAGGGCCATGAATAGCAGCTTTCATCAACTGTCATCTCCCATTACTACTGGCTCAACATGGAAATGGAATGCAGGGCCCTAGGAGGAGAGTTGGCCCTGCCTTCTGAGTGCCAGCCAGCTCCATCCATAGTCTTCTTGGGCTCTTTGGGCTGGCTAGACCCACCAGCTGCAAGATGCTAGCTCACCTCTCACCTGACGGTGTGGAGAGGGGTTTGGAAGTGACTGGGACCTTCCTGTGCTTGATCTAGGTTGATGTGGATAAGGCACAAATACAAACCCTTGCAGACCTCAAGGGGGTTCTGCAGCACCTAACCTGAGTGCAAGCATGCCAAGTGTGTGGATCTCCAAGCAAAACTGTACAGAGAGCCTTCTGCCAAAAGGTAGCAGAGAATTTGATGTACAACCAGCAATATGCATTGGCTGCCTTGGAATACAATATCCTCCTGAGCTGGCTTGCGTATTGCTTCACAAAGATCAGCTCTCCACCAAGCTACCCATAATACCTCCCAAACTTGGCTGCATTTCAGACCTTGTGGGATGTGGTGGAAAAGGAAAAGGAGGATGATCAAGTGTATCTGTTTCCAGTTGGTCATGGTGTGCAGTGCCTAATCCTGAGGATGGAGCTGCACCCTGTGGATGTGGATGGTTGTGGGAGTTCTTGGTGTCATTTCTGGCTGGAGATGGGTGTGGTGGTGCTGGAAAGGAAGACAAGCTTGGAAAAGGAGTTTCCAACAGGGAATAGCCAAAGGAAACTGATAGTTTTTACATTGATGAATTGGAACTGGGATTACAGAGGCAGAGAGTGATTCTTATGCTCTGAAGCTCATTCATTTGTTTAATTCTGGGTTTGAGTGGTTGGTACAGAAAAGGACAATGGCCAAAACCACAAATCTGACAGAATTATTCACTTTTCTTAACTGAGCAGTGTGTGCAGGCAGCTCTGAGCAAGCAACATGCCAAGTGTGATGGCTGGTGCCTGCCAGCGCCCAGACACTGTGGGTGTGTTTGGGGATAGGAAGCAGGGGTGGAAATGCTGCATTGCTCCAAGGCCAAGGTGGGGATGGAGCCCAGGAGGGTGTGAAGGACAAATAACACTTCTGCAGGAGCGAGCTGTACAGAAGCAGCTGCTGCACTCCAGTTCCTTGTGTCTCCCTACCTCCAGCTCCCTCGAACCTCCCCTTTCATCCCTTCAATCTTTATTTCATTTTATTAATAAAAAACAACTTTCCCTCTCTCAGCAGAGATACTGGAGCACAGCCCACGGGTTGGGAGTGGAAGGAGGGAATAGCTGCAGCTTGGCTTCTCCTCTCTGACCACCAGCCAGCTCCCTATCTCGGGATGGATCCAGCAGGAGCACGGGAGCTCACATCCAAGAAACCCCACTGCTCTGCCAGGGCCACACAGGTAGTAAAGAGCCTGATAGAAAGTCAAGTGCAACATCTGGGAGTCTTTTTTTTTTTTTCCTGTTGCCTTGCCTGTATTTCAGAGCAGTAACTCTCTGATGTGCATGGAGGGCTTGCCAAAGCTCAAACCCTTCCAGTCTCCCACACGAACACGCTGTGTGTGCTCAAACACCCTCCTGTGTCTGTCCAAGAAATTTGGAGTAGGGGACAACAACTATATGGTGGAGAAATACTGTGAGACCCTGAGGTCCTCTGTAGGAGAACAAGTCATGGGCTGTTCTGCTTGGTTCTTCATTCAGCTTCAGTGCTGCTGCCTCAGGGCAGGATGGGATGGGGCCTACTGACTTGGGGAACTTGTCTTCTCCCTTATCCTGCACCCTTCCCTAACTGTCTTCTGTTAAAGGAAGAAGAGCCAAAATACTCCTGAGCGAAGGCAACAGATCCAGGCAGAGGGGTGAACTGGCCTCCCTTGCAATCCACCAGTGATACCCCACAGATGGCCAATTAATTTGCTTTCCCATCTGCATCCCGGATGGTCTCAGCAGTGGACAGCTGTGCAAGGAGTGGGAATCTGCAGTCCATCTCTCCCTGTGATGCTGCATGGCTCTGGTCTCTATAATGCTGCAGTCTCACAGCTTGTCGGTGGTGCATGATCCTGATGTGTGTACAGCTACCGAGGGCCTTGTAGGGATGGAGACAAGCAGAAACCATCCTGAGAGCCAGTGCCCAGGCAGGGAAGCAGGAGGCTGCTGGGAAGCAAATGGGAAACCAGAGCCTGGGGGAAAGGAAGGACAGAGCCAAGGAAGGCTCCAGCTCTGGAGCATTTTTAGGGCAACAGAGTGGGCCATCAGGGGTGAGGGTGGGCAGGATGGCTTCCTAAGCAGAGCGCCTCATACCCAGGCATTTTGGGCCATATTTACCCCTGACATAGCAGGGGAAAATTATTTAATTCCCACTTGTTCTGTGTTGGAAATAGGAACCACAAGCTTGGAGAATGGGTTTAACTTGTATTTTCTTGTCCAACGGCTGTTCAGGTGATAAAAGTGTTGGCTGAGCCTCCCTTAGCCTGGCAGGGATGGGTTGCCATGCATGGGGCTCCCTTGCTGCCCGCAGGGAGGTTTGCAGTGCTGTGAGTGCCCAGCTTTGTTGTCTTTCAGGACATCCAGGAAGGAAAGTATAGAATTCCTTCTTCATGCATTCAGAGGGGAAGGATTTGATGCCAAGGGCAGGCTCACACAAAACTCAGCATCAAATTTGGTCACGGTCTGTGATTTCTCCTCTGATGAAACCACTGGCAACTGCCACCAGGCAGACACAGCCAAGGATTTCAGGGGTGGATCTGAGGGTAGCAGTTGCAGATTTCTGTCCAGACGCTGTGTGGGTTGGGGTTTGCATTTCTTACAGGTGCTACTCCTCTTCCTCGTCTTCCTTTGCATGACTTACCCTGGCCCATGGTGGCTGTACTTAGGGCTGGTTACAGAGGTGACTTCAGAAATTTTTTAAAGTCCAGATCTGTGGATATTCTCATGAATGCAACCACACAGTAGAATTTGGTGATTTCAAACTACTAACAATAAATACTAGTTCAAGAAACCATCTGTAAATCAGATGCACCCAGTAAAGTACTAGGAAACTTTTAGAATCATAGAATGGTCTGGGTTGGAAGGGACCCCAAGGATCATAGAGCTTTTCTCCTTCTTTCTTCCCAAGAGGTGTCCTACCCAGCCTGGGAATGGGAGTACTGCCATGTAACTTGACTGAATAATCACAAATACCAACAAATAGCTTAAATAGATAATTTCCTACTAACAGAACTATCAAATTAAGTGAGCCAACCAGCTGAGAGTGACAGAAATGGAAAAACTTGTTCCAGGAATTAATTGTGAACAGAGGAGGAGTCCAATGTCAGTGGTGCAGGAGAGACACAAGAAAAGGGAGGGTGGGGGGGGAAAGAACCTACAGGAAAACGTAATTTAAACACCCACAGAAGAGATGCAAATTCAGATGGTTGCTCTGTGAGGGGCCTCTGGATTTTCCCTGATGGACTCTAATGCAGAAAGGAAATGAAAGAACTCTGTTTTCCACTCTGCCTGCTTGTGAAGCGTCGGCGCGGGGAGTGGGGCCGGGGCCAGGGTAGAACACAGCAGGCCTGAGCACGGGTGTTTCTGCTCTCAGGCTGACAAATGGTACCAGGCAGGAGAATTCTGGGTTTGACACAGCGTTCTTGCTTGTTAAGCACAGAACTAACTCAACCAAAGTGAAACTGTAAGCAGGAGAAGATGAGCCTGGGTGTACTTCTTGCCCGAGTGTGTTTGTTTTCTTCTTCTTCTCAGTCTTCCAAGATGGTCCAGTATCTGAGCCTCTTTCTTTTGTTGAAATAGAAACATCCGGTTTTCCACTCCATAATACTTTTAATTTGGAACTGTAAGCTAAGTATAGCATGAGTGTGGCTTCTTTGCTGAAGAATTGAAACCAAATGTTTAAAAATTATCTATTCAAAATGTTTGGCTTGACTGAACTCAAACAACTGTGGGGGTGTTTTTTTTAAAACTATAAACAATATTGAAAGGCTGCCTGCTTATCCCCATTTGACTTGAGAATTGTTTACAATTTTAGACATTTTTCAGGAACTAAAAAACCTGTTCTCTGTGCATATTTATGCTGGCAGCTGCTATCTAAAGGACAGCTCAGCTCCTCAAATGTAGAAGCATATGACAACCTTCCCTTTAGTAAAGCTGGTAAAATATGGGGTAGTCAAGCCAGGATGAATTCCCCTGGCTGGCTTGGCCAGCTGGGCAGTAGCTGTGGCTGGGCAGAGGTTGTGTCTGGGCAGCATTTCCCTCTGGAGCCCCAGTGCTGAGGGCCCAACGTACAGCATGAGCCCCGTGCTCCCCCATGGACTCCCTAGCCCCAGGGTGTGTTATCTTGGAGAGGGGTTTAAGTGGTGGATACAGGAGACTTCAATTTCAGATGGATGTTCCTGTGCTGCCTGGAAAACGAGCCACAGCTTCTGCTGGACAGGGCCAGGATCTGCACCCGGGATCCTGCTGGGATGCATATGGGCAGTCCGTTGATGTATAGGATGTATAGGGGCAGTCTGTTGATGAATATGTTGTATATGGGCAGTCTGTTACTATGCCAGCAGCATCGTCCTCTTACATGAGTGTCATCTCCAGATGGCAGGGGCCAGGGAGAGCTTGTGTGGCACCCCTTGCTCACCAAGGCATACAGGGGCAATATCCAGTTCATACAGGTGGAGCTGGCCATGTCCTGAGCCCTAGCCCTGCCAGCATCTCACATGTGCAAGCCATACAAAGAATTTCTTGATTTAACCTTGACTTGTGGAAAATGGAGGAGTTTGGTCTGGTTCTGAGGTACAGGGGACCACAGCCAGGTGGTCTTCTTAAACCATGGTGTAGTGATGCCATTGGTTTCATCTTTATAATTCCCATGGCTGGGGGCTAGAGACGTGTCTGTGGTGTGTCCTTGGACTGTGGCTTCACGCTGGACCCAGACCCAACCTGGGCTTTGCAGATGTGCTCTTTTCATCTGAAGAGCTGATTTAAAAAACAAGCAAGGAACAGCTCCCATCAATCCAGCAAATCCTGTGACGCTGCTGAAGCGATGATGTGCTTGGTGGGCGCAGGCTGGATGCTCCGCTCAGCCTCCCCCAGCCTGCCCTGCCCAGCCCCTCGCTGGAGCCTGCCCCATTGCAGGGGGCCAAAGCACAGACCCTTCCACACCCCTCAAGCCGTGGGTCCCAGGTGAGGTGCAGACAAGGCAGTGCACAGCTGCAGGCATGTGGAGAGGCAGGTAATTAGATTTGTGACTCCGTTTGCCCTGTCGATATGATGTATTCAGCTGCTTTCCTCTGTGCTTGTAGACTTGTCCTTCTCAGGAGAATTTTTTTCACTCTGCTGCCATCTCTTCTGTGTCCAGCCCTGGCAGGTCTCCAGCAATAAGCAGTATAGAAAACCTATTGATTCTGTTTCATAAGCCCTGTACACGGGAAGGTAAGTGCTCCCCAGCCAATACCTCTCAGTCATTTCCTTTAGATGTTGCTCACATGCCCTAAATCACAGCTGCTGGTGAAAAAAACCCACAAAAGAAATGAGCTGGAGAAACTACGACTGAGCAGGCCTCATCCCATCCACAGCATCACCATTGCCCGGGCCCTACCAGAGGAGCTTGCAAAGGACAGGTGGTGGTGTGCCTGTGAAGAAGGACCCTCCATTGCCAGGACTGTTCTGAATTGCAGCAGAGGAAACAGCACAGAGTTTTGGCAGGGGAGTACATTCCTGTGGCAGATAAAGCTGTGTTTGAAGTTCCTTTGCTGCACCGAGGACCTGGGGTAACACCCACACCAGCGAATTTGGACTCCAGAAGCTACACAGTTGTCTTAAGAAGCACGAAATGATTATTAACATTATTATTGCTCTTTAACGATGCTGAAATGCAGATGCTGAGTCTTGAAGAGCTCTCCTTGGCTCAGGGCAGCTTTCACCATCAGCAGGCCTGTCCGTAGGGTGTTTCTCAGTCTCGATTTGGAAGATGCCAGGCAAGACATTGAGTGCTCAAGGCTCAGCACAGCGCTGGCCTTTGCTACCAACTTCCTGCCCAGAGAGGAGATGCATCCAAAGCTGTGTTCACACGGTGAGGGTGCTGAGCCTGGGGCCAGCGTCGGCCCTGAATTAAGAGTGCTTTCCCTGCAGAGCCATGCGCTGTGCGGCCTCCAGAATGGAGCGAGCTAGAGCAGCCTGCCAGCCCTGTGGACAGGCCTAAGATGAAGGAAGTATAATTTTTTTCAAAAGCCATGGCTGGCCAATGTCTTAGATAATAAATGCTACAAGTTGAGGAATGCAGCCTTGTTACTGCCTGGCAGAGGGGGAATTCATTCTACGCGTTGGCTTCTTTGCAGTTTTCCACCCAGGCGGCGTTGAGTCCTTACCACCACATAGATATTTCTGTATTTCAGCAAAATTCCCCACTTCTAATCTGGATAGTCCTCACTGGGTGGAGTGCAAAACCCACATTGTTAACTCCGGATAACGGTAATTAAAAGAAAATAAAATCAAAGGTGCTCAGAAAAGAAATGGAACATTTTTCTGTGGAAGCCAAAAGATTATATTAAACTTCAGCAGTTTAATAAAATATTATGAAGTTTGGGAGCGTATTTTCCCTGGGACTTAATCTGTTTATACATCTAAAAAAGTAAATAGAATATCGCTTTACTTGACCACACAGAAAACCTGATATACGGGGGCTGCGCCGCTGTGTATGTTTCTTGGTGAATTGCTTCCTCAGGTTTCATGTGACGATCGTGAGTTGGGTCTGTTCCTTTCCTTACCAGGTCAAGGAAAGCAGGAATTCATCAAACTGGCTGGCAAAACACTGGGGATGTGGCAGGGCCAGCAACAGCTGAGGGGGGAGTGGTTGGGGGGATCGTGAAGACCTGACTTCTCAAGGGGGAATCTAAAGAAAGGAGTATGACATTGAGATCGCTGCAGACATGTGAAGTGGACGGTAAGAGGTCATGGAAGTGATGCCAAAGAGTCAGAAGGCTGCTGGGAAGTTGACATCAGACAGACCCTCCCCCCCACCAGCTGCCATGGAGAGGTTTAGGAGGTTAAAATCAGATGGAAATGGGTAATTCTGTCTTATTCCCCTTTACCATAAACCTGCCCGCTCTTTCCAGGTTGCTGCCGCCAGCATAAAGAGAGCACAGCCTCTCAGTACCCGTAAACTTTATTAAATGTGTGCTTTTTCATTCTTAAATTAAATTAAAATCAGTCTCTTTCATACTGAAATAGCACCAAGGGGGGGAAGGATGACAGGATCACCGAGCAAAGGGGAGGGAGGAGAGAAAACCCACAAACCATTCTACACGACCAAGAAGGTTTTTTTAATGGTTGAGAAAATGGGCAAT
>VZTU01009555.1:217524-237719 GCA_013400835.1 Zapornia atra
CCAGGGCACACTGCTGGCTCATGGCCACCCTGTCACCCACCAGGGCCCCCAGGTCCTTCTTCGCAGAATCCTGCAAACCAACACGATGTTGGCAGTTTATCCCCATCCCAGCTCTTCTCCATGGGAGTTGATGTTTCTCCTCACCACCAGCCCTGGAGATGAGGTGATTCTGGCTGCTGGGAACCTCCACGTGGGAGCTGCAGAAGATGTGGTGAAATCTCAGCCCAGCTTTTATCAAAACAAACAGGAACCTGGTTCCCCTGGTGCCATGGGCAAAGGGGACACGATTTGCATTAGACAAATAAACCGGTCCACACAATTAACCATCTGCCCTGGAACAGCTTCAGGTTTTGCTTTAAAGCATCACTCCCACCCTCTTTCCATGCTTGTATCCGCCTGAACACCATGGGATTCCCATCCCAGCTGGAGTCCTGTGTCCAGAGCTGGGGCCCCCAATACAAGAAAGATGTGGGACTATTGGAGGGGGTACAGAGGAGCCATGAAGATGCTCACAGGGCTGGAGCAGCTGCCCTACAAAGAGAGGCTGAGGGAGCTGGGCTGGTTCAGGCTGGAGAAGAGAAGGCTGTGGGGGGACCTCACTGCAGCCTGCCAGTCCCTGAAGGGAGCAGAGACACAGGAGGGGAATCAGCTTGTTAAAAGGGCAGAGACTGGCAGGACAAGGGGGATGGATTAAAGCTAAAGGAAGGAAGGGTTAGATTAGGTATTAGGGGGAAGTTCTTTACAGAGAGAGTGGTGAGGGGCTGGAACAGGCTGCCCAGAGAGGGGGTGGGTGCCCCGTCCCTGGCCAGGTTGGATGGGGCCCTGGGCAACCTTGTGTAGCTCCAGGCCTGGAGGTTGGTGGCCCTGCCTGTGTCAGGGGGGTTGGAGCTCTATGATCCTTGGGGTCCCTTCCAACCCAGACCATTCTGTGATTCTGTGATTTTCTAGTCAGAAACCAATTGGGAATAATTTCACTGAATCATTCCTATAAGTAACTGGAGAGAAATATCAGCATAGGTGCCACAGCCCCAGCAGCCTTTGGCCTCCTGGACCCGTTTCCCATGGATGACACCAACAGGCAAACCCCCAAACTGCCTCAAACCCTTCCAGCTCTCCCCCCAAAGCCTTTACTTGCTAAAAAGAGAAGATTTCCTGGGAACTGCTGAGTGCCACAGCATCTCCTTGAGACAACGTTACCCATTCCATCTTACTTCAAAAGAAGTTGTAGTTTGAAAATAAAATACGATTCAGTATAATTTTTTTTATTCCCTACACTTAGACATTAAGATGGGAAATACATTGCAATCAGTGTACTATATAAATAGTCCAATTTTGGAAAACAGCTCTCATGAGCAATAAAGAAACCCAATTTACTATGCACTATAATAAAAATATCTCTTTTAGTATATAAATCAAACTAAAGTGAACAGATAAAAAAAAAATAAACTCAACCCCTGTGGTTTCTTGCCCAGGAGTGCAGGCAGCCAGCCCTGGGGAAGGGCTGGCCTGCCCTATGTAAATATATGCAAGAGCAAATCTGTTAAAAATTGTAGCCACCACTTTGTTTTCTAAAGGTCCCAGTTTATCCTTCAGCAGAAGAAGGAGGGCTGGGGAGAGGTCGGCAAGAAACACAATCCTTTCCTGTATAAACAGTATAGCCTGTGCTGATTTTAAGTGCATCATATGGCATATATTTTATGTGTGTATATAGAGAGAGTGAAAGAAGAGATTTTTTTTTTTTCAAGCCAGCTAGAGACATAAAGTGATCTTATATCATCTAAAACCAACAATCCTACTTGGACTTCTGGCAGTTTTCCTTGCAGTGGTTCCTGCCACCCCCCCCTTGCCCCTTCCCCCACGGGCTGCTGGTGCGCGCTGCCGGCTGCCCCCATTATTTTTCACAAAGGCATATAAATCACTGGGGAAACTCTTATTATCTTATTTTCCCTCTGCTTCCCTCTTGTCTGTTTTGAGAAAAATTAATGCATTTGTCTCCAGAAAAATGTGCAGTCTCTATAATTCAGTTTTAAAACAAGCACAACTAGCAAATGGATAGACCTCGGTGAGGAGACTCATTTTTCATGCCAGTAATTGAACCCTTCCCTTCGATTTCTCCTTTGGGTGTTAAAGACAACTGATGCCTTCCTGGAATTTGCTGAAAGGTGGAAAGACAGACAGAAAGAGAAAGGAAGAAAGCAAGCAAGCTCAGCGAGAGAAAGGAAAGGAGGGAAGATTAAAAGAAAGAAGAAAAGAAGTAAGATATGGAAAGAAAAAAAAGGAATCACAAGGTTGGAAAAGACCTTTAAGATCATCAAGTCCAACTGTTCCCATCCTAAGCTAAACCAGATCCCTAAGTACCTCATCTACCCTTTTTTTAACACATCCAGGGAAGGTGACTCAGCCCCCTCCCTGGGCAAAGGAAGGAAAGAAGGAAAAAGAAGACATTGAGAAAGGGGGGAAAGGAGGAGGAGAGCTGGGAAGTCTGAAGCATATCTCAAAGTGCTGGCTGCCTCTACAGAGGGAATCTGGGGGAGTCCCCAGGAGAGCATCCTGGCTGGGTGTTTTGGTTTGGAAGTTCCCTGCTGCACTCAGATGGCCTCTGCCTTACCCTGGCCCTGAGCTCCTGCTCAGCTCCCTGCAAACCCAGAGAGCAACAGCCCTGTCATGTTCTGCAAGCACCCAAGCCCCACATGTGTCCTGGGGGGAGCACTCTGCACGGTTAATGCCAGGGGTTTCATCCTGATGCTTCTTTCTGCATCTGAAATGCAGGGAATCTCTGCTGTCTCCCTCCCACTGCTGATGGCACTCACCCCTAAATGGGAATCTAAATCAACAAAGTCCCTCCAAACCACAAAAATCACAGCTCTAAAACACTTCCCATCCTTTATGCTGTGTGCAGAGCAAGAATCTTCCCCTAAGAGCAATACCTACAGCAAGGGCTCCATATGAAACGATGCACATCCCCACTCCAGCCTTCAGACCACATCCAGATCTCTTATCAGCTCCCAGGCCGATTCACCACTCAGGCAGAAGAAGTCAAGAGTAATTCCAGAAAAGCCACAATCAAGTGAGTGCTCAGGCCAGCAAAGTCTATTGTTCCTTTGTCTCTCACTGTATTATCTCTGTCCCCTGGGAGCTACATTTTGCTGCAGTATATAATGTGATTTGCTTGTTTTCCATGTCTGCCTCATTTTTCTTTGGCACAAACGCACGCACACCTTCAGCCACACAGACACAGAGCAATGCATGAGTTCCTCCCATGGAAGGAGAGAAGGATGGAAGAGGAGCTAGGATAGGCACTGCGGCAGTGGTTGAGAAGCTGCAGGCAATGTGAAGGGGAACATTGCCTGGAAGTTGGCAGTACATAGAAAACCACTGAATGGATGTGATCCAGGAGAAGGTGTTCCTCCAGCCTCTGGAGGAGGAGGAAAAATCCCACCACATCTGAGAGATTAAAAATCCAGAGTTAGTGAGTGCAGGAATTAAAGTCACTAAATTAAAGCAGCCAAATCCAGAGGCAGAGAAGTAATACTGCAAATGGGCAGTGGGTTCAGGGGGCTGAGACCCATTTGGCCACTCTTGGGAGCACTGGATACCAATGTGTCCCTGCAAGGGAATGGCCTGGCAGCCGAGGTTTGTCTCCAGAGGTAGAAGGATCCATCCTCTGAGACACCGTTGTGGTGTCCTAAACAATTTGCAGCAGAGACCATAAAGGTTTGGAAAATGCTGTGATACGCCCAATACTGCTGGAGATGCTTCATGTGTATTTGTGTTTGTGCACAGGTGTGTGCATGCCAATGGACAGCTTTATGGAGGAGCCAGGCACCTCAAAGGACACCCCCTTCCTTGGAGAACAGAGGCTGTTTGTTAAATTATGTCAAGAAGCAACTTCTTATATATCACTACACATTTCCTCCTGCTGCAAGGCCAAAAAAAATTCCTCTGTCTGTATTATAAAAAAGAGAGCCTGACCTCAGGCTGTGATCTAAAATAGATGGAGTCACACAAGTTTACCCTTGCAGCCATTCTTCATCCTTCCCATGCGAATTCTTTGTCCTCTTGCTAAATGAAACTTTAATGGCTGGGAAAGGCCTCCCTACTTTCATTCCCAGAGCAAAGCAGTCAAGTGCAAAGAGGGCAAAAGTCTCCAGAAAATAGGAAGCTGAAAAAAAGATTCCTTCTAGCCTAATTTGCAAGTTCTGGCCAAGGCAGGGACTAGTGAAAAAGAAAAAAAAAAATCCATGAAAAAACTGTGCTGAGCAATTGCAGCCCAGCCTCTTCCAGCCCCACCATCTGCTAAGGGATTTTAGCCACAGCTCACAAGGTTGGGCATTAAGAGCTTTTTTCTGTGCTCAGCTATTCCACCTCCTCCCAGGGAATGCATCAGCGCCTAACCTGGCATCAGACAGAGTCAGCTGACGTATTTTGGGAAGTTTCACTTGATGGCAGATCTAGGTTTCAGGAGGGGATTGTACAGCAGGTGATGGAAGAAGACCCAGCCTCCTGGTCTGGCTGGTCTGTGGGTTTGTTCCACGCTCCCTGTCATGTCACTGCACGGGGGAGGATGGGAGGGCACAGAGACTGTGACACCAAAGTTTCTAAGAGTGAATCCAGCTCAGTAATGCAAAACAGAACAGCTCAGACAAGAGATGAAAGAAAGCAAGTGCTCTCTGGAACATGAATGGATGGAAAAAACCCAAAGCAATTAGTGACTTCAGCTTCAGGAGTCAAATAGAATCATTCAGATCCACACCAATAAAGCCTCATCTTCCTCACTCAGCACCAAACTGGCATGGGCTGGGGGCTGAAGATCAGCTCCTGAAGATGCCCCCCAGCCACATGTTTTCCAGGGCTGCCCAGCTTAGCAAGACCAACCCTTGTCCCTCCTTTCTTTTCTCAGCACCCACAAAAGCAGCCTGGTTGTGCCCCCCTTCACTGTGTTCCCCTGGGAAAACACAGGACAATGCAGGAAGAACAGGCTAAGTCCATGCTGACACTCAGCACCAGGGTCTTCAGAACCCTGCTGTGGCCCAGCATTGGTTGGGCATTGTCCCATGGTCAGGCCATGCGGTCTCACCTGGCAGGGCAGCAGCAACAGTGGGACCCTCTATCTTTCCATCTCGGTATGGAGAGCCATGGCAGAGCTCTGAAAGACACTCTGTGTCTTGGGAGCCCAGGTCTCCCCAAGAAGCAGCAAGACAACTGCTCTTAAGTGACTGTGGAAAGCCCAGACAGGACCCCAGAGATGAAGATTTTGCAGTGTGATCAAAGACACTGGCGGAGATAGGGAGGAGGATTAAAAGGGCAGATAATGGCAGGACTAGGGGGGAATGGACTAAAGCTAAAGGAGGGAAGGTTTAGATTAGATATTAGGGGGAAGTTTTTTTACAGAAAGAGTGGTGAGGGGCTGGAACAGGCTGCCCAGAGAAGTAGTGGACTCCCTGTCCCTGGAAGTGTTCAAGGCCAGGTTGGATGGGGCCCTGGGCAACCTTGTGTAGCTCCAGGCCTGGAGGTTGGTGGCCCTGCCTGTGGCAGGGGGGTTGGAGCTCTCTGATCCATGGGGTCCCTCCCAACCCGGACCAGTCTATGATTCTATTCTATGATTCTATGATCAATGCTTTTGCAAAGGCACAGCAGAAGCTGCTTACTTATTCCAGCGGGGCTTTTTCCAAAGGGGCCTAAGGGAGTTAGGCACTTACCTCTCACTTGGCTCCTTTCTTTAGTTTGCAGACTCTCTACAGGAGGGGTGCAGAAGCGTGACCCCTGAAGCGTTACTTTCGGAGCGGGTCTGCCTGAGTGAAAGGCGGAATTGATTCTGGCTGTGCTGGTGGCTGCCTGCAGCTGCTCCTCCTCCGGATCGGAGGGTGTGAGCTTGCCTGTGGAAACCACCAAGCCTACGATGTCTTGAAGGAAATAAATAGGGAACCAACACCACAACGAAACCTCACAGGCTGTGTGTCAGCCCTATCATGAGTTCTCTCCAGTGGGTTTCACCATGAACGCTAAGAAAGCTGCAGGAACCATGTACTTCATGGTTCATTTTGTCCTGTTCATGCCTCCCTGTACTTTTTTTCCTTCATCACCAGCCTTTTACAGTTACAAAACATAGAAAGAAGATCCAGGGGGTTTTGTTCCCCAGATGGTTGCATGGTCACGGTATCTTAATCATTCCCACCACCACTGCTAATGCTATCCATGGAGGGCTACAGCTCCAGGAAAGCCATAGGAGGAAGACAGGGGAAAAAAAAGCACTAACAATAAACAAAAGAACCTGTTCTCATGTAAATGTTCCTCACAACAGTAATACTAATAATAAACCAGAAAAGGGCTGATGGGAAATGCACACCACGGTCTGGCTGTGGTGAACTCTTCCCAAGCCTTCCCACCAGGTCCCCATGCTTTCATTTCATCTCCCCCATCACCACAAACGGGATGGGGGATCCCTGTCTGCTGAGCCCCCAGCACAATGCAAACGCAGTCGGCATTGTTGGGAAACACGGCGCACATGTGACGTGCTATTGTCCCTGATTTGATTAATGAAGCGCTCACGCTAACGGGACATTCCACAAACCCCCAGCACCTTGTTACTAACCCACACCAGGAACTTCCCATCGGAGCATTAATTCACCAGTACTTGCCTTTCCCAACCTTGTCAGGTAATTGTTTATGAAAAGATGAATGTATACAATAATACTGGGTGAAGGGAGCTGATGTATGTGGTGTTAATGAATGAAATAATCAGTTTGGTAATAACCGGCATGTGTATTTGTCAAAAGGGAACCAGCAGGACATTAGCATTCTGCAGCCACTGAACCTTTATCTCCTGGGCTTGTGTTTGACAACCGCCCCCAGATAGTCCATGAATAAAATACAGAGTAGTACCCAGACATAATTAAACTGCCAAAGTGGATGTACCTAAATGAACTTGATATCTTAATGACACTAGATAGCACGCGAATAATGAAGGCAGCATGAAAAGGGATGTGCATAATGAACACAGACATCCCGGCTGTCGCTGAGGAGCTGCCTGTGGGGACCATCCTCACCAACGGCAGCTCCCGGACCTCCTTGTTATCATGCGGGGCATCGCCTGCGCTCCCACGGTGCACCAAGGGGACCCATGCCGTGGCTCATCCCCACTGGCCCTGAGGACAGAGCCCTGTGGGGGCAAGGGCTGGGGTCCTGCAGCACTGACCGGGCTGTGGTCACGGAGGATGGGGCTCTCAGACCTGCCTGCTGCACAACTCACCCTTCTCCAGAAATTCCTCCTTGCAGCTAATCCTTATCGGTCCTGCTGCATCTGCTCCTCCAGAGACCTCTAGGCATGCCGCTGAGCATGGTGGATTGTATTTTAGGATCCCTTAATATGATGAAATTACCAGACACGTTCCTTTTTCGTTTGTTTTTTCAGCATGGAGATTGTTTTCCAGGGGCCAAGCTGCTCCTTGGGGACAGGCTGCCCAGAGGAGCCCTGCCACTGGACACCTAACACATCCTATGCAGGGCCACAACCCCACCTCATCCCCATCATCCTCAGACATCTAGCCAGCTGCATCCTCCCCCAACACTCATGGGTGCAATCCTCCCTCTGGGGGCTGTTGGGTGCCCCCTGACAGCTGTCCCAGCCATCCCAACGAAGCTGCTCTGGCGTTTGCTGCCGAAAGGCAGGTTTCAGCCTCCTCCTTCAGGGAGGCACCGCGCTGGATTCACACGCCGCACCGCTCAGAAGGTAATTGCCACTCATTGCTCTAATGGCTCCAATTTTAGCAGCAAATGAGCAATGTACAGTAAGTATCAGTCTTATTAAAGAAATAATAATGGGAAATTAGAGCACACGCTACAGGGAAGGAATGCTCCCCTGGTTACGCAGGATACAGCTGTGCTGGCATTTGACAGCAGCAGAGTCCCTGCCTGCTGCTGCTATAACTCCAGTAGATGTGAATACAATGAGTTCAGAGTGTAGGAGAGAGACTGGGAGAGAGACTGGGTCAATACTGCTCGGCGTGCTCTGTAACGACTCAATCTACTGGCGGCTCAGAAATGGCCGTGAAGCCAGCATGGGAAACATGAACTGGAACAGGTCCTAGCTGCCTCTAAAAATGATATAAGGAAAAGGTATGGATGTTTTGGGGAAAACATCCTAAAAACTATCAGACAGCACAGCCTGGGCCACCACAGGAGAGCCAACGCAGAGAGCAACCGGCGGCGGGGGAGCACAGCAAGGGGTGATGTGGGATGAAGTGTGGAGACAGGTGAAAAAAAGCCACAGAATTCGGTTGGAAAAGACCTTTAAGATTGCAAAGTGCAACAACAGATCCTTCTCAGGCCAGAAAAAGGGGAAATGTGGCAGTGGTGTGGCTCACCTTGCCCAGGTGTCATGGGGAGGTGACAGGAGGGACCCAGCCCATCCTCATCACCAACTCATCCTCAGCAATGGCAGCTGCTGTTACACAGATGCCAGGGAGGAGCAGCCAGAGCTCTGGGTCCCAATCAGGTGAAAATTCCACCTTAACCATGTGCTCTGCCCACTTACCCTCTCTGAGTACTTGGCCCTGACTGCCAGTTACCTAACCATTGCTTTCCTTCCCAAGAAAGACATCCCTGTGGTGCACCCTCATTAGACAGTAATGGTGATTTCATTAGATTAAATAACTCTGATGATCCCCAGAGACCAACAGCACTTAAAACATAGAGCCTTGGAGTTAGAATTCCTGTTATTTAACATTGATTAGATTACAAGGCAAATCCAATTTTTCCCTAAACACGATGGCTATGATGTGCCTAGCAGGAGATGTTAGGGATGGCATTCCTGGAAATTCGTGCTGATGGGGGAAACCAGGCCCAAGTCAGCAATTTTGGGGTGACCCACGGGCTCCTGCCCAAAAGCCCATCTTGCAGAGAGCGTGGGTGGAGCTCCAGGGGTCTCCCCATCATCCCTGCCCTCCCCTTGCTCCAGAGCCAGGGGGGTCAGGTGGGCCCGTATCTGCCATGTCGGCTTATCACCCCCTCCAGCAGGAATCTCACCAGGAAATAATTGGGCCTCTTTGACCCTTGGCCCTGCCACGGCTGAGGCCGTTAATCACTCCTTAAAGCTCCCTCCCAACCTTTATTCCCCCATAGCCCCAAGTCCTGTAGCTCCCAGCAACAGATGTGCCTCTTGGCTGGTGCTCTGGGGGGTGGCAAGGAGAGGAGGGAGGGAGAATACCCAGGTCTCTCCCCTCGCCTCCTCCCCAGGGACCCCTTGGAGTCTGTTTCACTGGGGAGCTGAGGGCTTGGAGTGAGCTGGGAGAGGTTTGGCAGGGCAGGAGTGGGACCAGCTAAGGGCTCCACTCCTCATCACCGGGGTACAAAGCATGCCCCCTCCCCAAGGATGGATGGGATGGCTTTCAATGCATGGTGCAGCTTCCTTCCAAGCCCTTTCCTATGGCTGTGCCATGCATTTAATGTCTGGCTTAGGAGATCAGCCTGGACAGGCTTCCTTGGAATCCCTTTGCTGGTGTGTCTTTACAAGCTGAGGGGTTGAGCAATTCTGAAATGCTTTCTCCACTCTGGATAGAGCCTCTTGCAGAGCCAGAGATGCTGGACAACCCCAGCAGCTGCAGACAGGCAAGATCAATGCCTACTCAGACAGACAAGCCTCAGCTGCTTCTGCAAAACTCACTGATCTGGTGAATCTGGCTTTATACTGAGCATGGGTGAGGAAAAGGGGAGGCTCCAGGAAAAGCTGGCTCCCAGGAACTGCGGTGACCATGAGGGTGGCCATGACCAGAGGCCAGACACACCAGAGCACCAGCCCTGGGCTACCACAGGGTATTTGGCAAAAGCTCCCAGGGATGCAGAGGAAGAGAAAGAAACATGCCCCGCTTATGCTGAAACACCCAAGAGACTCCAGTCTGGGTCTGACTCCTCCACCCAACTCATCCCTGGATGTCCCCAGGGGGTTTGTGGCCAGGAAAGCCCTGGAGTGGCCAGGGTTGAGCATGGCTCTGCGGGTCACCCAGGCTTGGTGTGAGCCCACACCTAGCCCTTACAACACTGACAGATTCAGCCAACAAAACCAAGCGCTCCTTTCAGGGGTCCCTCATAATTTTAAGCCACATTTACTCCAGAGAAAACACACAAACACACCCAAATTCCATCCTTGCCTCTGAGCTCACCACCCCGATGCCGTTCCCATCTACCTTCCAGGGCTATACTGTGACCAAGCCCAGGCAGCTTTGGAGCGAGAGCGGGGCTGTTGGGCAGTGCTCCAGGGTGCAAGCTGAGAAAGCAGCAGAAGCACGTGCTGGGGACATGCTTATACTGTCCAAAACTAAAGAATCATTCAAACATCCAGTGCTGCAATAGCATATTAATACCAAGGAGTCCAGGAATACACGAGGAAACCAGCCGTTGTGCATCCAGCCTGGGAAGGCTGGTGGGTCCCAATGGATAAATCAAGCCCATGGCTTCTCTTAGCTGCTCCAGGAAACTGCCTGTCATGCTGGTGCCCAGCTCCAGGACCAGAGAGGTGAGCTGCTGTACTGCCTGACAGAGGCAGGTGGTGATAGGGGAGGACTGATTTCTTTCCCCCCATGTCTTGCTTAGGGGCAGGCTGGAGGGGAGGGCAAGGAATGCTGGAATTTACTGCCCTAAAGCCCCTTGAATAACTGGCTGCAGCGTGTCAGAAATGAGGGCACAGCCAGGCATTAGCTGCGACCCAGCAGTTCCCTGTCACTTGGCCACAAAGCTCAATTGCAATTAGGAAGCAACAAGCAGATGAAGCCTGTAAAACTCCAAGGCAGAGCTCCCTTGAAACCCACAGCTCGTGGCTTCACTCAGCAGCCCAGCCACATCGTGCCACGGGGGTGGTGGGTCCCCACGACGTGCCAGAGGGTTGCTACCCCCTGCACAGGCAGAGCAGAGCTCAACCTGCCCAAGTGCCAAACTAAGTGGCTCCAGTGCCTCGGTGGGCTTTGCCTCTGGAGCTGACCCTGACCTGCAGCACCGGGGACAGTCAAACTCAATTACACGCTGTGCACTGCATCTGGGTCAGGCTGGGAAGTCCTCCCTAGTTCGGCCCCTTCGGAAGCTCCCAGGCTAGCTGCTCACATTTCCTACTAAAGTCTTCCTGAGGCTTTTCCAGTGGATTTACTGGTGCTGGTAGCAAGGCTGGCAGAGCCAGTAGTGGGCAGGTAGAGAGGCTTCATAACCCCTTGTGAACACAGCTTGAGGCATTGAGCCCTTCTGCCCCGAGGCCAGTGCGAGCGAGGAGGAGACGCAGGATGGACAAGGACCCAAGGAGATAAAGATGCAACTCAGTGGACTTGCAGATGCAGCCAACCCTGCAACAGCAGGGGAGCTGGAGGAGTGATGGTTCCCAGCCCAGAAGCAGCTGGAAAGGACTCTCCCAGCACACAGTAACATCGTGTCATCTCTAACCCATCATCAGAGTGAGAAACCCAGCAAACCCCCGCGAGCCAAGGCTGCAGGGAGAGCCAGTTGCTGTCTCTGCTGCCTCTTAATGCGACTGGGCTGGGGAAGAGCGAGCACTGAGGCACCATGTGCACATGTCTGGGCAAATAGTAATATTCACCCAGCACAGTTCAGCAGTGCAAGAGGGCAGGAACACTGCACGTTAGCTTTATCTCTTGCCATGACACGCAGCTTTTGCATGACCAGAACAACCACCACTTCCCAGCCATCAAAAGCCAACCACCTCGAGCCCCATGGGTCTCTGCCAGCAGCACAGTGCCTGGCAGGTCTGTGGATGGGGAACAAAGACAAGTGGAGCCAGTTAAAACTGCAGAGTTAATTTTTTAGGGGCAGAGACTAGAATTACCTGAGCTGGATGTTAGCCCGGACCTGGGGATTAGCACCTTTAACTCTTGTAAGAGGAGTCAGGGGAACTTTATGTGACCTTCAGCACAAGGAACAGGTTGAGGAGCAGTGCAGCACCAGGGAGCATGGCTGATGCCCTGAACACCCACTCCCAACGCCTGTACATGACATGCTCCCTTCCTGCTGTGGTTGGAGATTAACAGTAGCATGGAGCTGAATGCCAAGAGGTCCCACGTGTTACACCTCGTCCTGCCAGAAGCACTGGGTGCTTTTCTGCCCGTTTTCCCCTGGGTAGAGTGGAGAATCCTCAATTCCAGCACTGCTGCTGAGGGCTGTGGCACTGTGCTGACCCAGGAACCAGCTGTCAGAGCTGGGGGGCAGCGTGCCATGGCTCTGCCAGCACCTCCTGACAGCACAGGCTTGGAAAGGGAGGAACACCCCAGCTGAGGGCACTGACCCAGGGAAATCTCCCCTACCTCTGGCCTTGGCACATCACACAGCCTGCCTCCTGCCATCACCAGTTACACCCATGCAAATCACAGGGTATTAATGGCACAATTAACTAGAGTAACCCACTGCTCCCCCCATCTGGGACCAGGGACCCCCCTTTGGGCACAGGAGCACAGCAAAGCCATGCCTTGCTGCACTGGCTAAGTCAGGGTCCTCCCAAACACCTTTTATTGAGGCCTAAAGCAAAACTGGGCAAGGCACAGCCTGGAGTCCAGCAATATTTGAGGCCAAAGGGATTTAAGGAGCAAATTTTCAGCCAGGGGAAGAAGTCTGGAGCCAACAAAGCACAGATGCAAAATGGGGAGAGGGGCATCTCCAGCTATGGGGGCTGGGAGCACAGCAGCACCGTGGGGTTGCTGATCCAGGAGCATGTTTTTGGGTGTCTCAGCTGAGCCAGGCCACCTCCTCTGCTAGCCACACAGCACTCCCAGGCCATGGCATCTCCTTCCTTCCAGTCGCTAACCCTGTGCTGGAGGGCTCAGGACACACAGCTTCCCCCAGGTGGGAAATGCAGGTGCTTCCTCTGAGCTAGAGCATGCCATCACTTGGGAATTTCTCCCCCAAAAGGGCTTCCCAAACAGTCCAATTCAGGCAGCAGAAAAGTGTTTAAATGAAGTCAAAAGGTGCTGGTAGATGGTACTGGACATTATGATACAATACCATGAAAGCAGAAGTTAAATGTTAATGCAACACTTGAGAGCCCAAAGACCCACACGTGAACATACACACCCTCCCCCCCCTCCCCAAACCAGCAGATAAACATGGAGGACAAAACAACTGGATTTGATATTTTCCCATAAAAGGCTTCCTGAGAGCACAGGCTGTGGGATGGAGCTCTGTTCCAACCAGTGATGCCAGAACAAATCAGCCTTTTTGAAATTTTCAGGAAAAATAAAGGTCCCAATAGTGAGAAATAAATAAATCAATCAATAAATAAATAGCAAGCTGCACATCCTGACACTGCACTTGAATCTGGGATGCTGGGGAAGGTGTGGGAAGGGTGGCTGTGGTCAAAGCAATCTGACTATTCACATCCCAGTTTCCAGCCTTGGGCTGCACTCAGGAACTGGAGCTGAGCAGTGTGGCCAGGACCGAGGAGGCTGCTCCATCTCCATCTCCTGCTCAGGGCTGGGAGCTAGGCAGGCTTCTGCTGACAATACCCCACTGGCATCCATGACCTCCATGGCTTTGTGGCAAGGCAGGTGTCTGCATTTCCCAGGTGGGATTATCTTATGTGACGCTTAGGCACAGCTGCTCAACAGTTGGGAAACAACCACTGGAGCTTTCCATGGCTCCCCCAGGGCAGCGATGGGGAGTTTCTCCTCTATCTCCCACCAGAGACATACCCAGCAGCAGCCTTGAGCCTGGGGGAGTTTGATCAGGGATCTTTATATCTCTGCAACAGATGGTGTTTCAAGAGAAAGAGCACATTATGAATCTCCTCACTTCCAGGAAGCAAGAAGGATGGTCTTGCTATGCACGATGGGAACTGTTGATTTCTTCTGCTGAGAGATTTCCTCCAGCAGAATCACATCACTTGATGAAAGAAACTCCAGGAATAATTCACTTCCTTGAGCAGCTCCATATCCCCACTGCCAGCACTGTCCTGCTCACGTCTTCCCCAGGGAGTTGCAAGGGCTCAGGAAGGTGCAGTTTGGAGGTTAACATGTTCAACCCTACACTGGAAAACCTGAATTTCCCAGGAGATTGGTTATACAGGAGACAGGCAGAGACACCAGCCACTGTCATTGTCCCCAGAATGGCCCCAGACCTTGCATGAACATCCCCACTGACCCATGAGGGGCTTTGTAATGGGGTAAGACCCCCAACACCCAACCCCAGCAACGTAACTTTAACTGCAACCTGATCCACTTCCCTTCCCTAATACCTGCATGTAATGAGAATTTGCAAAGATTTATGGCCACAACGACTGCCCCTGATCCCCTTCACCAGCCTCTGCCACTTCCCTGCAAAGGCAGTTTGGGTTACCTTGATAATTCTCCAGGGAAAAAACATAAATAGCAGCTCAGGAGTTTTAATGCCTGCATCAGGGAAGGGGCTCACAGGGGTTATTCTCAGGTTTTGCAATCACTTGTTTACTCTGAACTCTTTGGAAAGGCACCAGCTCCCTTCCCCCTCCCCAGACCTAACCACTCTTATTATATAAGACTTCAAAAGGTTGGGGTGAAATCCTAGCTCCATTGCAGCGAACAGACGTACTGGTGGTGCTGGTGTGGCCAGAGCATGGCCCCAGATCCCAGACTCGATGCAATTACCCCCAGGAAAACACGCACACATACACAGACACTCACCCCCACCACCACCTCCCCCTGTCCCCCCCAAGCAGAGCCGATGGCAGGAGGATGGGCTAGGCACATAGGTGGGGATTTGCAAGGTCTGACCTCAAAGGAGAACTAGTGGCTTAAGCAGGGTGAATCTGCTGCTTCTCCGAAAGAGCATCACGACTTTTGCCATAAATGGGCTCTCTCCCCAGCCAGCTGGAGCTTTGCACTGCTTTCCACAAGACCCAACTCTGTGAATTTAACTGACAAAATCTTGGACACTCAAGGCAATATTTTCAAGATTGCTCAGCACCAGCAGGCAGGGCCAGGGGACCCCTGGTTTGCAACAGCCCAGGCAGTACTGGAGAGGAGGATGGAGTCTATTGCCTTCCTGGTATATCCCCACATGGACCACAGGATCCAAAGGGGTGAGGTCCAATAAAATCATAAGTACTTATTTTGATGCTTTCTCATGGGAAGGGGTTGCTGTCTCCTTACATGCCAACTCCAGAGTTCACCCCATCATCAGGAATGGACATGAGCCCTGGATCCGAACCTCTCCATTAACTGAAACCAGAAGTGATACACACAGATGCAAAATGCTTAAAAGAACCACCAAAAATAATAATGCTTTGAGGGTTAAGGAGTAAGAGGGGAAGGGCCCAGCCCCACCTCTTTGCAGTCAGATCTCTGTCTGGACAGTTCCGTGCCGGACAGCACCATCCATCAGGAGTACAC
Source organism: Zapornia atra (assembly GCA_013400835.1). Taxonomy (NCBI): domain Eukaryota; kingdom Metazoa; phylum Chordata; class Aves; order Gruiformes; family Rallidae; genus Zapornia; species Zapornia atra. Next base: position 232,875 of record VZTU01009555.1, read on the forward strand.
ACCAGGTAACACTCCACCTCGCCATGAGATGACAGCAAGCCGAAGCTCTGCCAAAGCTGTAGGACCTCTGCCAGCAGCTCTGGTGGGATTCACCTGCTTTGGGTGTTATTTAACCCAAAACATAGCCCAACCAGCTCAGACTCCATACAGCACCTCCCATCTGCACTGGAGGAAGTGCCACAGAGTCACAACCCCGCTGTTCCACCCCTGCAGCAGAGGGCAGCAACTTACCCCCACTTTCCAGATAGGCAAACTGAGGCACACCAAGATATCTCCCCAGCAGTAGAGAGCCAACTTTCAAACTACTTCAAATCTTTACCGAAATACCTCGGGGTATCAAAGTCCAGACCACACACAAAGGCAGCGGCAAAGCACAGGAGCACAAGAATCAGTTACTCTTTGTACAAGAGACTCAATGACCCCAGCCCCGATGTCATCAGCATTTCCAAAGAGCATCAGCATTTCCCTTGCTCTTCCCCTTCAACCAGGCACAAACACACCTCACCCTCCATCACCAATGATTCCTTGGCCAGGAGACCCCACGCTGCCCAACCGACCAACCAACGCACCCACCCTCCACTGTCTTTGCACCTGTCTCAGCCTACCCCACCTGTTGTTTACAGTGAAGTACCTGTGCTTTGGGGCCAAGACCATCTTTTGTTCCTTTTTACAGAGCAGCTGGCACCAGGAGCTCCATACGGGGAGGTATCTGATTACACAGCTAATAAATAAACAAGGACCTTGATCCTCTTCAGCATGTGGTTGTCCAAGGCTGCAATTTCCAGAGAAACTGCTGCAGGCTGTGCTTGATGCTATTAGTAATTCAGATGTGTTTGGGAGACGAGATGTTCCCAGGATGAGAAACAGGCACTGCTAAACGAGATCTTCGTACAAGCAGGCATGCACACAGCAGGGAGTGGAAAACCCAAACCAGCTCCACATCCATGTCCAATGGCACAAACCAAGTCCTGTCCCCGAGCACAGTGTGCTTCTTCCAGAGGCTGCAAGGATGGCTGAAGAAAGGTGGGGGAGAAGATCACTTTTAGGCAACTACTGCTATACCATCTCCCTCCACGGGGGAGTCTGCAACAAGGTCTTTCCTCCTGATGACCATCTGGTCCAGCTCCACCTTTCATGAACAGCACTGCCGCCCCCACACCTCCGCTCCCATCCTCACTTCCACATTTAAAAAGCACTCGTGGTCTGCTGAGATACAGTGACCACAAAACTCCATGGACCTCCAGGCCATCCACTGCTGCAGGAGCAGCCTGACTCCTCTATCACCACAGCTCTGATTTCACTGTGATTTGGAGCACAGAGGATGGGAAACAGCACAAGGTGGGACGCAGCTGCTCACAGCTGCTGTAAGCACATCCCACTCCCCAGCAAACATCCTCTTCCTCCATCCCAGACCTCTTCAGCAACTTAGATGCTCCCTGTTCCCTTTGACTCAGAAACCTCAGTGGTTTCCTAGATTAGAAAGAGGAGGGAAAAAAAAAAAGAGCCTTGTAGAAAAATCCCATGAGAACATTAATTAGGAGACAGAACTCTCTGGCTAGGGAAGCATCAGGGAGGAGTAATACTTAAACTCCCAACCTGACGGAGTAACTTTGAATCATCTTTTATCTTCCCTGGATGGGGTGTAATCTAATGACATTCACTCTAGTAAAATTGGCATTGGTGCTCCAGAGGCAGGGAGATTAAAACACACGAAATAAATGTTCCTGGGGTGACTGACAGCATAATGACATTCCAACAGGCAGCTCAATCAGCGCGAGACTAACAAAGGATCAGAGGGAACCAGCCAGACTCACGGCATCACCCACAAACACTGAGATTTTTTTTTTAATCCAGACATATTTTTTTTACTTGCCTGGCTTAGCCCCTGTTCTTAGGAGTTTTCCCCAGGCTGTATAAGCCATGTTCAGGGTGGGGGATTGCAATTGAACTCTATTAAAAACCCCGCTCACCTGCTATTGAACTCTGTTAGCTCAATAGCCTTGTTCAGGGTTGGTGGGGAGGTTTCTGTGCTGGGAAGTCAATGCGAGCATTGTGGGCTGCCCCCTCCCTCCTTTTGTCCCTGGACGAAGAGGGGGGCTTGTAAAGCCAAACTGGAGCAAGCTGCTTTCGGCACACAGCTCCCCTTGATAGTCGACCCACACATGAGGACACAGGGAGGTGTCACACTTGGCAAATTAAATCACTTGGATTGTTTTTTATGACATCAGCCTCTCAGGGGGGCAGCTGCCTCCTTACCCAGGCACAGCTCGGGATGGGAGAGGTGAGCCATCTCCCACCTGATTTAACAGACAGCGATTTGGCATGCTGTGCCACACCCCAGCAGGTGACAGGACTTTGATGTGCCAAGCCCATGCCTCACCAGCCCTACAGGTACCACCAGCCACTGCGGGAGCATCATCCTGCTGCTGCAGCCACAGCTCAGCCCCTACTTTCATCCACGCTCACGTCGGGTAACAAGCAGCTCTTACAGGAGCTGCTTTCCTGTTTCCAGGACGAATTGGGGTCCCCCTCATGCCCGAGACCCCGCAGCCACTCTGCCACAGTCCTGAGGTGACATCCCATAACGGCTGCCCAGCTCTTCTCCATTTACAAGGCTGCATCTCTGCGAACAGCCAAGAGCTTTTTGTTCCCTTGGACCGGGCGCTCGCTGCCCGCCCCGGCTTCCTGCGGGCGCTGAAAGCAAACCCAACTGTTTATACCTTGTAATGATGCTGTTTAGTCTGACTGCTGGGAAACAGAAATGCACGTGAAACCTAAGCCCCTGATGCCAAAGATAAGAAATCAGGACCCCTGGCAAACATCTGGCGATTTCCCCGGCACTGAACCCTCATCAAAGATTACAACAAACCCATGGAGAGAGACAGAGGGGGTTTTTTAATGAGTATTTATATCAGGCTGGTAACTGGTTACCAGCCACTGACACCCCTGCTCTGCCATCACACCAGGACTCCGTGTGTAAGTAAAGATTACTCATACAAGCAAAGCCAGCAAGATTAGGTCTCAAAGGAATAATCCCATACAAAGAATTCACTGTACCTCAGCCTCCACAGGGCTAATAAAAACAACAAAAAAAAAAAAAAGGTGAAATTCAGTACATCAAATACCAGGACAAACAAACTGGAGCAATTAATAGGAGAGTTCATGTACCAAATGCTAAAACATAATGATTGCACAAATAGCCCGCAGGGCAGCACCTCAAATGAGCAAGAGTTGCAACATCCAGACCAAACCCCTGGAAAATTAAATCCCTTACACGGAGGACTGTGTGCTCCTAAGTGCCTGTGGCTCCTCCTCTGTCTCAGTCTGCACTCCTCGCTCCAGCACTGTTTCCAGAGGTGGGTCTATCCCACTGCCATCTGCTCCTCAAGGCTTGGAGAGCATCTTTGATAAATGAGCTTTTCTGCATAGCCACCATAAATTTCAGGAGATGCCACCCCAAAGCCATGTGTTTATTTTTCAAAGTCAAGACTTGATTAAAGTTCTTGAGGGGTTGTTTTCCCCCCCCCCCCGATCGGTTTTTAACGTTTCCTTTCTAATGTGGGGTCAGCATGTGGAGATCGGGTAAGCACGCACTAAAAATATCATTCTGTAGACAGCTTCAGCCCACACAAAAGGAAATCTTCCTTCTCAGAGAACCAAACACCCTGCTGCCTGCAAAAACCCGGCGTGTTTCTGACACTGGTGGATACACAAGGAAGCTCATCGCTTCCACGTGTTAAGCCTTTTACATAAACACTCGGACTGTCAGTACTACCCTACTCCACGTTTCAATACTGTCACAGCAAGCTGAGCCAAACTCATCCTCCCCTCTGCTAATAGCTGGGCTTAACCTGAGAGTGGAACAAGCTCCGGGGGTATCCGAAAGCCTCTCCTCCTTGCTTGTTCATTCAAGAAAGCCACAAACACGCTCTGTGAAAGAGCAGCTTCACCCCCACCCTAACCAATCCTTTCCATAGGAATCTGCCAGAAGACGCTTCTCTGTTCACTTTAAAACACACGAGGCAAACATCTAAACAACGCTAATGAGAATCCTCCCCCTCGGCTTTCACGTTTACTGCCTGGTTTTCAAGAGGATACCTTTTATTTGGTTTAATGAAACACTAATTAATTGAAAGACGAACCCCATCTACCTTTTTGCTCCTTTGTGCCTGGGTTGCACGCCTGGAACTGACATCTTTGGTTACTCATTACCAGGCTGGGGAAGCATTTGCCTGGGAAATGTGTTTCTTCCCCGCACGGAGCACAACAAGGACACTCTTTAGGGTTGTGTCTCCCGGCCGGGAGTAGTTAGGTGTCGATCTGATGCTCTGCAAGGGGATGCGGAGCTGCTAGATGCGCTATGGGTTTTGCAAAGCCAGCCCCCAGAAATGCCGGGGAGCACCAAGGTGTTGGGGGGCCCCTCTGTTACTCGGGGCGGGGGGGGGTTAGCTCTGCCTCTGCATCCCCGCGTAGTCTCACCCTCCGCTCTTCCCATTGCCCCCCCACACCCCTTGCAAGCAGCACCCCGGGCTGCCGGGAGGTCCCCCCCGACCATTCGCTAGGGCAGGAGCGCTGCGGGATGCGCTGGGCAGCGGGGCAGAGGGAGGGGAGGATTAGGGACTAGGGTGGCAGGGAGCCTGAAGGAGGACATGGGAAAAGAGCGGGGCTGCGGGATTTGTGAGCAGGGACGGGAGAACGGGTGGAGGGAGGATTGGGAAGAGCGGTCGGGCACTTGGGAAACAGAGAGCGGGGCTAGGAGCTTTGGGGAGTGAGAGGAGGACCGGCGGATGGGTCTGGGGAGCGGGGACGGGCTCGGGGAGCAGCGAAGGGGCTCGGGGGAGAAGG